>CM031923.1:396877-920982 GCA_018703695.1 Prunus fruticosa | reverse complement strand
GCCAGTGGGAAATCTTGACAGTAAAAAACAAAAATTTATGGCAGGAGCTATCTTTGAGTATAGGGTTTTGTGTTCAAAATTCATGAGTTGCAGATTCAGCACCGTGCCGTGTTCCACTATCTGTGATCAGGCTCCATGGCTTTCAACCACTTTTTCTAAATATGCAGCAGGCCAAAGCTAATTTGCATCGGCTGTAATTTGCTCAAGCAACATTTCACATGGCCTCAAATAGGACCGTGCAATTATTATAGTGACCGTACTAACATTCTGAAATTTTTCCGGGGCTCACATTAATATTTCCACAATTAAATACAACCATTATATTTGAGGATAAATTAATTCCGAAGATTTTGAAATTAGAATTTTGGTCTTTTGATGTCAAGGAAAAATACTAGATGTCGATACGACTGTGTGGTATTTTTTGGAAACTTGGAAGCATTTTTAGGAATTTTAGAAGTTTAGAAAATAGGAAATTAAAATAGAATTGACATGTGGCGTTTTCTGATTGGTTGGAACACATCACACCGCCACAGGGCATCATGTGATTGGTTGGTCCAATATCAATCATTGAGCTAGACATTGACTCATATTTTGGATTAGGTTCTGTGGTACTATTCCGTAAGCTCACTCCATCTCGGCCATTGATCTAATTTTAAGATCAGATCTAGACCATAGATCAAATCAAAGACTTATGACTTGATCTAGGCCATATATTGGTAGTTAGGAATGCATCTAGACCATACATATCAAAGCTATCATGCACCTCCTCACAATCAATATAAAAAAAAAACTCATCTTTTGATATGAGCTTTTAAATTAAATATTCGAATTGATCCAAACCGTTGGAGGATTCTATAAATACCTCCTTCCCTCCTCCATTTTTATTCAAACCAAAACCTTCAAACCATTCTTCCCCTCTCTCTCATTCTCCTCCACCAAAATCACTATTTTGACCTTCTTCGAGTTACTATTCATCCGGGGTAACTATTCACAAACACTATTCACAGCGGGTTTCACTATTCATCACTCCTCCAACTGAGGTAATCTCTATTCCTTATATTGTTTTCCATTCACTTTAAGAATCTTATTGTCTTTTTTCCCATTTTCCTTGGACCATAATTATTGGACGACCTGATTATACTATTAATATTCCTTTGGTCTAGATGTATGAATAACACAGGACTATTTCGACTTGAACTTTACCAAATCATGAAACTAACCTTTTTTGGCCCATGGATGGAACCTCAAGGATTGTTTTTTCGGACTTTTCAGAACACATAAACCTATGTGCAATTATTGAGGATTGAATTATAATTTGGACAAAATGAAAGGACCAAAGTGCAATAAAAATAAATATAAGTACCAAAGTGCCAATAAACACAAGCATAAAAACTTCTATGCAAATAAGGGATTTTTAGTAACATTTTTTAATGTTGTACTAGGACTTAGTTTCCCATAAAGTGAGTTAGGTTTGACCGCGAACAGGAGCATGAGTTAAAGTTCATGGATTGGTTTCTCAAAATGAAACCTATGAAGTTCCATGGGACAACAAAAGCCGAGAAAGCCGAAGGCTGGCTCAAACATATTAAGAAGAAGTTAGAATCTATGCAAGCGCCATATGAGTATTGCGTGAGGTTTATAACCTACATGCTGGAAAATGAGGCAAGCAGCTTGTGGGTTACAGGACCCATCCCGAATTCCTCGGAATCAATGACGAATCCTGTGGTTTTTCCAACATCCACCTGATGTCGAGCCCACTTACTAACATCACCTTCTTCTCCAAACGAAGAAAAGATGGGCGAGACTTTTTGTTGAAATTTCAACAGACTCTCCCTTGAAAAATGAACTTTCCCAAAAAAATTTAACATGCCAAAGCACATTAATAAATCCCAACCAATAGCATGCACAGTGGAGGATCACACATACCACATCCATGAGAATCGCAACAAGGTTGATGTGGTTCATGGTAACAATTTCAATTTTTTTTTTCTCCATGCTTTCTTTTCCTCCTTGTTTTCTCTCTTTTTGATTTCCCACTTTTTCAATTTTGTAGTGACAAACCTTTCTGAACGGACACAATTAATGAGAGACAAGACAGGACACAAATGTGCTTTCTTTTCCTCATTGTTTTCTCTCTTTTTGATTTCCCGCTTTTTCAATTTTGTCATGACAAACCTTTCTGAACGGACACAATTAATGAGAGACAAGATAAGACACAAAGGTGCTTTCTTTTCCACCTTATTATCTCTCTTTTTGATTTCCCGCTTTTTCAATTTTGCCGCGACAAACCTTTCAAAACAGACGCAATTAATGAGAGACAAGACAAGACACAAAGGTGCTTTCTTTTCCAACTTATTTTCTATCTTTTTGATTTCCCACTTTTTCAATTTTGTCACGACAAACCTTTTTGAACGGACACAATTAATGAGAGACAAGACAAGACACAAAGCTATTTTCTTTTCCTCCTTATTTTCTCTCTTTTTGATTTCCCATTTTTTAATTTTTGTGGCGACAAACCATTCGGATCGGACGCAATTAATGAGAGACAAGACAAGACACAAAAGCGCACGTGCTCAAATTACAGACGCCATAGAAAATCGCGACAAAGTTGAAGACGGTTGAAGCTGTAATTGCAAGGGTTTCTCTAAAACTACGTCTCTAAATTGGAAGAGTGGAAAATCCACGCAGAAGAGAGAAAACAAAGAAGAAAAGAGAGACGAAGAAGAAAATATCCAGAGAGTTTAACGATTTTGATTTTTTTTTTTCTCCATGCTTTCTTTTCCTCCTTGTTTTCTCTATTTTGATTTCCCACTTTTTCAATTTTATAGCGACAAACATTTCTGAACGGATACAATTAATGAGAGACAAGACATGACACAAATGTGATTTCTTTTCCTCGTTTTCTCTCTTTTTGATTTCATACTTTTTCAATTTTGTCATGACAAACGTTTCTGAACGGACACAATTAATGAAAGACAAGACAAGACACAAAGGGGCGCCTGCGAAAATTACAGACACCATAGAAAGTCGCGACAAAGTTGAAGACGGTTGAAGCTGTAATTGCTGGGTTTCTCTAAGACTACATCTATAAATTGGAGAAGTGGAAAATCCACGCAGAAGAGAGAAAACAACGAAGAAAAGAAAGAGGAACAGGAAGAAAATATCCAGAGAGCTTAAAGCTTTTGATTTTTTTTCCTTTACGCTTTCTTTTCCTCCTTTTTTTCTCTCTTTTGGAATTCCCCCTTTTTCAATTTTTATAGCGACAAACCTTTCTAAACGGGCACAATTGAGAGACAAGACAGGACCCAAATGTACTTTCTTTTCCTCCTTGTTTTCTCCCTTTTTGATTTCCCGTTTTTTCAATTTTGTAGCGACAAAGCTTTCTGAACAAGCACAATTAATGAGAGACAAGACAAGACACAAAGGTGCTTTCTTTTCCTACTTATTTTCTTTTTTTTTATTTCCCGCTTTTTCAATTTTTTCGCGACAAACGTTTTCGGATTTGGACGCAATTAATGAGAGACAAGACAAGACACGAAGGTGCACGTTGATCGGTGCATAATTACATATCATTTTGTACCCTTTTAACTTATGATTTGGTTATGCTTTTGAGTTAAACTTGTGCTTTTAATAAGTTTTGTGTTTGTTTCAGTATTATAAGTTTGAGACTCACAAATTGCATTTTGGAGACAAATTAGCTCAAAACGGTGTCTGCAGATCAGTCAACTTCACAGATTAGACTGTACTTACTCAAGAAGAACCAGATAATGAGCCATATATCATTGGAAAGCTACGGAAGTTTAGTTTCTGTAGAATTTTACGGTTCATGATTCTGAGTCTTCTAGAGAAAGTTATACATGTTTTAGCAACTTAAGGTCAAATTCGGCAGCATCTGCGTTACTGGGCCAAAAATCACATTTGAAGGCCTTCCCGATATTTCTTTGAGTTGGGCTGCATATGCTTGGAAAGATAATTCAAAGAGCTTCAAGATCCATATTTTTCCAGATTTTTCAGGATGGAGCCACAAGCCCAAAACGAGCCCACAAGCTGGCTGCAATGCATTGTCATGCATGACATATGCATGATGAAGTGTTGTTGATTGTGGGAAAGTTTGGTGAAGCATATTCAATACCTATTTTTGAGTGGAATTTTGCAGCAGCCAAATGAATTAATTGAAGTTGAAGTGGATGATGCAACACTAAGCTTAATGACAAGAAGAATTGTTTTCAAATGCAATAGTGTGTTAGGTGAATTAAGTGTTGTAAGTTGGTGAAGTGAGTGTGGTTAGTGAACTCTATTGTATAATTCAGATTTTCACTTCCCCTAGGCCTATAAATAGGGAAGTTCTCTAAGCTTGTAATCACACCTCAAGGGGGGGAGCTCTCAAACACTTCTCTAGAGCTCCCTTCCCTTTTCTCCCTCAATTTTTCTTAGTTTCCCTTTGTAGTTCTCAATTGTTGTAATAAGATCATTCTACCAAATTTTCTTTGTACTAAATCTCAAACACCTTCCCTTTCTCTTCTTCTAAATTCTCCAAACACTTCTCTATTCTCTTTCAAAGTTCTCCATGCTCTAAAACATTTCCCAAATACAATTCCCACTCTCTTCCAAAATCCTCAAAGCTTCCCAAACACCTTCTCTTCCAAATTCTCAAAGTTCTCAAACACTTCCCAAAACTCTTCTCCCTTCTCTTTCTCAAACACTTCTCTCTATTCTCATCCAAACTCTCCATGTTCTCAAGTGTTGTACAAAACTTTTTGCTTCTTTTGTTTTCATTTCTGTTTTGTGTAGGAAAACTGAATTGGATCATTCAATCACCAATCCTTGTGGAATCGACCTCGCACTTACATATGCTAAACTACCAACGACTCGTGCACTTGCGAGTGTCACAAGTTGAGGATGCAGCTGAATCCATTTTGGTGCAGCTGAATCTACACAACAAGTTTTTGGCGCCGTTGCCGGGATCGGTAACATTGTTTGATTCTATTTGGTTTTCCTACTTTTTATTATTTTTATTTTTTGTATATAAATAGACAGTTTCATGTTTTAAAGTTAATGACGTTAATTGACAAGTTGTATTTGTAGTCCAACGGACAAGGACAATTGCCTGACAAGCAAGAGAACTGAGTTTGAGTCCCAGCTTACACAACACAAAAAAGAAAAAGGTTCAAGTAGCATGTTGATTATTTCTTGTTTATGGTTTCATTCACTTGTTCTTAATTGAATATCTTGTCCAAGTTTACATAAACACCATATGACTCTTGGACTGATTAGTGAATGAATGGGTAGATATTGAGGACAAACACCATGTTTAAATTCTACTTGGTTCTTTATTGTTCTTCTTGTTCTTAATGTGTTCGGAATTTGTGTTTAGACTAAACACCATAGCTAAATGTTTTTCTGAATACTTGATTAAAACCACACACCATATGGATAATCATATTTGAGAAAGAACGAACTCCATAAGCTAGTTTGATTTACTTTGTTGCTTGTTACTTTGAAACATGGAAGTGTTGATGTTTCCTTTTCATTTTTTTAGTTTTTTTAAAATTTATTTCCTAATCCTTTTAATTCCATTTCAAGTTTTTGTGTGTGCTTGTTCTAGCAATGTAAATAGCTCAATAAAAATGGAGAAAGAAGGCAACTTCAAAGATGGGAAGTGTGGAGCAGTGCGAGAAGTCGCGACCTCCAATTGCATCACGCCCGACCTAATCGCTTCAAGGGGGAGCATTTCAATCCTTTCTCTTTACTTGTTATTATTTTAATTTTCTTTTTCTTTTTTATAAAAAATTTAAAAAAAAGTTAAAAAAAGTTAAAAAGGATTTTTTATATGAGCTGACTCGTGGTAACTCTAGTGAGCGTCTCCGTCAATAATAGTGTCTAGGAGTTCTTTAGGCGACACCTTCGGTGTCTAAGAAGTTTGGGTTTTAAGCGGGACCATTGTGACCCCTCCAACCTTTCCGGATCCCCTGGCTGTGTTTTTCTGGGGGCCCTTAATTGGTCATCCTTGAGTTACTTGTATATTTGTGTGTTTTAAGAATTTTTTTAAAAAAAATATTCATTTTGCAACTTGGAACTGCTTTGTTTTCTTTTATGTTAAGTTAGTTTTTTTTTTCTATTTTTTGTTTGTTTTGTAATTTTTATTTTGTAATTATTTTCTTTTATTTTATTTTTGTATTTTGTTATTTTTATTTGCTTTAATACCTTCATTTGTTTTTATGACATTGCTTGTACCTAAATTTTAAATATTAAGGACAATGTTCATTTCTAGGTTTGGGGGTATTGGAGTTTAGCAAGTAATTTTGATTTTTTGTTTTTTTGTTTTTTTTGTTTTTGCTTTTTATTTTAAGTTTTGTTTTGTTTTTTTTTTTGAGTCACTTTCCGAACACATATGATGAGATTGTGATAAATGTTTGCACGACTTAAATGAAAATTGGATTTCATTTTATTTTATTTAAAAATAATAATAATTTATAAAAAGAAAAAAAGAGTAAAAATTTAAATTTAAAATAAATAAATAAATAAATTTGGCATTGTTCTAGCATGATATGTTCGAAACCTCTGCACTTGCCATTTGTTTCATAATTTTCCAATTAAAGGATTTGCATGATCTAAAGAATTGTATGAAGCATAAATTAGACTTATATAACCAACCATATAAAGTGAGCTTTTGGGCCTTGTACTTCATTTCATGAGTGTTATACATACATACTCTTAATTTCTTGTCATCTAAGTTGTTGTTTGATCTCATTATTCATTGATTTGGTTGAACACTTAAAAGTCATTCATTCTTATGCAATTTGATTCCATGACATTTAAGAAATAATATTAAGGCCCTCTTTGGATCGTTTGTGCCTTTCAATGTAACCTTATGCATGCTTAAGCATGATTTTCCATTGTTAAACATTTTGAGCCTACATGTAAACCTTTTCTTTTATTTAACCAATTATATTTCCTCGCCTTAGCTTGAAAAACAAATATTTACCTTTCTAAGGAACTCATGAGCTTTAATTGGGATGTGTTTTTCATACTAGGTTTGGGAAGAGGTGTTACATTTCAAAAAAATATATATTCACACAATTGGTGAAAGAAAAAAGTAAAGTTGTGATTAAGTGGTGGTTGATTGAATTTCCATTTTTGGGCCTTCAAAATAAATTGGTGATTGTTCAATAAAGGAGTATGAATCATTGTAAATGAAGATTTTTGATCATGTAAAAATAAATTCTCATTGTGATGATTCGAAGTCTTGTACACAATTGTTTTATGCTCTTATATTTTGAGTTCGTTGGACTTTGTTTTATCCATACCCTTCATTTCTTACTCACCTTACACCCTTGGCCCCATTACAACCTATGTTAAAGACCTAAATTGATCTTAAATGTCATGTGGTTGAATTGCATACATTTTTCTACTTTTAAGTGTTTAGCATCCTTCTTGAGATCATATTAATGCAAGTTCTTCATCTTTCTATTTCGAGTTAAGTCTTTTTGGTTTAACTCTAATCTCATGTTTATAACTGAGTGTTGCATTATAACCCTCTTCTGAGTGATTCATTTGTGAGATGACAACTTTGGTGAGATTTGAAGTTGAACTTGTGCTTTGTATGATTTTTGAAATTGTGTGAAATCTAAGATTGGGGAATTTGTTGCATTTGGCTATCACACTACCACACTTTGAGCATGTTGTGTTTTGAACTTTGCCGCTTTGTGAATAATGTCTAAAATTGAGCTTTTATTGTTAAAACGTTTAAGTCATGTGCATGAGTCATTTCTCTTTGGAAATGTTCGGAAAGATTATTTTGAGTTCTTTTTATTTTTGTTTTTTATTTTTATTTTTGATTTTGCTTTTATTTTTGTTTTTGTTATTTTACTTAAGGACTAACAAATCTAATAAGTTTTTTAACCATTTTGTTTTGTGATCGGTGCATATTTACATATCATTTTGTACCCTTCTAGCTTATGATTTGGTTATGTTTTTGAGTTAAACTTGTGCTTTTAATTCTTTTTGTGTTTATCTTTCAGTTAATTGAGATTTAGGTATTAATGATGGCTTTGGATAGGAAATGATGCAATCCAAGCATGTTAAGGCCTGATTTGGATGAAGGGAAGAAGAGCTTAAAGACAAACTCATTTTTTGCTACAGCCCCCTGCCAGTCCGAGTTTCGTAGGTCATATTGCAAGCTTTGTTTCAGCAACCTACACAGCTCGGATGAGGCAGCATTCTTCATGAAAGTTGTTCCAATGGGTGTATACTATAACATATCCAAAATACAGCCCATTGGATAAATGTGGAGTCCGTTACCTAGCAAACATCGAACCATACTCAGGATGGATTTTGTCAGCGAGCAAAACGAGTTAGCAATTTGTTTTGGCCTTAACTTTTTCATCCGAGCTTGGATTGGGCCAATACTTGTGTTGTTGGATCACACACATTCTGAACTTCAATTTGGAGTGCTTAAAGTCGTCATTTGGTTAAGAAAAGCCCAATTCGTAAGCCTTTGAAGTTGCTGGTCATGCTGACTTGCAGATGAGCTCATTGCTTGCTTGGTCATGCTGACATGAGGATGAGCTATTGGTTTCTGGATGGAAGCTTGGTCATGCTGACATGAAGATGAGCTAGGGCTGCTGGTGGGATTTATTGGTGAAGTGCATCAACAATTTTCTAATACAAGTGCATCAACCAATTCAGATTTTCTAATTCAAGTGCATCAACCAATTCAGATTTTATAATACAAGTGTTGTATGCATTAGCCATTTTGAATTCAGATTTTCACTTCCCCTAGGCTTATAAATAGGGAAGTTCTCTAAGCTTGTAAACACACCCCCAAGGAGGGGAGCTCTCAAACCAAAAACTTGTTGTCGTCGGATTAGCTGCACCAAAATGGATTCAGCTGCATCCTCAACTTATGATACTCGCAAGTGCACGAGCCGTTCGGTAGTATAGCGTATGTAAGTGCGAGGTCGATTCCATAGGGATTGGTGATTGAATGATCCTATTCAGTTTTCAACTAAGAAGCAAAAGGGTTGGTGTTTGAGGACATGGAGAATATTTGAAGAGAAGAAAGTGGTGTTTGAGAAGTTTGAGAATTTGATGAAGGAATGGGAAGAAGTGTTTGGGAAGTGTTTGGAGAAGAGAGTGTTTGAAGAATTTAAAAGAAGAGAAAGGAAAAGTGTTTGAGATTTAGTACAAAGAAAATTTGGTAGAATGATCTTATTACAACAATTGAGAACTACAAAGGGAAACTAAGAGAAATTGAGGGAGAGAAGGGAAGGGAGCTCTAGAGAAGTGTTTGAGAGCTCCCCCCCTTGGGGGTGTGTTTACAAGCTTAGAGAACTTTCCTATTTATAGGCCTAGGGGAAGTGAAAATCTGAATTCAAAATGGCTAATGCATACAACACTTGTATTATAAAATATGAATTGGTTGATGCACTTGAATTAGAAAATCTGAATTGGTTGATGCACTTGTATTAGAAATTTGTAGATGCACTTCACCAATAAATCCCACCAGCAGCCCTAGCTCATCTTCATGTCAGCATGACCAAGCTTCCATCCAGAAACCAATAGCTCATCCTCATGTCAGCATGACCAAGCAAGCAATGAGCTCATCTGCAAGTCAGCATGACCAGCAACTTCAAGGGCTTACGAATTGGGCTTTTCTTAACCAAATGATGACTTTAAGCACTCCAAATTGAAGTTCAGAATGTGTGTGATCCAACCACACAAGTATTGGCCCAATCCAAGCACGGATGAAGAAGTTAAGGCCAAAACAAATTGCTAACTCGTTTTGCTCACTGACAAAATCCATCCTGAGTATGGTTCGGTGTTTGCTAGGTAACGGACTCCACATTTATCCAATGGGGCTGTATGTTGGATATGTTATAGTATACACCCATTGGAACAACGTTCATGAAGAATGCTGCCTCATCCGAGCTGTGTAGGTTGCTGAAACAAAGCTTGCAATATGACCTACGAAAATGGACTGGCAGGGGGCTGTAGCAAAAAATGAGTTTGTCTTTAAGCTCTTTTTCCCTTCATCCAAATCAGGCCTTAACATGCTTGGATTGCATCATTTCCTATCCAAAGCCATCATTATTACCTAAATCTCAATTAACTGAAAGATAAACACAAAAAGAATTAAAAGCACAAGTTTAACTCAAAAACATAACCAAATCATAAGCTAGAAGGGTACAAAATGATATGTAAATATGCACCGATTAAATACCCCCAAACCTAGATTTTGCTAGTCCTCGAGCAAAACAAAAAAAGAAAACAAAGTTAAAAACAAACAAGAATTTAACTAGACCACTTTCGTAGGTAACTCGATTGCATTGAGCGTATGCAACAAGCCTTTAAACCTCTAGGCATCCATAGTAGGAGGAGTTGTGTCTCATGAGGGTTTAACAGATATTATACCCACAAACGTTTTTCTAACTCTACAAAACAAAATGGTTAGAAAACTTATTAGATTTGTTAGTCCTTAAGCAAAATAGCAAAAACAAAAATAAAAGCAAAATAAAAATAAAAATAATCACAAAAATAAAAAGAACTCAAAATAATCTTTTCGAACATTTCTAAAGAGAAATGACTCATGCACATGACTCAATTTAGACATTATTTACAATAAAAACTCAATTTAGACATTATTTACAAGGCGGCAAAGTTCAAAACATAATATGCTCAAACTGTAGTAGTGTGATTGCCAAATGCAACAAATTCTCCAATCTTAGTTTTCACACAATTTCAAAAATCATACTAAGCACAAATGCAACTTCAAATCTCACCAAAGTTGTCCTCTCACAATGAATCACTCGGAAGAGGGGTTATAATGCAACACTCAGTTATAAACATGAGATTAGAGTTAAACCAAAATGGACTTAACCCGAAATAGAAAAATGAAGAACTTGCATTAATATGATCTCAAGAAGGATGCCAAACACTTGAAAGTAGAAAAATGTATGCAATTCAACCACATGACATTTAAGATCAATTTAGGTCTTTAACATAGGTTGTAATGGGGCCAAGGGTGTAAGGTGAGTAAGAAATGAAGGGTATGGATAAAACAAAGTCCAAGGAACTCAAAATATAAGAGCATAAAACAATTGTGTACAAGACTTCGAATCATCACAATGATCAAAACTTCTTATACCTTCATTTACAATGATTCACTCCTTTATTGAACAACCACCAATTTATTTTGAAGGCCCAAAAATGAATTTTCAATCAACCACCACTTAATCACAACTTTACTCTTTTCTTTCACCAATTGTGTGAATATATATATATTTGAAATGTAACACCTCTTCCCAAACCTAGTATGAAAAACACATCCCAATTAAAGCTCATGAGTTCCTTAGAAAGGTAAATATTTGTTTTTCAGGCTAAGGCGAGGAAATAAAATTGGTAAATGAAAGAAAAGGTTTACATGTAGGCTCAAATTTGTTAACAATGGAAAATCATGCTTAAGCATGCATAAGGTTAGCTTGAAAGGCACAAACGATCCAAAGAGGGCCTTAATATCATTTCTTAAATGTCATGAAATCAAATTGCACAAGAATGAATGACTTTTAAGTGTTCAACCAAATCAATGAATAATGAGATCAAACAACAACTTTGATAACAAGAAAATAAGAGTATATGTATAACACTCATGAAATGAAGCACAAGGCTCAAAAGCTCACATTATATGGTTATATAAGTCTAATTTATGCTTGATACAATTCTTTGGGTCATGCAAATCCTTTAATTGGAAAATTATGAAACAAATGGCAAGTGTAAAGAAATTTTCGAACATATCATGCTAGAACAATGCCAATTTTATTTTATAAAAATGTTAAATTTTTAAATTTTAAATTTAAATTTATTTTTTAAAATAAAAAAAAATAATAAAATGAAATTCAGTTTTTATTTAAGTCATGAAAACATTTAAATCTCATCATAAGTGTTCGGAAAGTGACTCAAA
This sequence comes from Prunus fruticosa, assembly GCA_018703695.1. Classification (NCBI taxonomy): domain Eukaryota; kingdom Viridiplantae; phylum Streptophyta; class Magnoliopsida; order Rosales; family Rosaceae; genus Prunus; species Prunus fruticosa. The sequence goes on along the minus strand of CM031923.1, from coordinate 909,023 downwards.
ACAAAACAAGACTCAAAATATAGAAAAAACAAAAACTTGCAAGAAATTAATTATTTAATATTTTTTAAAAAAAACCAAATTTACTTGCTAAACTCCAATACCCCCAAACTTAGAAATGAACATTGTCCTCGATATTTAAAAATTAGGAACAAGCAATGTCATAACAAGAAATGAAAGTATTAAAGCAAATAAAAATAATAAAATACAAAAAGAAAATAATTACAAAATAAAAATTACAAAACAAACAAACAAATAAAAAAAATTGAAAACACTCAAAACAGTAAGCCCTAAACAGGACAGTCTTACGCAAACCAAAACCCAAACGATTGAAAATCCAACCCACAAGAAAGTTAACCCACTTTGAAACCTAAACAACGGTGAAAACCCGAAGCCCACAATGTTAAATTTTATTTTTATATTTTTATTTTTTAAATGAAACATGAATTGGGAGCGTGAAGGCGGGATTTCTAAAAAGAAAGAGTGTGGTCCCTGATGCCTTGGTTCCTGGGAAGTCACGGGTAAAAGGGGTGAGGGACGTGTCGGCGCACGAGGCAGCTGCCACATCCCCCAAGCCAGAATTATTGGCCTCGTAGGAAGGCGCGACGACTTTTTCATGTGAAGGTGGTGAAAGGTGAAAATGCAATTAAGGGAGGTTGGGAAACGGGTGCGGCGACATATAGAGATAAGCCGTAAGGGCCGCACAGAATTTAGAACCGCAGCGGCTAGGGTTTAGCAGACTAAGTCTATAAAAAGCTAAAAAGAAATGGTGAAAAACACAAACTCAGAAACACACAATAGAGAAACGAAAGAAAGAAGAAAAGCGAGTGAGAAATCAAATGACCTCTAACTACCCATTTTCGTTGGATCTCAACCTAGCTCCACCAACTCAGACATGGGGCCAAGCAGCAGGAGCACCAGGATGGGTGCCCTACTTTGCCTCTGCACGAGGGCCTGTGACTGTCAATGAATCAATACTCCTGGACAACGATGTTGCCATTGGAGTTGGCAGAAATTTAGTAACTCCTAAAGATATACGTGTGCTTGGGACAAGGGATGACAACCGGGTCACGAGTGATGCCCCTGGCACTGAGCGTGCAGAGTACAGCATGTGTTGCAAGTTTGGGGCATCGCCTACTTGCGAAATCCCATGATGTAGAGATTCTAAAAGGTCAGTTAGCGGCGGAGCGAAGTATTGTTGAAGAGTGTCAGAGTGCTATAAAAAGCTTGAAACGAGAGAGGGCAAGGATAGTGGAGGTGAATCGAGACCAGTTAGAAGTATTGCGGGACAAGAATAAAAGCCTATCAAAGATGGTAGAGTTGTATTCTCGCGATATGCGAAAGCAGCTGGAGGACCTAGACCGACCAGGTAAACGCAAGCAAGCAGAACACGAGAGTAGTTACGCTCAAGCTAAGATTGCGATCTTTGGGAGCTCAAGTGGTGAGCCCCAAGAGGCTGTGCGTGAAGCCCTGGAAGAGGACAGCCAGATGGCCAAACTCAAAGCTCCAATGGTCGAGACACCAAGCACCGAGAAGAAATGACTTCTACTGCATTATTGTTGTTTCTATTTTATTTTATTTTATTTGGTTGTTTTTGTTTCGGAAATGAAAGAGTAAATTTGGAGAAGGAAAAAGAAAGTCGCGACAAAGTTGAAGACGGTTGAAGCTGTAATTGCTAGGATTTCTTTAAAACTACGTCAATAATTTGGAAGAGTGGAAAATCCACGCAGAATAGAGAAAGTAAAGAACAAAAGATAGAGGAACATGAAGAAAATATCCAGAGAGCTTAAAGATTTTGATTTTTTTTCTTCTCTATGCTTTCTTTTCTTCCTTGTTTTCTCTCTTTTTGATTTCCTGCTTTTTCAATTTTGTAGCGACAAATCTTTCTGAACGGACACAATTAATGAGAGACAAGACATGACACAAATGTGCTTTCTTTTCCTCTTTGTTTTCTCTCTTTTTGATTTCCTACTTTTTCAATTTTGTCATGACAAACGTTTCTGAACGGACACAATTAATGAAAGACAAGACAAGACACAAAGGCGCGGCTGCGAAAATTACAGACACCATAGAAAGTCACGACAAAGTTGAAGACGGTTGAAGCTGTAATTGCTGGGATTTCTCTAAGACTATGTCTATAAATTGGAGGAGTGGAAAATCCACGCAGAAGAGAGAAAACAAAGAAGAAAAGAGAGAGGAACATGAAGAAAATATCTATAGAGCTTAAAGAATTTGATTTTTTTTTCTCTATACTTTCTTTTCCTCCTTGTTTTCTCTCTTTTTGATTTCCCCCTATTTCAATTTTATAGCGATAAACCTTTCTGAACGGACACAATTAATGAGAGACAAGACATGACCCAAATGTGCTTTCTTTTCCTCCTTATTTTCTCTCTTTTTGATTTCCCGCTTTTTCAAATTTAAGACGACAAACCTTTCTGAACGGACACAATTAATGAAAGACAAGACAAGACACAAAGGTGCTTTTTTTTTTCGTCCTTATTTTCTCTCTTTTTGATTTCCCGCTTTCTAAATTTTGTCGCAACAAACCTTTCGGATTCGGACGAAATTAATGAGAGATAAGACAAGACACAAAGGCGCACATGCGCAAATTACAGACGCTATAGAAAGTCGCGACAAAGTTGAAGACGGTTGAACCTGGAATTGCTAGGATTTCTCTAAAACTATGTCTATAAATTGGAAGAGTGGAAAATCCGCGTAGAAGAGAGAAAACAAAGAAGAAAAGATAGAGGAACAGGAAGAAAATATCCAGAGAGCGTAAAGATTTTGATTTTTTTTTTCTCTATCATTTCTTTTCCTCCTTCTTTACTCTTTTTTTGATTTCCCGCTTTTTCAATTTTGTAGCGACAAACCTTTTTGAACATACACAATTAATGAGAGACAAGATAGGACACAAATGTGCTTTCTTTTCCTCCTTGTTTTCTCTCTTTTTGATTACCCGCTTTTCCAATTTTGTCATGACAAACCTTTCTGAACGGACACAATTAATGAGAGACAAGACAAGACACAAAGGTGCTTTCTTTTCCTCCTTATTTTCTCTCTTTTTGATTTCCCGCTCTTTCAATTTTGTTGCAACAAACCTTTCGGAATGGACGCAATTAATGAGAGACAAGACGAGACACAAATGTGCTTTCTTTTCCTCCTTATTTTCTATCCTTTTTTATTTCCCGCTTTTTCAATTCTGTAGCGACAAAGTTTTCTGAACTGACACAATTAATGAGAGACAAGACAAGACACAAATGTGCTTTCTTTTCCTCCTCGTTTTCTCTCTTTTTGATTTCCCGCTTTTTCAATTTTGTCATGACAAACCTTTCTGAACGGACACAAGTAATGAGAGACAAGACAAGACACAAATGTGATTTATTTTCCTCCTTATTTTCCCTCTTTTTGATTTCCCGCTTTTTCAATTTTGTCGCGACAAACCGTTCGGAAACGAGACGCAATTAATGAGAGAAGAGACAAGACACAAAACTGCTTTCTTTTCATCCTTATTTTCTCTCTTTTTGATTTCCCGCTTTTTCAATTTTGTCGTGACAAATGTTTCTGAACGGGCGCAATTAATGAAAGACAAGACAAGACACAAAGGCACACCTGCGAAAATTACAGACACCAAAGAAAGTCGCGACAAACTTGAAGACGGTTGAAGTTGTAATTGCTAGGATTTCTCTAAAATTACGTCTATAAATTGGAGTGGAAAATCCATGCAGAAGAGAGAAAATAAAGAATAAAATAGAGAGGAATAGGAAGAAAATACCGAGAGAGCTTAAAGATTTTGATTTTTTTTTTCCTATGCTTTCTTTTCCTCCTTGTTTTCTCTCTCTTTAATTTCCCGCCTTTTCAATTTTGTCGCCACAAACCTTTCTGAACGGACACAATTAATTGGAGACAAGACAAGATCCAAATGTGCTTTCTTTTCCTCCTTGGTTTCTCTCGTTTTGATTTCCCGCTTTTTCAATTTCGTAACGACAAACTTTTATGAACATATACAATTAATGAGAGACAAGACAAGACACAAAGGTGCTTTCTTTTCCTCCCTATTTTCTCTCTTTTTGATTTCCCGCTTTTTCAATTTTGTCGCGACAAATGTTTCTGAACTGGTGCAATTAATGAGAGACAAGACAGGATACAAAGGCGCGCCTACGCAAATTACAGACGCCATAGAAAGTTGCGACAAAGTGGAAGACGGTTGAAGCTGTAATTGTTAGGATTTTTCTAAAACTATGTCTATAAATTGGAGGAGTGGACAATCCACCCAGAAAGAGAGGAAACAAAGAAGAAAAGAGAGAGGAACAAGAAGAAAATATCCAGAGAGCTTAACGATTTTCATTTTTTTTTTCTCCATGCTTTCTTTTCCTCTTCATTTTCTGTCTTTTTGATTTCCCACTTTTTCAATTTTGTAGTGACAAACCTTTCTGAACGGACACAATTAATGAGAGACAAGACATGACACAAATGTGCTTTCCTATCCTCCTTGTTTTCTATCTTTTTGATTTCCCGCCTTTTCAATTTTGTCATGACAAACCTTTCTGAACGGACACAATTAATGAGAGACAAGACAAGACACAAAGGTGCTTTCTTTTCCACCTTGTTATCTCTCTTTTTGATTTCCCGCTTTTTCAATTTTGTCGCGACAAACCTTTCGGAACGAACGCAATTAATGAGAGACAAGACAAGACACAAAGGTGCTCTCTTTTCCAACTTATTTTCTATCTTTTTGATATCCCGCTTTTTCAATTTTGTAGCGACAAACGTTTTTGAACGGACACAATTAATGAGAGACAAGACAAGACACAAATGTGCTTTCTTTTCCTCCTTGTTTTCTCTCTTTTTGATTTCCCACTTTTTCAATTTTATCGCGACAAACCTTTCTGAACAGACGCAATTAATGAGAGACAAGACAAGACACAAAGGTGCTTGCTTTTCCTCCTTATTTTCTCTCTTTTTGATTTCCCGTTTTTTAATTTTTGTGGCAACAAACCATTCGTATCGGACGCAATTAATGAGAGACAAGACAAGACACAAAAGCGCACGTGCTCAAATTACAGACGCCATAGAAAATCGCGACAAAGTTGAAGACGGTTGAAGCTGTAATTGCAAGGGTTTCTCTAAAACTACGTCTATAAATTGGAAGAGTGGAAAATCCACGCAGAAGAGAGAAAACAAAGAAGAAAAGAGAGACGAAGAAGAAAATATCCAGAGAGCTTAACGATTTTGATTTTTTTTCTCTCCATGCTTTCTTTTCCTCCTTGTTTTCTTTTTTTTTGATTTCCCGCTTTTTCAATTTTGTAGCGACAAACCTTTCTGAACGTATACAATTAATGAGAGAAAAGACATGACACAAATGTGCTTTCTTTTCCTCCTTGTTTTCTCTCTTTTTGATTTCCTACTTTTTCAATTTTTTCATGACAAACTTTTCTAAACGGACACAATTAATGAAAGACAAGACAAGACACAAAGGCGCAGCTGCGAAACTTACAGACACCGTAGAAAGTCGCGACAAAGTTGAAGACGGTTGAAGCTGTAATTGCTGGGGTTTCTCTAAGACTACGTCTATAAATTGGAAGAGTGGAAAATCCACGTAGAAGAGAGAAAACAAAGAAGAAAAGATAGAGGAACAGGAAGAAAATATCCAGAGAGCTTAAAGATTTTGATTTTTTTTTTCTCTTTGCTTTCTTTTCCTCCTTGTTTTCTCTCTTTTCTATATCCCGCTTTTTCAATTTTGTCGCGACAAACCTTTCTGAACGGACACAATTAATGAGAGACAAGACAAGACACAAAGGTACATTCTTTTCCTCCTTATTTTCTCTCTTTTTGATTTCCCACTTTTTCAATTTTGTCGCGACAAACCTTCGGAACGGACGCAATCAATGAGAGACAAGACAAGACACAAATGTGCTTTCTTTTCCTCCTTATTTTCTCTCTTTTTGATTTCCCGCTTTTTCAATTTTGTTGCGACAAATATTTCTGAACGGGCGCAATTTATGACAGACAAGACAAGACACAAAGTCACGCATGCGAAAATTACAGACACGATAGAAAGTTGGGACAAAGTTGAAGACGGTTGAAGCTGTAATTGCTAGGGTTTCTCTAAAACTACGTCTATAAATTGGAGGAGTGGAAAATCCACGCAGAAGAGAGAAAACAAAGAAGAAAAGAGAGAGGAACATGAAGAAAATATCTAGAGAGCTTAAAGATTTTGATTTTTTTTTTCTCTATGCTTTCTTTTCCTCATTGTTTTCTCTCATTTTGATTTCCTGCTTTTTCAATTTAGTAGCGACAAACCTTTTTGAACGGACACAATTAATGAGAGACAAGACAGGACCCAAATGTGCTTGCTTTTCCTCCTTATTTTCTCTCTTTTTGATTTCCCGCTTTTTCAATTTTGTCGCGACAAATGTTTCTGAGCGGGCGCAATTAATGAGAGACAAGACAAGACACAAAGGCGCCCCTACACAAATTACAGACGCCATAGTTGAAGACGGTTGAAGCCGTAATTGCTGGGGTTTCTCTAAGATTACGTCTATAAATTGGAAGAGTGGAAAATCCACGCAGAAGAGAGAAAACAAAGAAGAAAAGAGAGACGAAGAAGAAAATATACAGAGAGCTTAACGATTTTGATTTTTTTTTTCTCCATGCTTTCTTTTCCTCCTTGTTTTCTCTCTTTTTGATTTCCCACTTTTTCAATTTTGTCACGACAAAGCTTTCTGAATGGACACAATTAGTGAGAGACAAAACAAGACACAAAGGTGCTTTCTTTTCCTCCTTATTTTCTCTCTTTTTGATTTCCCGCTTTTTAAATTTTGTCGCGACAAACCTTTCGGATCGGTCGCGACTTAATGCGAGACAAGATAAGACACAAAGGCGCACGTGCGCAAATTACAGACGCCATAGAAAGTGACAACAAAGTTGAAGACGGTTGAAGCTGTAATTGCTAGGATTTCTCTAAAACTACGTCTATAAATTGGAAGAGTGGAAAATCCACGCAGAAGGGAGAAAACAAAGAAGAAAAGATAGAAGAATATGAAGAAAATATCTAGAGAGCTTGAAGATTTTGATTTTTTTTTTCTCCTTGTTTTCTCTCTTTTTGATTTCCCACTTTTTCAATTTTGTCGTGACAAACCTTTCTAAATGGACACAATTAATGAGAGACAAGACAAGATACAATTGTGCTTTCTTTTCCTCCTTGTTTTCTCTCTTTTTGATTTCCCGCTTTTTCAATTTTGTCGCGACAAACCTTTCTGAGCGGACACAACTAATGAGAGATAAGACAAGACACAAAGGCGCGCCTGCGCAAATTATAGACACCATAGAAAGTCGTAGCAAAGTTGAAGATGGTTGAAACTGTAATTGCTAGGGTTTCTTTAAAACTACGTCTATAATTGGAGGAGTGGAAAATCCACACAAAAGGGAGAAAACAATGAAGAAAAGAGAGAGGAACATGAAGAAAATATCCAGTGAGCTTAAAGATTTTGATTTTTTTTTCTCTATGCTTTCTTTTCCTCCTTGTTTTCTCTCTTTTTGATTTCCTGTTTTTTATATTTTGTCGCGACAAACCTTTCTGAATGGACGCAATTAATGAGAGACAAGACAAGACACAAAGTCGCGACAAAGTTGAAAACAGTTGAAGCTGTAATTGCTAAGGAGAGATAAAGAAAAGAAAAGCAGAAAGAAAATGTCTTATTCCTTCCAATCTTATCTGGATCTTAGTTTAGGTCCGCCAATACAGACAAGGGTGTAATGTTGCGTAGATTCAGCTGCACCAAAATGGATTCAGCTGCATCTTCAACTTGTGATACTCGCAAGTGCACGAGCCGTTCGGTAGTATAGTGTATGTAAGTGCGAGGTCGATTCCACAGGGATTGGTGATTGAATGATCCTGTTCAGTTTTCCTACACAAAACAAAAATGAAAACAAAAGAAACAAAACAAGAAGAAAGAATGTACATTACAAGAAAAAGAAATTACAACTAAGAAAACATTAAGGAAACTAAGAGAACTTTGAGGAAGAAAGGAAGTGTTTGAGAACTTTGAGGAAGGAGAAGAAAGTGTTTGAGAAGTGTTTGGGAGCTTTATAGAATGGAGAAGAAAGTATTTGAGAACTTGGAGAAGAGAAAGGTGTTTGGGAAGTGTTTGAGAACTTAGAGAATTTGGTGAAGGAATGAGAATTGTGTTTGGGAAATTTGGAGAAGATGGAGACTTTTGGAGAAGAAAGGAAAGTGGTGTTTGAGAACTTTGAGAAGGGAGAAGAAAGTGTTTGGGAAGTGTTTGAAGAATTTAGTAGAATGATCTTATTACAACAATTGAGAACTACAAGAGAAACTAAGAGAATTTGAGGGAGAGAAGGGAAGGGAGCTCTAGAGAAGTGTTTGAGAGCTCCCCCCCTTGGGGTTTGATTACAAGCTTAGAGAACTTCCCTATTTATAGGCCTAGGGGAAGTGAAAATCTGAATTATACAATAGGTTTACCTACCACACTCACTTCACCAACTTACAACACTTAATTCACCTAACACACTATTACATTTGAAAACAATTCCTCTTGTCTTTAGGCTTAGTGTTGCAACTCCCACTTCATCATCTTTTGGCACATTTGGCTACTGCAAAATTCCACTCAATTATAGGTATTGAATATGCTTCACCAAACTTTCCCACAATCAACAACACTTCATCATGCATATGTCATGCATGACAATGCATTGCAGCCAGTTTGTGGGCTCGTTTTGGGCTTGTGGCTCCAGTCTGAAAAATCTGGAAAAATATGGATCTTGAAGCTCTTTGTCTTATATTTCCAAGCATATGCAGCCCAACTCAAGGAAAAATCGGAAAGGCCTTCAAATGTGATTTTTGGCCCAGTAACGCAGATGCTGCCGAATTTGACCTTAAGTTGCCAAAACATGTATAACTTTCTCTAGAAGACTCGTAATCATGAATCGTAAAATTCGACAGAAAATAGACTTCCGTATATTTCCAATGATGTATGGCTCATTACCTGGTTCTTCTTGAGCAAGTACAGTCCAATCCGTGAAATGAACTGATCTACAGACACCATTTTGAGCTAACTTGTCTCCAAAATGCAATTAGTGAGTCTCAAGCTTATTACACTGAAACAAACACAAAACTATTAAAAGCACAAGTTTAACTTAAAAACATAACCAAATCATAAGTTAAAAGGGTACAAATTGATATGTAATTATGCACCGATCAAATACCCCCAAACCTAGATTTTTCTAGTCCTCGAGCAAAACAAACGGAAAACAAAGATAAAAATAAAACAAGAAGTTAACTAGACCACTTTCGTAGGTAACTCGATTGCATTTAGCGTATGCAACAAGCCTTTAAACCTCTAGGCATCCCTAGTAGGAGGAGTTGTGTCTCATGAGGGTTTAACAGATACGATACCCACAAACGTTTTTCTAACTCTACAAAACAAAATGGTTAGAAAACTTATTAGATTTGTTAGTCCTTAAGCAAAACCAAAAACAAAAATAAAAGAAAAAACAAAAATAAAAATAGAAACAATCACAAAACACAAAAAATAAAAATAGAAACTCAAAACAACCTTTCCGAACATTTCTGAAGAGAAATGACTCATGCACATGACTCAAAAGTTTTAACAACAAAAGCTCAATTTTAGACATTATTCACAAGGTGGCAAAGTTCAAAACATAATATGCTCAAAGTGTAGTAGTGTGATTGCCAAATGCAACAAATTCCCCAATCTTAGTTTTCACACAATTTCAAAAATCATACAAAACACAAGTTCAACTTCAAATCTCACCAAAGTTGTCCTCTCACAAATGAATCACTCGGAAGAGGGTTATAATGCAACACACAGTTATAAACATGAGATTAGAGTTAAACCATAAAGACTTAACTCGAAATAGAAAGATGAAGAACTTGCATTAAAATGATCTCAAGAAGGATTCCAAACACTTAAAAGTAGAAGAATGAATGCAATTCAACCACATGACATTTAAGATCAATTTAGGTCTTTAACTTAGGTTGTAATGAGGCCAAGGGTGTAAGGTGAGTAAGAAATGAAGGGTATGGATAAAACAAAGTCCAAGGAACTCAAAATATAAGAGCATAAAACAATTGTGTACAAGACTTCGAATCATCACAATGATCAAAACTCCTTATACCTTCATTTACAATGATTCACTCCTTTATTGAACAACCTCCAATTTATTTTGAAGGCCCAAAAATGAATTTTCAATCAACCACCACATAATCACAACTTTACTCTTTTCTTTCACCAATTGTGTGAATATATATATATTTTTTAAATGTAACACATCTTCCCAAACCTAGTATGAAAAACACATCCCAATTAAAGCTCATAAGTTCCTTAGAAATGTAAATATTTGTTTTTCAGGCTAAGGTGAGGAAATATAATTGGTAAATGAAAGAAAAGGTTTACATGTAGGCTCAAAATGGTTAACAATGGAAAATCATGCTTAAGCATGCATAAGGTTAGCTTGAAAGGCACAAACGATCCAAAGAGGGCCTTAATATCATTTCTTAAATGTCATGAAGTCAAATTGCATAAGAATGAATGACTTTTAAGTGTTCAACCAAATCAATGAATAATGAGATCAAACAACAACTTAGATGACAAGAAATTAAGAGTATGTATATATAACACTCATGAAATGAAGTACAAGGCCCAAAAGCTCACTTTATATGGTTGGTTATATAAGTCTAATTTATGCTTCATACAATTCTTTAGATCATGAAAATCCTTTAATTAGAAAATTATGAAACAAATGGCAAATGCAAAGGTTTTGAACATATCATGCTAGAACAATGCCAAATTTTATTTATTTATTTTTAAAATTAAATTTTTACTCTTTTTTTTATATAATTTTTTTTAAAATAAAATAAAATGAAATCCAATTTTCATTTAAGTCATGCAAACATTTATCACAATCTCATCATATGTGTTCGGAAAGTGACTCAAAAACAAAACAAAAATAAAAATAAAAGCAAGACTCAAAAAAATTAAAAAATTAAAAAATTAAAATTAAAATTAAAACAAAAACAAGCAAATAAATAAATAAAAATTAAATTAAGGAAAAACCAAATTTACATGCTAAACTCTAATACCCCAAAACCTAGAAATGAACATTGTCCTCAATGTTTAAATATTAGCCACAAGCAATGTCATAATAACAAATGAAGGTATTAAAGCAAATAAAAAATAACAAAATACAAAAATAAAATAAAAGAAAATAATTACAAAAATAAAAATTACAAAACAAACAAAAAAATAAAAAATACAACGAAACAGTAAAACACTCAACACAGTAAGCCCTAAACAGGACAGGTCTTACGCAAACTAAAACCCAATTTTATTTTTTTGAAAGCCCAAACCCCACAATGAAATTAACCCACCTTGAAACCCAAACAAGGTGAAAAACCGACCCAAAAACAAAGCACATGGTCCCTAATGTCGTCTCTTGGTTAGTCATGGGCAGACTGAGCGAGACACGTGTCGACGCATAGAGGCGCCGCAGACTCCACAAGCAGAAATTACGGGGCCATACAAAGTCGTGATGACTTTACTGAACGCGTCCGTTTAGAAAGGTCACGTCGTGATAAATGAGTTGGGTGTGGTTGGAAAGAGAGAAGGTGGTGGGACTCGAGGAATGCTGGAGATTCAGAAAATGCTAAGACACTGCAATGGCTAGGGTTTGTCAAAGAATATGTCTATAAGAAGGAAAAAGAAGGGAAAACACACAAACTCAAAAACATAAAAGAAAAAAGAAGCAAGAAAAAGAAAAAAAATGAGAAATCAAATGGCCTCTTCCTACCCATTTTCGTTGGATCTCAACCTAGCTCCACCGACTCAGACATGGGGCCAAGCAGCGGCACCAGGATGGGTACCCTACTTTGCCTTCGCAAGGGGACCCTGTGACTGTAAATGACTCAGGACTCCTGGACAACGATGTTGCCATTGGAGTTGGAAGAAATTTAGTAACTCCTAAAGATATACGTGTGTTCGGGACAAGGGATGACAACTGGGTCACGAGTGATGCCCTGACACTGAGCGTGCAGAGTACAGCATGTGTTGCAAGTTTGGGTCATCGCCTACTTGCGAAGTCCCATGAGGTAGAGATTCTGAAAGGTCAGTTAGCGGCGGAGCGAAGTATGGTTGAAGAGTGTCAGAGTGCTATAAAAAGCTTGAAAAGGGAGAGGACAAGGATAGTGGAGGTGAATCGACACCAGTTAGAAGTATTCCGGGACGAGAATAAAAGCCAATCAAAGATGGTAGAGTTGTATTCTCGCGACATGTGAAAGCAGCTGGAGGACCTAGACCGACCGGGTAAACGCAAGCAAGCAGATCGCGAAGTGTTTGAGAGCTCCCCCCTTGGGGTTTGATTACAAGCTTAGAGAACTTCCCTATTTATAGGCCTAGGGGAAGTGAAAATCTGAATTATACAATAGGTTTACCTACCACACTCACTTCACCAACTTACAACACTTAATTCACCTAACACACTATTACATTTGAAAACAATTCCTCTTGTCTTTAGGCTTAATGTTGCAACTCCCACTTCATCATCTTTTGGCACATTTGGCTGCTGCAAAATTCCACTCAATTATAGGTATTGAATATGCTTCACCAAACTTTCCCACAATCAACAACACTTCATCATGCATATGTCATGCATGACAATGCATTGCAGCCAGCTTGTGGGCTCGTTTTGGGCTTGTAGCTCCAGTCTGAAAAATCTAGAAAAATATTGATCTTGAATCTCTTTGTCTTATCTTTCCAAGCATATGCAGCCCAACTCAAGGAAAAATCGGAAAGGCCTTCAAATGTGATATTTGGCCCAGTAATGCAGATGCTGCCGAATTTGACCTTAAGTTGCCAAAACATGTATAACTTTCTCTAGAAGACTCGGAATCATGAACCGTAAAATTCTACAGAAAATAGACTTCCGTATCTTTCCAATGATGTATGGCTCATTATCTGGTTCTTCTTGAGCAAGTACAGTCCAATCCGTGAAGTTAACTGATCTGCAGACACCATTTTGAGCTAACTTGTCTCCAAAATGCAATTAGTGAGTCTCAAACTTATTACACTGAAACAAACACAAAACTTATTAAAAGCACAAGTTTAACTTAAAAACATAACCAAATCATAAGTTAAAAGGGTACAAATTGATATGTAATCACGAGGACCTGTGACCGTCAACGACTCGTTACTCCTTGACAACGATGTTACCATTGGAGTTCCGAGGAGTTTGGCGACTCTTAGGGATCTGCGCATACTGTTGCGTAGATTTAGCTGCATCAAAATGGATTCAGCTGCATCCTCAACTTGTGATACTCGCAAGTGCACGAGCCGTTCGGTAGTATAGCATATGTAAGTGCGAGGTCGATCCCACAAGGATTGGTGATTGAATGATCCAATTCATTTTCCCTACATAAAACAGAAATGAAAAAGAAAGGAAATAAATAAACAAGGAAGAAAGAAATAACAAACTCAAGCAGATAAGTTCCCAAGTTCAATTAGATTAACGGATTGATTCTAGCTAAAGTATGATTAAGCCATGGTGTTTGGTCATAACCTTGTGTTCCTAATTCCCTAATTTGATCATTTGTTGTCTAACCTAAAATTAAGCATTAGGAACTCATTAAGAATAGAAGAACAATTTAAACAACCAAGCATGTATCTAATCCCTGTTGTCGAATGACCATACATACTCTTCCTATTCATAGTTCAATTTGAATTAAAGCATGGTGTATACTCTTAATTCAAACCAAGATAGCTAACTTGCAAACCTAAATGGTGATCAATCATTCAAACTAGCATATTAACTTATAAGCATAATGAATAAGAACAAAAACCATAATTGAAACTTGGAAACTAATTAAACTTGAGACTAAAGAAAATAATTTACATAACAATGAAAATTAAAGTAGAACTTGAAAAGACTTAAAGGAAAATTTAGTAAAAGGATTTTTTTTACAATCAATTGAGAACTAGAAAGGAAAACTAAGAGAATTTGAGGGAGAGATGGGAGGGGAGCTCTAGAGAAGTGTTTGAGAGCTCCCCCCCTTGGGGTGTGATTACAAGCTTAGAGAACTTCCCTATTTATAGGCCTAAGGAAGTTGAAAAATCTGATTTATACAATTGAATTATCTAAACACACTAGCTTCACCTAACACACTACACTTGATTCACCAACTTAACCTAACAGACAATTGCATTTGAAAACAATTCCTCTTGTCTTTAGGGTTAGTGTTGCACCCCCACGTCATCATCTTTTGGCTGCTGCAAAATTCCACTCAAAAATAGGTATTGAATATGCTTCACCAAACTTTCCCACAATCAACAACACTTCATCATGCATATGTCATGCATGACAATGCATTGCAGCCAGCTTGTGGGCTCGTTTTGGGCTTGTGGTTCCATCCTGAAAAATCTGGAAAAATATGGATCTCGAAGATCTTTGAATTATATTTCCAAGCATATGTAGCCCAACTCAAGGAAAAATCGGGAAGGCCTTCAAATGTGATTTTTGGCCCAGTAACGCAGATGCTGCGGAATTTGACCTTAAGTTGCCAAAACATGTATAACTTTGTCTAGAAACCTCGGAATCATGAACCGTAAAATTCTACAGAAAATAGACTTCCGTATCTTTCCAATGATGTTTGGCTCATTATCTGGTTCGTCTTGAGAAAGTACAGTCCGATCCGTGAAGTGGACTGATCTGCAGACACCGTTTTGAGCTAATTTGTCTCCAAAATGCAATTAGTGAGTCTCAAGCTTATTACACTGAAACAAACACAAAACTTGTTAAAAGCACAAGTTTAACTCAAAAACATAACCAAATCATAAGTTAGAAGGATACAAAATGATATGTAATTACGCACCGATCAAATACCCCCAAACCTAGATTTTGCTAGTCCTCGAGCAAAACAAAAGGAAAACAAAGATAAAAAAAACAAATAAGAAGTTAACTAGACCACTTTCGTAGGTAACTCGATTGCATTTAGCATATGCAACAAGCCTTTAAACCTCTAGGCATCCCTAGTAGGAGGAGTTGTGTCTCCTGAGGGTTTAACAGAGATCAATATACCCACAAACGTTTTACTGACTCTACAAAACAAAATGGTTAAAAAAACTTATTAGATTTGTTAGTCCTTAAGCAAAATAACAAAAACAAAAATAAAAGCAAAATCAAAAATAAAAATAAAAACAAAACAAAAATAAGACTCAAAACAATCTTCCCGAACATTTTCTGAAGAGAAATGACTCATGCACATGAATCAAAAAACTTAATTTTAGACATTATTCACAAGGTGGCAAAGTTCAAAACATAATATGCTCAAAGTGTAGTAGTGTGATTACCAAATGCAACAAATTCCCCAATCTTAGTTTTCACACAATTTCAAAAATCATACAAAGCATAAGTTCAACTTCAAATCTCACCAAAGTTGTCCTCTCACAAATGAATCACTCGGAAGAGGGCTATAATGCAACACTCAGTTATAAACATGAGATTAGAGTTAAACCATAAGGACTTAACTCGAAATAGAAAGATGTAGAACTTGCATTAATATGATCTCAAGAAGGATGTCAAACACTTAAAAGTAGAAAAATAAATGCAATTCAACCACATGACATTTAAGATCAATTTAGGTCTTTAACATAGGTTGTAATGGGGCCAAGGGTGTAAGGTGAGTAAGAAATGAAGGGTATGGATAATACAAAGTCCAAGGAACTCAAAATATAAGAGCATAAAATAATTGTTTACAAGACTTTGAATCATCATGATTAGATTTTTTTCTTTTACATGATCAAAACTCCTTATACCTTCATTTACAATGATTTACTCCTTTATTGAACAACCACCAATTTATTTTGAAGGCCCAAAAATGGAAATTCAATCAACTACCACTTAATCACAACTTTTTTTCTTTTCTTTCACCAATTGTGTGATTTTTTTATTTTTATTTTTCGAAATGTAACACCTCTTCCCAAACTTAGTATGAAAAACACATCCCAATGAAAGCTCATGAGTTTCTCAGAAAGGTAAATATTTGTTTTTCAAGCTAAGGCGAGGAAATATAATTGGTTAAATGAAAGAAAAGGTTTACATGTATGCTCAAAATGGTTAACAATGGAAAATCATGCTTAAGCATGCATAAGGTTAGCTTGAAAGGCACAGACGGTCCAAAGAGGGCCTTAATATCATTTCTTAAATGTCATGAAATCAAATTGCATAAGAATGAATGACTTTTAAGTGTTCAACCAAATCAATGAATAATGAGATCAAACAACAACTTAGATGACAAGAAATTAAGAGTACGTATATAACACTCATGAATTGAAGTACAAGGCTCAAAAGCTCACTTTATATGGTTGGTTATATAAGTCTAATTTATACTTCATACAATTCTTTAGATCATGCAAATCATTTAATTGGAAAATTATGAAACAAGTGGCAAGTGTAAAGGTTTCGAACATATCATGCTAGAACAATGCCAAATTTTATTTTATAATTATTTAAATTTTTAAGTTTTTTTTTAAAACAATAAAAAGTTACAAAAAAGAAAAATAATAAATAATAAATAAAATTCAATTTTCATTTTAGTCATGCAACATTTATCACAATCTCATCATATGTGTTCGGAAAGTGACTCAAAAACAAAACAAAACAAAACTCAAAATAAAAGAAAAACAAGCAATAAAATTTATTTAAATTAATTTTTTTTTTAGTACAAACCAAATTTACTTGCTAAACTCCAATACCCCCAAACCTAGAAACGAACATTGTCCTCAATATTTAAAAATTAGCCACAAATATTGTCATAACAAGAAATGAAAGGTACTAAAGCAAATAAAAAATAACAAAATACTAAAATAAAATAAAATAAAATAATTACAAAAATAAAAATTACAAAACAAAAAATAAAAATAAAAAATAAAAAAAATAAAAAAAATAAAACGAAGTAAAACACTAAAAGTAAGCCCTAAATAGATAGTCATATGCAAACTGAAACCCAAAACAAAAACAGCCCAAAGCCCAAAATGAAATTAACCCAACAACGGTAAAACCTGACCCAAAATGAAATCTGAAACCCACACGTTTCAATTTATTTATTTATTTTACATTTATTTATTTTTATTTTTATTTTTATATATTTTTTTTAAGCGCGAAGGCGGGATTTCTAAAAAGAAAGAGTGTGGTCCCTTATGCCTTGGTTCCTGGGAAGTCACGGGTAAAAGGGGTGAGGGACGTGTCGGCGCAAGAGGCAGCTGCCACATCCCCCAAGCCAGAATTATTGGCCTCGTAGGAAGGCGCGACGACTTTTTCATGTGAAGGTGGTGAAAGGTGAAAATGCAATTAAGGGAGGTTGGGAAACGGGTGCGGCGACATATAGAGATAAGCCGTAAGGGCCGCACAGAATTCAGAACCACAGCGGCTAGGGTTTAGCAGACTAAGTCTATAAAAAACTAAAAAAGAAATGGTGAAAAACACAAACTCAAAAACACACAAAAGAGAAACGAAAGAAAGAAGAAAAGCGAGTGAGAAATCAAATGACCTCTAACTACCCATTCTCGTTGGATCTCAACCTAGCTCCACCAACTCAGACATGGGGCCAAGCAGCAACACCAGGATGGGTACCCTACTTTGCCTCTGCACGAGGGCCTGTGACTGTCAATGACTCAATACTCCTAGACAACGATGTTGCCATTGGAGTTGGCAGAAATCTAGTGACTCCTAAAGATATACGTGTGTTCGGGACAAGGGATGACAATCGGGTCACAAGCGATGCCCTGGCACTAGCGTGCAGAGTACAGGATGTGTCGCTAGTTTGGGACATTGCCTACTTGCGAAGTCCCATGAGGTAGAGATGCTGAAAGGTCAGTGGCGGAGCGAAGTATGGTTGAAGAGTGTCAGAGTGCTATAAAAAGCTTGAAACGGGAGAGGGCAAGGATAATGGAGGTGAATCGACACCAGCTAGAAGTATTGCGGGACGAGAATAAAAGCCTATCAAAGATGGTAGAGTTGTATTCTCGCGACATGCGAAAGCAGCTGGAGGACCTAGACCGACCGGGTAAACGCAAGCAAGCAGATCGCGAGAGTAGTTATGCTCAAGCTAAGATTGCGATCTTTGGGAGCTCAAGTGGTGAGCCCCAAGAGGCTGTGCGTGAATCCCCGGAAGAGGATAGCCAGATGGCCAAACTCAAAGCTCCTATGGTTGAGACACCTAGCGCTGTGAAGAAATGATTTCTACTGCATTTTTATTTTTATGTTGTTGTTTTTGTATTTTCATTATTTTGTTTCGGAAATAAAAGAGGAAGGTTGGAGAAAGAAAAAGAAAAAGAAAAAGAAAAGACACTTCCCAACTAAAATAAACCAAAGACGACAAACGGAAAGAAAACACATTTCCCTAACTAAAATAAGACAAAGGTGATAGCCGAAAGGGAAAGGCAAAAACACAAAGCACTAGAAAATGAAAGTAACGGGCAAAAACATAAAACAACAGAAAACACGGAAAAAAAGTAAAGTAAAGTGAAAGTTAATGTGCTCCCCCTTGAAGCGATTAGGTCGAGCATGCCCGGGAAATCCGAAATGGTGTTGGCTCTCTCTCATCAGCATATGCCTATTTAAACCACACCTCTGCAAGCGGATGATACCCAGCATTTCTTCCTGTAAACTCAAGGAAAAACATCAAAAAATTTAGAAGCAAAACAAATGGCATCTTCATGCACTCACCTTGATGATCTCAACCTTGAGCTATCCCTTGCACCACCAAATGCCCAGATAAGGGCTCCTCCAACCTCTGTCTTCCCAAACTCTTCATATCATCACGGCACGGCCTCAAACTTTGTTGAGGCAATACCGAACCTTTCTGAGGCAATGCCGAACAGATCAGTGCTGCTGGGAACATTGATTGGCAGTAAACTCACTCCAGCAGATCATCTGCATGTGGCACGTAGGTCTGATAAGATGGCGGTGGATGAGTCCCACGATTTAACTGTGCTCCAAGCGGTCTCGGCTACCAATTTGGGCATGCGACTTTTGGCTAGGACACGGGAGTGCACAGCTTCTAGCGAGGAGGTGGCTGCCTTGAAGGCTATGGTGGCGGACTCGGAGAAGCAGCTTCACTGTGCCAATCAGCATGTGGAAGCACTGGAGAGAAAAAATGATGATCATGTAGAGCTGCTGCAGATTCTACAAGTGCGAGACAATAGAGGTAAGCCATGATGATGATGAAAATGAAGAAGATGAAGAAGAAGAAGAAGAAGAAGTTTGTTTGTTTTTTTTTTTTTATATTTAATTTACTTGAATGTTTTTTTTTTAATGCAGTGTTTGAAATATAATAAAAATGTGTTTTTAACACTCAGAAATAAACTAACTAATCATACCATAAAAACAAAAACAAAATAAAAACAAAATACAAACAACGACTAAACAAAATAAATACAAAAACTAACTTAACAAAACAAAACAAAAACAAAGACTAAACAGAAAAAGAAAACAAAGGAATAAAAAAAAAACTTAATTTAAAAAGACATGAATATACAAGCAACTCACGGATGACCAGTTAAGGGCCTCAGAAAAACACAGCCAGGGGATCCGGGAAGGTTGGAGGGGTCACAATGGTCCCGCTTAAAACTCAAACTTCTTAGACACCGAAGGTGTCGCCTAAAGAACTCCTAGACACTGACTCCTGACGGAAGTGCTTACCTGGAGTTACCATAAGTCAGCTCATATGAAAAATATTTTTGAATTTTGAATTTTGAATTTTTAAGATAAGGAAAAAAAACAAATTAAGATAAAATGAGACAACAAACCATAAATGAAAATGAACTATGTACTCTAAACAAACTCAAACAAATGACATAAATTGTTGTACTAAAAGAAACAAACCAAGAAATATACAGAATTTAAAGAAGAGAAAGGATTGAAATGCTCCCCCTTGAAGCGATTAGGTCGAGTATGGATGCATTTGGAGGTCGCGACTTCTCCCACTGCTCCACACTTCCCATTCGTATGATTGAGGTTGCCATCTCTCTCCATTTTTATTAAGCTGTCATAAATTGTTAAAACAAACACACAAACTTGAAATGGAATTAAAAGGGTTAGGAAATAAAAGGAAAATCAACACACATCCAATTTCATGCTTCAAAGCAACAAGCAACAAAGTAAATTAAACTAGTTTATGAAGTTCGTTCTTTCTCAAATATGATTATCCATATGGTGTGTGGTTTTAATCAAGTATTCAGAAAAATCATTTAGCTATGGTGTTTAGTCTAAACACAAATTCCGAACCCATTAAGAACAAGAAGAACAATAGAGAACTAAGTAGAATTTAAACATGGTGTTTGTCTTCAATATCTACCCATTCATTCACTAATCAGTCCAAGAGTCATATGGTGTTTATGTAAACTTGAACAAGGTATTTAATTAAGAGCAAGTGAATGAAACCATAAACTAGAAATAATCAACATGCTACTTGAACCTTTTTCTTGTGTTGTGTAAGCTTGGGACTCAAACCCAGTTCTCTTGCTTGTCAGACAATTGTCCTTGTCCGTTGGACTACAAACACAACTTGTCAATTAACATCATTAACTTTAAAACATGAAACTGTCTAGTTATATACAAAAAATAAAAATAATAAAAAGTAGGAAAACCAAATAGAATCAAACAATGTTACCGATCCCGGCAAAAGCGCCAAAAACTTGTTGCGTAGATTTAGCTGCATCAAAATGGATTCAGCTGCATCCTCAACTTGTGATACTCGCAAGTGCACGAGCCGTTCGGTAGTATAGCATATGTAAGTGCGAGGTCGATCCCACGAGGATTGGTGATTGAATGATCCAATTCATTTTCCCTACACAAAACAGAAATGAAAAAGAAAGGAAATAAATAAACAAGGAAGAAAGAAATAACAAACTCAAGCAGATAAGTTCCCAAGTTCAATTAGATTAACGGATTGATTCTAGCTAAAGTATGATTAAGCCATGGTGTTTGGTCATAACCTTGTGTTCCTAATTCCCTAATTTGATCATTTGTTGTCTAACCTAAAATTAAGCATTAGGAACCCATTACGCATAGAAGAACAATTTAAACAACCAAGCATGTATCTAATCCCTGTTGTCGAATGTCCATACATACTCTTCCTATTCATAGTTCAATTTGAATTAAAGCATGGTGTATACTCTTAATTCAAACCAAGATAGCTAACTTGCAAACCTAAATGGTGATCAATCATTCAAACTAGCATATTAACTTATAAGCATAATGAATAGGAACAAAAACCATAATTGAAACTTGGAAACTAATTAAACTTGAGACTAAAGAAAATAATTTACATAACAATGAAAATTAAAGTAGAACTTGAAAAGACTTAAAGGAAAATTTAGTAAAAGGATTTTTGTTACAATCAATTGAGAACTAGAAAGGAAAACTAAGAGAATTTGAGGGAGAGATGGGAGGGGAGCTCTAGAGAAGTGTTTGAGAGCTCCCCCCCTTAGGGTGTGATTACAAGCTTAGAGAACTTCCCTATTTATAGGCCTAAGGAAGTTGAAAAATCTGATTTATACAATTGAATTATCTAAACACACTAACTTCACCTAACACACTACACTTGATTCACCAACTTAACCTAACAGACAATTGCATTTGAAAACAATTCCTCTTGTCTTTAGGCTTAGTGTTGCACCCCCACGTCATCATCTTTTGGCTGCTGCAAAATTCCACTCAAAAATAGGTATTGAATATGCTTCACCAAACTTTCCCACAATCAACAACACTTCATCATGCATATGTCATGCATGACAATGCATTGCAGCCAGCTTGTGGGCTCGTTTTGGGCTTGTGGTTCCATCCTGAAAAATCTGGAACAATATGGATCTTGAAGCTCTTTGAATTATCTTTCCAAGCATATGTAGCCCAACTCAAGGAAAAATCGGGAAGGCCTTCAAATGTGATTTTTGGCCCAGTAACGCAGATGCTGCGGAATTTGACCTTAAGTTGCCAAAACATGTATAACTTTGTCTAGAAAACTCGGAATCATGAACCGTAAAATTATACAGAAAATAGACTTCAGTATATTTCCAATGATGTATGGCTCATTATCTGGTTCTTCTTGAGCAAGTACAGTCCGATCCGTGAAGTTGACTGATATGCAGACACCGTTTTGAGCTAATTTGTCTCCAAAATGCAATTAGTGAGTCTCAAGCTTATTACACTGAAACAAACACAAAACTTATTAAAAACACAGGTTTAACTCAAAAACATAACCAAATCATAAGTTAGAAGGGTACAAAATGATATGTAATTATGCACCGATCACATACTGGGAATGAGAGATGACAACCGCATAGTGAGCGATGTTGTGGCAATGTGTGTGCAGAGTGCCGCATGTATCGCAAGTGTAGGGCATCGCCTCATTGCAAAAACTCATGAGGTGCAATTCCTAAAAGCTCAGTTGACAGCAGAGCAGAAATTAGTTGATGAATATCAGCGTGACAACAGAAGACTGAAAAAGGATAAGAGCAGAGAAGGAAGAGGAGCATCGACACCAGCTTGAGATTTTGCGGGCAGAAAATGAAAAGTTATGAAAGATGATAACTTTTTATTCTAAAGAGATGCCAAAACGACAGGAGGCCACGGAGCGATCGAGTAAATGCAAATGCGGAGATCACGACTCTAGTTATGCTGAAGCTAAGATAATGATTTTTGGAAGCTCAAGTGATGTGCCCCAAGAACCTGTGTGTGAAAACCTGGGAGAGGAGATTCAGAGCGCAAAACTAAAGGCTCCTATCATGCAAATTTGAAGCGTGGCCTGATGATGACGATAAAGATGATGAGGAAGAAGAAGAAGAAGAAGAAGATGAAGAAAGTGTTGTTGTTTGTTTATTTTTTTATTTTTACTTTTTTTACCCTATTTTTTCATGTAACTATAATAATGAAAAGTTAAGGACTTGGCCCCAACAATGAAAGAGAGTTAATGGTGGGATTTCTTCTTTTGAGGTTTTCATTTACACTCAACTGGAAAGAGAGAGATAGAGAGAGAGAGAGAGAGATGATGATCACGTGTGGATATATATATATAATATTGATGATGATCACATGTACATAAACTAATATATATATTTTTAGATTTCTTTGCCCCTTGTGCTGATCCACTTTAACCAAGCCATGCCTCCTTGAAAAAGGAATTCGCTTTCCAACTTTTAGGTCTTCACCTCTAAGCATGTACTCGTTTCTGTTAATTGAGCGGATTGAAGATTTGGAAATGGTTAGAGGCTTCATGGTCCCATTACCATTGTTAGCTTCCAATTTGTGTAGCATCGGATACATATATAATTCTGGTACATCATCAAAACCAAAGGGTTATCATTACCACTATTATTATTTTTAAACTTTTGTACTTTTTTTTTAATGTAACAAAAATGAAAAGCAGGGGAAGGAATCATGTTTTGGGAATGATTACAAAAAAAAAAAGAAAAGGTTGTAACAAGGATGAAAAAGTAGGGGAAGGAATCATGTTTTGGAATGATTACCCAAGACCCATCATTAAAATGGTTAGTAAGAATGATGTCATGAAAGACAAAGAAGCTGGTGAAGGAACTGGTGAAGGAAGAGACGGTGAGAAAGGCAAAGAAGCTGGTGAAGGAAGCCATCAAAGAAATTGTTTGAAATTGAATGGACTAGGAAATGGGCACCAACTATAAACTCCAATACTACTACTCTTGCAAAGGTTTCTATTTCAATTCCTCACTATTATTTTTCTGTCTTAATTTGATTTTAGTTTTTTTCTTCTTCATATAAATGGAGTAACAGATATATGATGTAATTTGTTTCTAGATGGATAATGAATGGCTGCAATTTAACAGGTTGACCATATATAACTAGAAAGAGTATTAGGTTTTTAGTACTATTAACTTTATATTTTTTATTAAATAAAACTTTATTATAGATTTTCAGATGAATACAGAAAGGGAGCATGTCAGTTTGTCAATGTAGCACAAAGACATGTGGGAAACTTAGATATTATAGTATGCCCTTGTTTGGAATGCAGAAACCTACAACATCACCACTTTAATTTAGTGTAATGAACACTTGGTCATAAAAGGCATGGATCCTGCGTACACCACTTGGGTTTTTCATGGTGAAAGTCCAAGTAATAATGTTCAATATGAAGATGTGGAAATGCCCGAGGCATATAGGTTGTACCATGACTTTTATTTCCAAAATGATGAAGTTGAGGGGTACCCTTGTGAAAGTAAAGAGGCAGAAATTGAAAATTTTGTTAGATAAGTTGAAACTCCTTTGCTTCCTGGTTGTACTAAGTATACAAAGATTTCAGCAATTGTTGCTTTGTTGAAGTATAAAGCAACACATAGTCTTACATATAATGCTTTTGATGAAATGCTTCAAATTTTTGGGGATATGCTACCAGAAAATATCACACTTCCTAGTTCATTATATACAACCAAAAAGATATTTAAGGCATTTGAACTTGGATATGAGAAGATACATGCATGTGTGAATGATTGTTATCTATTTAGAAATGATCTTGAGATGGTAAAGGAATGTCCTACATGATCGAGATGGAAAGTGAATCAACGAAATTCTAAAATTGAAAAGGGAGTCCCTGCAAAAATATTGCGTTACTTTCCAATAGTACCACGATTGAGGAGGATGTATGCAAGAACTGAGACAGCTGAACAATTAAGGTGGCACTCAACACATAAAAGTCAAGATGGTAAGATGAGACATCCCGTTGATTCCTTGGCATGAGATAGGATAAACAAGAAGTGGCCTTCTTTTGGATTAGACCCTCGAAATATTAGATTTGGCCTTTGTACTGATGGTTTTAACTCCTTTGCAGGGGACGAGTGAAGGAACTTGAGTCCGTAGTGAAATCTCAATCTCAAAGGATGGAGCTAATTGAAGCCAAACTTGAAGCATTTATTAAAATGTCTAAAGAGGTATACAATTCTTAAAATAATTTACAAAGCATTTATTCAGTTATTTATTAAATTACAAATTTTTTCTCAAGCTTCTCTTTAATTGTTTACAGCCTCACAATAAGAATGTGGAGGATATGATAAGTGCACATGCATGTACTCAAGTAAGTATTTTTCATGATAATTATAGCATGATATAGTAAACTATGAGATAGCTTATAATTTCTAAATTATTGTCATCTTCCATTGTATTTCATATAGTCACAACAAGGAAGCCGTCATGTACAAGATAAAAGTTACAGTGTGAATTCAAGATGTGGTCAAAGCAGCAATCTTGAGTATGGAAGATGCCAACTCTTACATTGGTACAATTTTGAGCTGGAGCAAGTTGTAGCTAAGGGACATATTGCCTCAACAGACCCAAGTGTTAAAGTTCATCATATGCCTCTTGGACGCGATTGTTGGAAGGTTTGGGTTGATGAAGTGCTTGATGAACAACTTAACTTGTATAGGCCCACAAATGAAGCACGAAGACTTGGTGAAGCTTTAGGCAATACTGTTGCATGGCCAAAAAGCTGTATAAAATTGCTTAACTAAGGTATTTTTCAATTTACTTTGACATTGCTAAACATTCAAAGTTTCTATATAACATAATAATCTCTTTTTTGCTACATATGTTATTTTTTCAGGTGCTTAGACTATATTTGACAATGCTTCCAAATTGCAATACTCACCATTTTGACAAGGATTTTGAGGTGCAACTAACCAAGTTTCTAAAGCATGTTTCAACATGATCTAAGTGCAATCAATCATGTTTTTAGATTATTTTGAAAAGGATTTTGAACTGTAATTATATGCATAGAACAATCATTTTGCACAATTAGAATAATTGGGATGAATATAACTTTGTAATATGTATGGAACTCCTTATTTATCTTTTGAATGAAAGCTTTGTAATCTGGGATGCCTTATGAATGTGAAGCAAGGAAATATTTATGTTTATCATAGAGCTTCAATACTTTTATCAGGTAATTTTGATAATTATTAAAAAAAAACATATATATTTGATATAACAACGCGCATTGCCTGTTGTCAAAACATAAACAACAACGAGCACAGACACGTTGTCATAATATTATAAGACGACACGCTCATCACGTTGTTGTCAATCGCTCCTACAACGTGTGAGTATTGTGGTTAATGTTGTTCACAACAAGCGCCAAAATAAACGACGACGTGCAATGCGTGTTGTCCAAAGCCCCAAACTTTTTAACGACATTCGGCTTCAACAACGTGCGGCGCATGTTGTCAATATGTTTTCACAACGCACATTGTGCGTTGTGAAAGGACTTTTTTCTTGTAGTGATGGGTAGCAAATTAGGTTTTAATTGCAGCCATCTGTCACTGTTTCTAGAGCTCTTCTTGGGGTGGGTGGTTTATATAATTGGAATTTTCAATAGGGACCGTTAGATCTGTCTCATGTATTTAAAATTGTCGGATTAATTTCAACTAAAAATTAAATATAATATTTGTAAATGACCAAAAAGCCACTTTGAATATTTTTTCGTATGGGTATAACTCATAATAAAATCCAAGAATTGGTATAAGATGAATGGGCCTTGTGTTGAAGCCCTAGACATGATTACTCTTTTGTTTTGATGCTTTAAGTTTATGGGATTTCTATATATTATTGATGAATTCATTTTCACTAAATTAACCTATCATTGATGGATGTTTTCTTTGATTAGCTACCTTTGAAAGCATGTTTCTTTTGATTGTTGGGATAGTATGAATCTTCATGTTTTCCTTATCAACTAATGAATGAAGTAAGAATCATTCACGTGATTTAGTTTCTTGGATTCCTAATGCAAACACCATGCTAGATTCTTGGAAAGTGTTTGTAACACTGAAACTCTATTAGATCCTTGGAATCCCAAATAAACTTTGTTAGATCCTTGGGATTTTCAGATTTATCCCATACAATCATTTAAGGATAACGATAGGTGAAGACTTTTGTTATCTCTTAAATAGCAAGATGGTTCAAATTTCTTGAGCTAAATGTTGTTGAGTCCTTATTGATGAATTGAGTTAAGAACCACATATGTCAGCTAGCAAATGAATGTGATTAATATCATGGTATATATGTTCCAAACTAATGAGATTTTATTGTTTTGGTTATCTGTGAATTTTGAGAAGTTAAAAACAGCGAGCAAAAAATATGAACTATTTTTAAGTTCTTTAGAAAATATCTAACATGATTATATTATGTTTTCTCAATGTTTCTTGAATACCCAACATGATTGATGTTTCCTTTTTCTTTTTTCATCTAATCATGAATTAATTGCATGTTAATGTTTTTGTACTCTTGATGTTAATTAATTAATTAAATTCAACAATTTTTGTGTGTGGGTATTTTAGTCAAGGAAATTAGGTTTTGATTTGCATTAAAAATGGGTAGCAAATCCTACTAACTATGGGTAGCAAATTAGGTTTTAATCGTAGCCAGCTCTCATTGTTTTAGAGCTCTTCTTGGGATGGGTGGTTTTGTGAAAAAGCTATTTTTTTTAATCAAGATGAGATGGCTGCTGAGGAGGCATAGGTATTATTGGCCAACCATCTTGAAGGATTGCATTGATTACGCCAAAGGGTGCCAAGGTTGCCAAAGGCATGGCCCTGTTCAGCATGTTCCGGCCGGGCCCATGAATCCTATTGTGAAGGCTTGGCCTTTTAAGGGTTGGGCAATGGATGTGATTGGCCAGATCCACCCGAAATCATCTAAAGGTCACAAGTTCATTTTAGTGGCCACAGACTTCTTTACAAAATGGGTAGAGGCCGTACCACTCAAGCAAGTTACCCAAGCTGAGGTGATAGAGTTTATTGAGAAATCTATCATCCATCGATTCGGATTACCAGAGTCTATCATGACTGACCGAGGAACGGCTTTTGTGGGAGAGGCTGTCAAGGCAGCCGCAAAAAATTGGGGAGTTAGGATGGTTCAGTCTACCCCATACAATCCTCAATCAAATAGTCAAGCTGAGGCCAGCAACAAAGTGATAAAAGGTATTCTGGAAAAAATGATTGAGAAATATCCTAAAGAATGGTATTCTCTCCTCTCCAATACCCTTTGGGCGTATAGGACCTCTAAAAGGTCCGGCACGGGGACGACACCATTCGCACTCACATACGGCCATGACGCCGTCTTACCTCTCGAGATTTCTGTAAAATCTTTAAGGGTGGCTCGCCACGCTGAATGGAGTGAGGATGAGTATAATCAGGCAATGGCTCAAGAGCTAGATGATCTCGACGAAGTTCGACTTGAGGCTTTGGATAAATTAAAGGCCCAAAAAGAAAAGGTGGCCAGGGCGTATGATAAGAAGACTAAGGCCAAAAGTTTCGGAGTTTGAGATTTAGTATAGAAAACTATTCTCCCATTAGGAACGAAAGATCGTAGTTTTGGTAAATGGTCTCCAACCCGGGAAGGACCTTTCCTCATCAACCAAGTTTTAGGAAAAGGAGCATATAGGTTGAGTTATGAGAATGGTCGTCTCCATGATTCACCCATCAATGGCCGTTTTTTGAAAAAATATTACCCTACTTCTTGGGAGATGATGGGGACTTGATCTATCATGGTCATGTTAAGGACGAGAAAATGTGTATGACAAATGAAAATATTTTCCAAGAAACATTCATTACAACATAGAGTCATCACACGATAAGCCGAACAACGGTCAAAGAGTTTATCAAATTACATAAACCAGCGAAATAAAGCATGACAATAAACACAAGTTTAGCTAAGCATAAAACAGGCCAACTAGTGGCCTAACATAAATCTAAGCATTAGGGAAAAAGTCACGGAGGGATCCCGTGAAGTTCTCCCACTCTCGGTTCCCGTATGCTATGATGGCTAGCAAGCTCGTCTCATCTTCCCCGAACCACCTTGCAACTTCTGAAATCCTGTTGGAGTTGAGCCTGAAGCGATCTATGATTCCGAACATCCTCGGAAACTTGAGTGATGATAGCATTCCTCTTCTCCTCAAGTTGCTCAATGTGCTTTTGGATTTGCTCAACTTGATCTTGGAGTTGCTTAATTTTGTCACGAGATCGTTCCACCTCTCCATCAATACTCAGAACTTCTTGCCTGCTTCTTTCGGCCCAACTCGACCCTCCACATAATAACGGCGCTGGCCAAAGAAACCTTATGCTTCAGGGCTCGACCTGCCTCTAGTTCGGCTTGGGCGATAAAATAGCGGACAATTTTCTTTTCTGCCTCTTCAAAGAGATGAGTGATTGCTTTAGTTGTGATCCGACCAGGAAAAAAGCCAGAAGCAGCCAAATTATCAAGAGAAGTTTTGAGTCTTGCTCGCTCAGCCTCGTCGGCAAAAGAAGTATAATCCCGATCTAGGTAGGCTCGAACTAAAGCTTCAGCTCCAGGATCTCGTAACATCCCAAAAGTTAAAGATGAGGTAGCTAGTCGGGTGGAAGCATCATTTTTGGAAGTTGAGGCAGCCCATTGATCCAGATAGGCAAAGATATCCTCGACGGCCTGCAATATATATATATAAAGGTGGTTCATAAGAATGCAAAATCATCAAAGGACAAGTGGAGTGGTGTCGAGACTAACCTGAGGAGGTCGACCTTCTGTCCCCGTCTCCATGAAATAATCAGCTGGGTCTCTTTGTGGGGTTGAGATTGAATTCAAAGAAGCTGGAAGTTCTATCTCAATAGCCGGTTGAGCGGCTGGAGTGTTGCCACATCCAAACCCTGTACCCTGAATAACCGAGGATTTTGGTGAAAGGTTCAGGAGAAATTTTAAAAGAATCGAAAAATTACAAATTCGAGGTTACCTGAGTGGCCCCATGATAGGCCTCAGGAGTGCAGTGTCCAAATGTTAGGGCGGCCTCGCATACACCTCCCATATCGTCGACAGCTACCTCATTCTGAAAGTACCACGGAATGTAAGAGTGAGGCAAAGTATAAAAAGCCCAACTCATAAAAGGAAACTTACCTCAACTCCATGACTAGAAGTCGTAGTCAGCCCACCGAGATTGAGCTCAAGCGTGGAAGCGTGAGAATCCTATATTAAACTACAAGTTAAGGAGCTTGCTAAAAAATTAAATAGGAAACACGAGGTAAGAGATGAACTCACTTGGAGCAATTGAAGAGGAAACAGCTGATTGAGCAATCACAGTTTAAATGAAATTGGTTGGGTAGTTCCACCAACCTTATTGAGTCTTCAACACCCAAGCCTGTAGGATGTGGGTTCTTTCTAGTTTTTCGCGGTCGAGCGAGTGAAATATTGTCGGTTGGTGGAAACTCAATATCATGGTTGGAGAGGTGCCCATCTTCCGTTGTCCCTGAAAGATATAGGAGGTATAAAAAATAAATAAAAGGGCTAAAGTTCAACAGAAATCGGCTTACCACTGTCCGAAGAAAGTGCCCTCTTCTCGCCTTGATTGGAACTGGAGTCGGCAAGAGCCGTCGACCCCATCTCTCTAGCTCTAGCTGCAAAAGATACAAAGTATCGATAAGACTTATAGTCAATATAAAAGAAACTGAGCGAAGATTAAAAGTTTACCTGTCTTCCACTGGTTGTAGGAGGATGAACAAGGACAACCTTGGAAGATCCCTGCAGTATCAGCTTTGAAGGGTAGCGAGAACCAGGTGGATGACATCCTCTCCCACCAGGGCTTGAAGAAATCGAGTAAAACCAAATTAAGGGTCCCTAGTTGGAAAGACAAAAGGTGCAGCTAACTCATGATTATCATTCACCAAGGAAATCACCTCATCCTTTTTCTTGAAAGATACTCTCCACAAAGAGAAATGGTTGAGAGAGTCAATCATGGGAGCTAGAACGCCTTGGATAAAACCTAATTGGCGGCCAACAGCGGCAAGGGTAATAGATCTCGCAACCGCAATGATACTGTTTTCTTTCGCCCACCACAAGACCATAAGGAAGGTCTCGGTTGATGAGAATGCTAGCCCAAAGCTCTTACCGTTCTTTTCTGTTCTCCAAAGTAGCTGGGGTGGCAAGATCCATGGCCAAATAGCTTGGGTAACGACGATAAAGACAGATGGAAAAATCATTAGGCGACCTTTCTGAACATTCATAGAAGAAGTCGAAGCAATCCTCGACGTGATGCTTCTGTAAAGGAAGTTGAGCTATTGGCAAGCCTAGAAGCGTGTCACTCTGGAATGTGACCTCAGATGGTCCCAATTCTGGAAAATAAATATGGAGCCATAATTGAAAGAGCCATATTGGGCCCGAAACATTGCATGACACGGGGTTAGGCGACACCATTTGATGAAGGCCTCTATAGAGATATGCCAGAAAGATGGGACCCAAGGCCACTATTTCGCCATTTGCAAGAGTTTCAGCCAAGGGTTGAACCTCTTGGGTAATTTGGCCAGACTTCGAGCAAGTCAAGAACTTGCACAAGCACATATGTAGAAAGGCAACATGTTCCTCATAAGATACCCCATTCCTCGGAGCTCCGGATGAGGACTTGGCAAAGCGAAAATAAGTTTCGACCCAGTTGCTGAAATATTTATTGATCCTACTAAAGGATAGCTTCGAAGTAGATTTTGGAAGGTCAGGTGCTGAATAGTCCTTTCCATGTGGTCGGAGGCCGGCAATTGCAGCTAAGTCAAGCAAGGTAGGAGTCATCATCCCGAACCGGAGCCTCATGCAGTTGGTGGAGCATGACCAAAAGCATAAACTTGCTATAAGGAGGGCGCGATCACAAGGAAAAGTCTCAGTGGCGCATAGAACTAAGGCATCATAAATCCCGATTTTATGCCAGAAGGTTTTCAGCTTTGGTTCCAGAGCTTTGAACCAATCATACCAATCTCTTTTGGGATTGCCGCCCGGATTATTTTTCTTTACCTTGGACGTTGTTCCAGCAGTGGTGATGGCATGAGGAATAGGCACATTTGGCCAACCTCTAATAGGTCGAATTTTCTCCCAAGTCTTCGACCATTCAAATTTCATTTTATAGGGTGGCTGGTCGTCATGTTGTTCAGCCCAAATCGCCACCACATCATCCGGCTGTTGAAGTAAGTAAAGAGGGCCCAAAACAAATAGGTTCTCCTGTGTCGGACGGCAAATGATTCCTTGGGTTGGTTTTGACTTTCATCCATGGCTTTCTTTAATTTGGCCAAATGAGATGTGACTGGGTCTGGCGCCATAATCCTCCTACAAACATCAAGAATCCCTGGATCAGAAAGCATATAATGGCAAACGCGAAGATTGCTAAGAACACTAGAATTACTCGGGCTTTCAGAAGTCTTGACTGGGAATTAAATGTTTGGAGGCAAACCGGTATGTATAATACGTTGGGTTTCCTAAAGTTAGGAACTAAAGAGTTCCTTCAAGATTGATGGGTAGTGCCTCCCTAGAATCTAACTCAATCCAAGATAAAATATGCCAGAGATTGGCATAAATCCATGAAGACCAACATCTAATTCCTGACTTTCGATTCCTTTCCCCTTTTGTCAACTAAAGGCTAAGAAATCCAGGGGGCAATGTTTGAGTGTAGTTGAAAATTCACAGCAATTAATTACAACCCATAAGAATGCTTTCAACAATATAAATGCATCTATTTAATTGTTGTATATCGGATATGAATAAATACATATTGGTGCCCCTTTCAACAATACATAATTGAGCCTCAACAATATGGTGCACCGATATATTTATTCATATCTATTCATGCAGAAGGCACATCATATCAAGTTGCACATGATAGAATGGTTTGTTAGCCTCAACTAATGCATTTATATAAATGCACTCAATGGATTGCCTTTATATCCAGAAATATCCCAGTACATGATGTCAATGGCGTGGCTTTTTCAATTATGGTTCCAGTTGGGGCACTCAAACAACATTTATCAATGATGTATAGCCATCGTGTGGTCTGCATCCACATGCCCAGTACCATTCGCCCAGTAACATCAGCTATCTATCTATAATATAATATTGTCATTCATATCTATATATATATATATATGTAGACCATGAATGGCGTGAGAATTTGCTGAAGGTGACTAAGAGGCCATTAATTGGCCTATTGCCATTTGTTTAAGTTATATATATATATATTTATATATATATATATATATGTGTGTGTGCAGAACAAAAATGGCGTGAGAATTTGCTGAAGGTGACTAAGAGGCCACTAATTGGCCTATTGCCATTTGTTTAAGTTATATATATATATATATATATATATATATATATAGCAGACAGCCAGTGAGAGGAAAAAAATGCATTAAAATCTGAAAATAATTCAAAGGCCATCAATTGGCCTGTTGTTATCAGTTTAAATTTAAATATGATAAGAATTTGGCGTGTTACCTGTTGATGGATTAACTGGCTATGGAGGAGCTCACACAGCTATGGAGAAGTTGGAGTTGGTGTTGACGGATGATGAAAGAGGCGTGGGATTTCTATAAAAAGATGAGGAAAGCTGCTCAACAAGGTGGAGGGTGCAACTTTTGTAATATAAAACTATATGTGGGAAGAAAGTGTCGGGAGAAAGTGTCGGGAAGATGGAAGGAAGGCTAAAGTTTGCATGATTAGATTCATTGTATATATATATATAATGAATAGGCCCCACGATTTGAATTAGTTGGCCACATGATTGGTATTATTAAGACCCACCCACCAATTATTTGGAAAAAATCCTCTGTTGAACTAAAAATCCTCTGTCGAGTCCAAAAATCATCTGTCGAACCAAAAATCCTCGGTCGAACTAAAAAATCCTCAGTCTACCTAGGAGATCCTTGGTTGAGTGGAAAAATCCTTGGTTGGATGGAAAGATCTGTTGGAGGAAGTTGGCTCAACTAAAAGATACAAGGAATTGAAGAAAAACAACCGGCCGTCTAGTTTCTGCTGTGCTATTTTTTCTACATGTTTTTAACCTCTCTCTTTGGGTTCCTTGGGTGTTTTTCCATGGAGGGCTTTTGTTGTAAGTTGCTTTTGATTGGCCAAGGAGAGAACAACCTGCAGGAAACATGGAAGCCTAATTTGAGGACTTGTTTCAAGATGTTCTCATCTTTGGTCGAAGATATGGCTAAGCTAAGATAGAGGCAAAAGTGCGGATGTGAGAGAGAGGTGAAGTAGCTGGAAGCTAGTGAGTGCATGAAATACCAAGGGTAGATTGAGTTCTCCAAGGTGTTTGAGCAAGGGTGTGAGAGAAACAAATTGTCAGGATGTTCACGCCTAGAGCTCCGGAAGGCATTAATGTTGGGAAGACTTCCAAGACATCGGATGGTTCGTGCCTGGAGCTCCGGAAGGCATTAATATCGGGAGGATTTTCAATGAAAGTTAGAAGATGAGAAGAGCACTGCCAACTGAACACACAAAATCTATCTCTTTATCCTGTACTTTTCAATTCATAGTCTAGGATTTTATCTTTCAAGCTATTCAGATTATCCGAGTTCTTCGTTTTTCTAGTATAAGCTTACTTTCTTGCAATTTAATTTCAATTGTCTTTACATTTGAATTTAATTCAAGTCTTTATCGCTTTAATCTATTTAATCGCATTTAAATTTTTGTCATTTCATTTCCTGCATTTACATTCACTACACTTATCACAAAAATCCTAAAAATAGCCATACGAGGCTCAATCATCCTTGACCTCAAGGAAGAAAAAGAACCTAAACCAAGAGGAGGTTCCTTCCTTGGTCGATAAATCGTTTGATTAAAAGTCAGAAGCGCAAACACACTCACACTATCTTTCCATCCAAACCATCAAGTGGCTTGGTGGTGGCACGCTTACGCATCTCAAGAGAAGAAGGACCAAAAACTCCTTCCATTGGCCTATCCGGCTGAAAGAGGGAAACACGAGCATAGCACCGTGGAGTCAAGGTAGTCATCATTGAGCAAGAATCGCCTCGGTGGTGATCAAGCAGTGTTGAAGAAAAATGTGAACCTCCCAACAGAATTTCACCACCACTAATTAAATAATTAGATTTTATTATATTAGGTTCGACCCATTTGAGACGCAAGTCTCTTAATTACAATCCCTTGCTTCAAGGGAAAACCCTTTGATTCCATCATAAAGAAACAGAACGTGTGTGTTTGGTTTTGTGGCTGCTCCCAAGTCCAACCTCAGGGTCCCTACGTATCCCTCGCGAGAATCAAGCCACTCGTAGTTCCAGGAATTGCAATGAATGAATGACTCATTGCAAAAGGAAAGATTTGTATGAATTTGATTAAGTGAAATTAGCTGAATAAACCATGGATTTGATTTTGATATATGTTTGGGGTGAATTTGGTTAAGAATAACCAGGGATTCTGTTTGGAGTTGAGATTTGGGCGGTTGCATCTAGATTGAATCTTTAGATTTCCTACGTACCCTTTTGAAGGGATCAAACCAACGTAGTTCGGAAAAGATTGTTTAATTTGCGTGGTTTTGTACCACTTGAGATTTTGGCGTGGTTTTGTACCACTTGGGATTCGGTGTGGATGCGGTTGCGTCTATTGGTATGCTAGACTGCCTACATACCCTTAATGGGATCAAACCGGTGTAGTTCCAAAAAGATTTGTATGGAGATTTGATTTATGGGAATTTGATTGCGATTGCGGCTATTGGTATGTTAGACTGCCTACGTACCCTTGATGGGATCAAACCGGCATAGTTCCAAAAGTTTAGAAATTAATGGGTAAATGTGGCCCAATAATTGAGAATTTGTGTTTGAGAGATTTGAATTTAATCTCGTTGAAGTTTTCATGGGTAGATGACCCATGAGAAAAAAAATTAGAAATTAATGGGTAAGTGTAGCCCACTAATTGAGAATATCCATTTGCGAGATATGAATTTAATCTTGTTAGAATTTTCATGGGTAGATGACCCACGAGAAATTTTGGAATGGTTTTGTACCGTTTTTTCTTTCGTCAATGTCCAAGAAAAATAATGAGCAATTTTGGTTAACTCACTAATTTTCTAAAATTGACATTTGCATTTGGATCCCAAATATGGCTATGAGGAAATTAATCCATTAACCATATGATAGGAAATCTGGGCCTCTAAAATTTAACGGGTAATTATTTGTATCACCCACTAATATTTTGGGCTTTTTGAGAATTAATGGGCAATTATTTTGATAGCCCATTAATCCATTTTTGGGCATTTGATATTTGTTGTTAGCTAACCCACGAGCAAGGAGCCCATGAAAAGCTTTGGTCCAGCCACCAATTGAAGCAATCTGATAGCCATTAAACCCTTGTAGAGTTTGTTTTCAAATATAACCGGGCTTTGCCACTCCCATATTTATCTGGATTGCCTGAGAGCAGTCCAAATTGAAAGCGAATATTGCACCTCTTTCGTCTTTAACAGAGTACACCCAGTCACAATTAGTGGAGAACCTTTGCAAACTGTTTCCCTCTTTTCAGCCGGATAGGCCAATGGAAGGAGTTTTTGGTCCTTCTTCTCTTGAGATGCGTAGGCATGCCACCACCAAGCCACTTGATGGTTTGGATGGAAAGATAGTGTGAGTGTGTTTGCGCTTCTAACTTTTAATCAAACGATTGATCGACCAAGCAAGGAATCTCCTCTTGGTCTAGGTTCTTTTTCTTCCTTGAGGTCAAGGATGATTGAGCTTTGTATGGCTATTTTTAGGATTTTTGTGATAAGTGTAGTGAATGTAAATGCAGGAAATGAAATGACAAAAATTTAAATGCGATTAAATAGATTAAAGCGATAAAGACTTGAATTAAATTCAAATGTAAAGACAATTGAAATTAAATTGCAAGAAAGTAAGCTTACACTAGAAAAACGAAGAACTCGGATAATCTGAATAGCTTGAAAGATAAAATCCTAGACTATGAATTGAAAAGTCAGGGATAAAGAGATAGATTTTGTGTGTTCAGTTGGCGGTGCTCTTCTTCTTCTTCTTACGACCAATTTATAGAGCTTCCTTCAGCTCATGGGTTGGGCCATTAAATGGCCTCAACTAACTTTCATTGAAAATCCTCCCGATGTTAATGCCTTCCGGAGCTCCAGGCACGAACCACCCGATGTCTTGGAAGTCTTCCCAACATTAATGCCTTCCAGAGCTCTAGGCGTGAACATCCTGACAATTTGTTTCTCTCACACCCTTGCTCAAACACCTTGGAGAACTCAATCTACCCTTGGTATTTCATGCACTCACTAGCTTCCAGCTACTTCACCTCTCTCTCACAGCCGCACTTTTGCCTCTATCTTAGCTTAGCCATATCTTCGACCAAAGATGAGAACATCTTGAAACAAGTCCTCAAATTAGGCTTCCATGTTTCCTGCAGGTTGTTCTCTCCTTGGCCAATCAAAAGCAACTTACAACAAAAGCCCTCCATGGAAAAACACCCAAGGAACCCAAATAGAGAGGTTAAAAACATGTAGAAAAAATAGCACAGCAGAAACTAGACGGCCGGTTGCTTTTCTTCAATTCCTTGTATCTTTTAGTTGAGCCAACTTCCTCCAACAGATCTTTCCATCCAACCAAGGATTTTTCCACTCAACCAAGGATCTCCTAGGTAGACCGAGGATTTTTGGCTCGATAGAGGATTTTTGGTTCGAAATCGAGGATTTTTTAGTTCGACCGAGGATTTTTGGTTCGACAGAGGATTTTTTAGTTCGACAGAGGATTTTTTAGTTCGACCGAGGATTTTTGGCTCGACAGAGGATTTTTAGTTCGACAGAGGATTTTTTGCTCAACAGAGGAATTTTAGTTCGACAGAGGATTTTTTCCAAATAATTGGTGGGTGGGTCTTAATAATACCAATCATCTGGCCAACTAATTCAAATCGTGGGGCCTATTCATTATATATAAATATATATATACAATGAATCTAATCATGCAAACTTTAGCCTTCTTTCCATCTTCCCCACACTTTCTCCCCACACTTTCTCCCACACTTTTATTCAATGAATTTAATCATGCAAACTTTAGCCTTCTTTCCATCTTCCCCACACTTTCTCCCCACACTTTCTCCCAACATATAGTTTTATATTACAAAAGTTGCACCGTCCACCTTGTTGAGCAGCTTTCCTCATCTTTTTGTAGAAATCCCACGCCTCTTTCATCACTTGCATCTGCTCAACTCCAACTCCAACTTCTCCTTAGCTGTGTGAGCTCCAATCCATCAACATGTAACACGCCAAATTCTTATCATATTTAAATTTAAACTAAAACAACAGGCCAATTGATGGCATTTGAATTATTTTCAGATTTTAATGCATTTTTTTCCTCTCACAGCCATGGTCTGCATATATATATATATATTTATATATATAACTTAAACAAATGGCAATAGGCCAATTAGTGGCCTCTTAGTCACCTTCAGCAAATTCTCACGCCATTTTTGATCTGAATATATATTCTTAACTTGCTTCTCTTGTCCCTTCAGCAAATTCTCACGCCATTCATGGTCTACATATATATATAGATATGAATGACAATATTATATTATAGATAGATAGCTGATGTTACTCAGCGAATGGTACTGGGCGTGTGGATGCGGACCACACGATGGCTATACATCATTGATAAATGTTGTTTGAGTGCCCCAATTGGAACCATAATTGAAAAAGTCATGCCATTGACATCATGTACTGGGATATTTCTGGATATAAAGGCAATCCATTGAGTGCATTTATATAAATGCATTAGTTGAGGCTAACAAACCATTCTATCATGTGCAACTTGATATGACGTGCCTTCTGCGTGAATAGATATGAATAAATATATTGATGTACCATAGTGTTGAGGCTCAATTATGTATTGTTGAAAGGGGCACCAATATGTATTTATTCATATCCGATATACAACAATTAAATAGATGCATTTATATTGTTGAAAGCATTCTTATGGGTTGTAATTAATTGCTGTGAATTTTCAACTACACTCAAACAGCTCGACATAGACAATTCTCCATAAACTACTCTCCATTCATCCAGCATCAAATACAACCTAGCATCAAGCAACACTTGCATCGAAATTCAGGTCACACAAGTATCAATTAACGGCGACTACTCAGCTCGGCCAACACCACTGACTTGCAAATAATTCCTCATCCAAGGAGCTGCTCTTGACTGTGGACTTGAGGGCTTGTTGATGCACAATTTGGGCTGATTCTATAGTGAGTGGAAACTTAAGAGTGTTAAGTTATAAGGGGTTCACTTTATAGCCATCAGATCAATCTAAGGGCTAGGGAGAATTGAGATAAAGTTTTGCAATCGGGTAGGTGAGGAACCCAAACCCGAATTTAATATCCAGCATTGAAGTTGGTTCGAAAAATTAAAAAAAGAGGCAAGTTCGAAGTTTGAACAGAAAAAACTCATCGCTCGCTCTAAAACCCATAGCTCTGAGAAACCGCTAAGCTCTGAGAAAAGGTTGAAGGCAACTGTTAACGACGGTTGAAGGCAAGGCAACGGTTGAACACAACTCCTTTCTCTAAACCCTTAAAAAGTATTTATTTTGAGTGGAAGGGGCAAAGGCGTGGATTCCGAAACAGTGAAGAGGCGAAGCAGTGGAAGGGGAAGGAGAGAAGCCGTATTCGTTGGAAGTGAAAGGTTCCATTTGTGGAGCAAAGCCGCACAAAGACCCCGCACAGACACCTTGCGATTGTTCAATAACCAGCATTTGGTGAGTAATTTATGAAATTTGAGTTTAGGGTTAGAGTAAAGGTTTTCCCCAATTTGTACCATCAATGTTGTCGGATTTGGCATCTCTTCCTTGTGCTTCACTTGCATGTTAATTTTTGCTTGTGTATATGTTAAAAAATGAATGAAAATCAAGTCATTAACATGTTAATAACATATCAATAACATGTCAATAATTATATGAATAAGATAATGGTGTTGAATTGGAGGAGATCTTCAAAACCTTCCACATTTGAAGCAGTGCAGAGTGCAGATTATCTCTTTGGCGCTAGAATATGGGTTTATTTTGAAATAAATATTATTTCCCTTGTTGCTAAATTTGCCTGTGAAAAATGAGAACATATAATAATAAAGTCATGAATAAAAGTGCAAAGCATTTGAAATAAAGGTTGATCCATGACCATAGTGGCTGACTGAAGAAAAAGCTAGAAAGAAAGAAGGATGTGGCAATGGCTTAGCAAGCAGATAGCAGAGCAGATGTTTTGCTTTGCTTCCTTCCACTATATTTCTTATTTATTTATTTATTTTGTGTTGTGTATGAGATGACAATAATTGTCATGTGTGTGAAGTGCAGAACTTGCCTAGATTGCACTCATACTCACTCATGCATCAACCATTGATTGGAGTTTGGATCCATAAATAAAACACATGTTATTGGTTGTAATTCACAGAATCATTGCATTAACAGGTATTTGCTCAAAATTTGTCATATTGCTTTGATGATGTTAAAGCCTGTGATCAGTAATCCCTATGCGCATGTACTTCATAAAATTTGTAATGTGTCTAGTTGACTAGTTGTGTAAATACCAATATGATTGTGTAAATACGTGGTGGTAGTATATGTGTTGACGTTATTTCATCTTGTATTTTAGGAAATGGGATCCAACGTGCAGCTGGTATGGCCAGAGTCAGAGGCATATGCGTCACGGGTGAACAACTGCTCACATGCAAATTCAAGCCTAACTGCAATTCGAGCGAAGTTGAGTGCGGAACAATTAGAACGATTCAAGACATCATGCTTTGGCCATCTTCTGAATATAGACAAGATTCAGTTTAGCGGGCAGATTGTGCATGGAGTTGTGTTGCGTTGAGTCGCGGGCAGGGTGTGAAAGACTTGGATGGGCTGAGTTTCTTAATAGGGTGCGACGTTGCTCAGTTTACTGCCAGGATTTCTGTTTGATCACAGGGCTTCGTTTTGGGGAAGTGCCTAAAGTTTCCAGTGGAGAAAGTGCTGAAATTAGACTTCATAAAAGATATTTTATAGACGAAGGAATTACATGTAATGCTTTAGAAGAAGCATTTATGAGGTGCAAAGAGAGAGATGACGTCTACAAGCTAGCTCTTGTTTACTTTGCTGAGTTAGTGGTTTTGGGAAGGGACAAGCATTTGAACATCAATGTAAACTACCTGACCCTTGTAGAGGAGTTGGATGCATTCAACGGTATCCGTGGGTTTCGTGTCGTTTGACAAAACCCAAGACAGTCTATTTTCTGCACCAACAAAGTATATGAAAAGCTTTGAAAATGAAGAGGGAAGAGAGAAGGGGAAAAGTAAGGTAACGGGAACAAGCCGGAAAAATGAGAAGGGCAAGAAGCATAAGCATGGTGAAGTGCAAAGGGGTGGGTGGAGTTTTAAAGGTTTCACGTATGCTTTCCAGGTACATGGTAATAATGTTCATGTCAGTTATGCTTTGTGAACTTTAAAACTTAAATAATGACTTTTGTCCTGTGAATTGTGTAGATTTGGGTATATGAATTAATTCCTAGAATGACGGACCTGAATTACTGCAAGGTTGTTGATCCAACAGCTGTCCCGCGTATTTTGCGATGGAGAACGACTACGTCTATGCCCAGAGATGAGGAAGTTGAACAATTATTTTTTCCAGAGCAAAGAGGTTTGGTTTGCAGCCCTTGAAACTGTTTATAAGATTCAATGAAATTATTAAGTAGAATGATTGAATATGAATATTTTCTGTATTCTGAAACGTTTAGCGAGTTCAGCTGCGGGCGCTACGTCCGAGTGAAGAGGAAATGAGACAATCATATTGGAGTTGGCCACAGGATCGCCCCTGCTGTTGTCTCGGCAGAGTCAATTCCTTCTTCATGTGCTGATCTTGATGAGTTGAACAAGCTGGTAAGCTTGTTGAGGTCCGAGTTGTTTCAAGTAAAGCGGGAAAATGACGTCCTTGAGTTAAAGGTCATACGGATGGAAAAACTTTTGGACCACTGTTTAGGTCCTCAGTTTGAGCAGGAAGTAAGGAGGGACCTAGCTTTACTGAAAGAGAGGACGAATCGTTGTGCCTTGTCACATCTATATAGGGGATCTGACGAAATGGATGACAGTGAATGGGATGAAGGGCCAAGTAACAGATATGAGGGAGAGGAAAAGGACGAGGAGGGGATTGAAGGGGTTGAAGTGCAAAGAAAACCAAGTGAGGTAGAGGAAGTGCAAAGGGAAAGAAGTGAGGGAGAGCAAGTGAAAATAAAAAGCAGCAAGGGAGAGGAAGCGCAAAGAAAGAGCAGTGAGGGAGAGCAAGTGAAAAGAAAAAGTAATGAGGGAGATGAACTGCAAAGAAAGAGCAGTGAAGGAGAGGAAGTGAAAAGAAAAGGCAATGAGGGAGAGGAACTGCAAAGAAAGATCAGTGAGGGAGAGGAAGTGAAAAGAAAAAATAGTGAGGGAGAGGAACTGCAAAGAAAAAGCAGTGACGGAGGGGATTTGCAAAGAAAAAGCGAGTGATGGAGAGGATCCGCAAACAAAAAGAAAGGAGGGCAAGGAAGTGAAAAGAAAAAAAAGTGAGGAAAATGAAGTGCAAATAAAGGAACGTGAGGAAGAGGATGATGAAGTTATTTTGGTTTGTGATGACATTGGCGAGAGCACGGCGGGGCAACTGTTGAGTTTACTATCGGGGATATTGATTTGGATCAACCTACAGCTGTGCTATCTGAGTTGAACGTTTGGTTGAATGATAAAGGTAAAGCTGTGGAACAAGGGGTCCAATTACGAAAGAGGAAGAGGATTATTCTTATGTGGAAGATCATTGAAGCTATTGAATTGGTGAAAAAAACTGTGCCAGAGACAACCCGACTTCAGATGGTAGACCCAATGAAGGCGATTCCGCATGATGATATGGTGAAATTGCTAAAACTTTGTTGGGAATGGCGCCATAACCCAAAGTAAGTCCCTTGTTTTTTGAGATAGAAGGCATTAGTGTATATATTTTTTAATTGTTGTGATCTAAAACTTTGTTATATTCACAGTTTAGTGATGCAATTTGGCCACGTGGAAGCTGAGATTGAATTCTTCGCTTCCCTCGTAAAAGCTGACGGTTGGCTGACAGGAGATGTAAGTTTAATTAATTATGCATTTGTTTTAATGTACGTAGATTATGAGATTGACCAGAAAAACATGTGCAGCACATTGATTTGGGGTTGTATCTCATCCGGAAGCGACAACAAGATTTGGAGGTTGTACAAATATCGAACTGGACAACGACCGATGTATTTTTCATGGTATGTCATAGGGCTTGACCAAGTGCAGTTCATAATTACAAATTATCCATACTTGCTTTGTGGAGGTGTTTAACCATTGATTGTTTTCTATTTCACAGAATCACATCCATACTTGTTTTGCGGATAATAAAAGAAAAAAAGAGCAGGCTGGGTGGAAAATTAGAAACAGTTTAGTGAACGTTGTAAATGGAAAGGTTCCGGCGTGTGGGGTGGATTGGCAGAACGTGTATAAGGTGTATGCCCCTTGTATGTTGACGAAGCATAAGCATTGGGTGGCTCTAATGATTGATCTGGTTAAGTGTGAAATAAAAGTATACGATTCAATGGTTTCACTTATTCCAGATGAGATGTTAAAGGAAGAACTGGCCCCGCTTTCAATTACGATTCCAAATCTTCTCAACTCCATCGACTTTTACGAAGAAGGTGTTTACGCAAACGACTTGCAGCAGAGATTGGTGGTGTCCATGGCCAATAGAACGTGTGGATGTTCCACAACAATCTAATCAGTGAGCACAACTTTTTCTTTAATTTTATTACTTGAAATTGTCAATTACGTTACAATGTCATTACTTGAATTGATCGAGTTCTTGATTTGCTTCAGAGGTGATTGTGGCATGTTCGTGTTGAAGTACATTGAGCTTTTGAGTGCTGAGATTCCGTTAGCTACTTGCACCTCGCAGAACATGCCCTTTTCCGGTTGAAGTTGGCTGCAGAGATATTACGGGGAGATGCTTACATGCCATGATAGTGGTTGAAATGGGTTCAGGTATGGGATGATTAAATTGGTTTTGGAAATCTCCAATTTGAAAGTCATGTAAATACACAATACAGATCCACGGCTCCTTTTCGAATTCTACCTCTGCTCCTCAATTCTTCTTCATCTTTCTCAATCTTAGTGTATTTTTGTACTTAATTTTAAGTTTAAGTTATTG
Organism: Prunus fruticosa; assembly: GCA_018703695.1. Taxonomy (NCBI): domain Eukaryota; kingdom Viridiplantae; phylum Streptophyta; class Magnoliopsida; order Rosales; family Rosaceae; genus Prunus; species Prunus fruticosa. Next base: position 864,978 of record CM031923.1, on the reverse strand, counting down.
GACAACAATTAGAACCAAAATATTATTATAGCGGATGCATGCTTTCATTTTGATTAGTGTGATACTACGCTACGTTTATTCTCATATTATGCTAAATGTATATAGTAGCTGGATGCAGAGCATAGACAGAAAAATGAAGAATCTGAAATGGAGATGCAGAGGCTTAGTGAGGAGAAAAGTAAATGGATCTGTAAATCTAGTGCACGTGGGCAAATGTAAATGGATAGGCATATGCGTTTTTGAAGTTAGGCACATGCCATTCCCATACATAGAATGTGCATCTGGAGTGTAAAGTTTTTTTGGATTTAATGAAACAAACATCTCTGTAATATTGCCCTAACTCCTTCACGACATTTACATAACCTTAACCAAACTGCATTGAATTGGGATTGGAAGACTGCATATGTGAACAATGACTGATGGCTTTTTAAAGTGTATTACATTATTGCAAAGTAATATGTCATGATTTATCCAAGCCACCATTCCAAATATCAGATCCCAATCTTTAAGCCGTTCACCATGCCTTAACTTAATCGCAATGAGTTGCGTGTGTATTGATTGTAATTCTGTAAGGGAAATAGGCGGCTATGCCCTCGCCTCCAATGTTTTATTCAACCATGCCCTGTTTATTGAAACACATGCGATATACATGCACTAAACCTTCAGTAAACATTCAGTAAATCGTCAATAAACCTCAATACAACTTCAATAAACATTTCCCATCTGCAATGCTATAAAAACTTCCTATTGGTTCCGTACCGCCCATCGGGTTTGAATCCTTCTTTCCTTTATAATCGGTTAATAAATTCGTTGATTTTCTTTATTTTATTGGTCTTGGGCAGCTCAGTAGCATAAAAGTAATGTATATTGGTGCATCTATATTGCTTGTCTATTGCGTGCATAGCGTACATTTATTGCGTGTGTCTTGATTGTTTATTGCTTACGAAGGAAATAAACAACAATACACAGGCAACAGACAAGCAATATACACGCAATAGACATGCAATCTATACGCAATAGACATGTAATATACATCAGTCCCTAATTTCACCATCCATAAGGGAGTCATATCGATTAGGAAATTCTACTTAATAGTTGTTCTTCCTACTAATAAACAATCAATAAACCTTCAATAAACATTCAATATCAGACAATAACATGCGAAATACATGCAGTACACAATCAATAAACCTTCAATAAACATCCAATATCCGATAAATAACATGCGATACACATGCAGTAAACAATCAATAAACCTTCAATAAACATCCAATATCCGATAAATAACATGCGATACACATGCAATAAACACTCAATAAACCTTCAATAAACATCCAATATCCGATAAATAACATGCGATACACATGCAGTACACAATCAATAAACCTTCAATAAACATCCAATATCCGATAAATAACATGTGATACACATGCAGTACACAATCAATAAACCTTCAATAAACATCCAATATCCGATAAATAACATGCGATACACATACAGTAAACAATCAATAAACCTTCAATATACATCCAATATCCGAGCAATAACATGCGATATACATATAGTAAACAATCAATAAACCTTCAATAAACATCCAATATCCGCGTTCTAACATGCGATAAACATGCAGTAAACAATCAATAAACTTTTAGTATATGCCAATAAACAATCTACCTATTTCAAGAACAATAATTTAAACTCAATGCCAATCCACCTATTTCAAGAACAAATATTACAAAATGGATTTGAAAACTCATTGGTGGTGCGTGCAACATGTCTTTTTGGGGAGAACTTTTACAATCCTTGAAACTGTGCACTTAATTGGTCATTAAAAGAACAAATAATATTAAAATTGATAAAAGTAATAAAACTAATACCAAGTCCTTAATGGACTTCAGCATATTCAGCACAGTAGCATCATACGTGTCATCTGGCTGTTCTGCTTGAGCGGAAGTTACATCAACCCATTCAAATCCATTGCAACTGGTGGCTCCCTAATTGCAGGCATCATATATGCAAAATAATTGTGTCAGAGTTATGCCAAAGTTTTTCTCACCCACATACATATTCTGGAAATGAAAACTTACATAGGAGGTTAGGCACTTCCAAAATGGCTTCCCTCGATTTTTCTCTGATTTTGAAACCCGAAGCACCATTGCAGCTCCATAGTACGGACACCTCTTTGCTTGAGCAGGAGATGAAGACGAAGACATGTTGAATCTTCTCACTTGTACCTTTTCTCACTCAGATCTTCTCACTCAAACCTCTTAGGACTCAGAGCTCTCTCATCTATGCCCAAATGCGATTATATCCTCTTTTTCTGTCCGTGGGTGGGTTGGGCATGCTTTCGACACATGTACCGTAAATATGGGCACCGTTACCCCATAAACCAATATAATATTTAACTACCAAAATCCAATATGAAAATTGAGGGAAAAATACCCTAAACCCTATATTATTTTCATTATATTTCATTAAACCAACTAGTTGGATAAACATTCATCACATTTTAATAACATTACTACTGTATTTCGGCGTGGGAAAATGAAAAGTTATGTGATGGGACGTTCTGTGACTAGTCAGGAATCCGTCACATTTGTTTCATTGACATAAAAAGGGCGGGAAAATCCTAAAAATGGCTATGCATATAGGTTCTTAATTTACTTTTTGACTGTCTGACTTCGCATTTCGATGACATTTTCCTTCTCTTATGTTTTTCTGTAGTTTTAGGGTGTTGGTTCAGTTTCTTTAAAAAGGGTCAAGTGAGAAAAACCTCAAGTGGAAACACATTTTCCAAACGATACAACAAACACACCTTATAACAGAACCAAAACCCCATATATTCTCATTTCTCCCCTCTTCCACTCCTCAAATCGTTCCATTCCAAAAAAATAGAAACACATGAATTCCAAATATTTCACTACAGTCGGAGGAAAGAGAAGGAAGCATATCCACTTGGAGATGCCCCAAGCCTTCATCCCGGAGTTGGCTTGGTTTAAAGTGATGTTATACGTGGCAACCCAATCTTCGGAAGATCTCTTCCGTATGGCATCTGTGTGCCCATTATTCCGGACGTTGGCAAACACTCCACAAGTGTGGAACACCATTTCAATGGCTAAGTATCCAGACCATCCTAGCTGGTACCATGATAATCCTGCGGTCCAGCTTTTCTTGCAACAATGCAGAGCTTGCGAGAACCCTGAGTCGAAATTTAGAGAGGCGTTCGAAGTGTTTTTCATGCAGGGTAACGTGGAAGCGTTGTATGGGATGTGCATCGCAGCCACGGCAGGCCATATGGAAGCGGCATATATAGTTGGACTTCTTGGCATGTCTGAAATTGGTCAGTCAAAAGAGGATGCATTAGAATTTTTGTGTTCTTTGAATCAACGTAACAACATTGATATGAAAGGAACCAGGGATGCTTTGAGACGAAGATTAAGCCGAGTTTGGAATGTTGGAAGACATATCGTAGATATGTTTTACTATGGGAAGATTAAGTTCAATCATTGCAGCGCTTGTAACAACAACGAATGGTGTTTTGTTATTGAAGGCTGGCCTACTGAAGCAAAGATAAATCATTCGTTCTGGACTTGTTGCAATCGATGCAAATGGCACCGTGAGAGTGTTTTTTGGTTCAAGGTAATGCATGTGTATGTTGTGCCAGGGAATCCATACCCTTATAATTAGTTGTAGTATGTTTTTAAGGTTTTTATGCTTTCTGGACTTGCTTCTCTTCAGTTCTACGTTGGCTGGCTACGTTGGCCAAATGTTGGGTTTTAATGTATTTTGTTGGTGTTTGTGCAGTCATAAACCGTTTTATATATAAATCTATGTATATATATTTGTATACTTGAATGCTTACTGACATCATAGATGTGTAATATGACATTTTACTGACATAGATATTTTGGCCAACTACAATCTTAATATTTGGTAAACGAAAAGGCGTGCATGGAGTGAGCTGTCTGTTCACCAGTGCTTGGAAAAGACATTTTCCCACTTATCATATCCTAAACTAATTTTTTTTCTGATGCCATACAATGGTTGACATGTATTTTTTTCATTTACTTTTTCAAAACATCCCTTAACCCTAATAAAAATTAGAAGTTAATAAATTGAAGAAGAGAGAAACTAATTGGCACCTGAAATGGTCTTTTCGCATAACAAAATTAGAAAAAAAAAATTTAGGGTCAATAAAATTAATAAATATAGAAGGTAAAAAGTCATATAATAATAATTTAGGGTAAAGAACAATATCATAATAATTTAGCGTCACCGCAAAACGGGGAATTCAGGAAGAAAGATGAAGCCTCAATGAATTCGTAGCAATTTTCCGAAGTTTTTTTTATCATTTTTGTGTATTTAGTTATGAATTTTGTAAGGCAAAACAATAAAATAAGAATTTAGGGTAAAAAGCAAGAATGTTTGGTTGCAACTGACGTACACTTGTGCAAGTGGTGAAAGGTATGCACTGAGATCGCGCCATGTGTCCACTTGCGATTATTTGGGGTTTTTTAGTGCAAACAACTTGAACAAATTGTAATAAATAGTCGGAAAATCGTAAAAATGCCCCGAAAATCGTAATAACAAGTGGTGAAAGGTATGCACTGAGATCGCGCGTAGTAATTCGTCAATTTTGTATGAATGAATGAAATGTTTGGATGCAGTAAATTAAGCTATACAAATAATGGGTTATTCATGGACTTTTTTATGATGTTATACAATACTTGGAATGTAATTTGTTCTTTTTATTTTTCAAAACATCCCTTCACCCTTATAAAGGAAAAAAAAATTAACAAATTGAAGAAGAGAGAAACTGATTAACACCAGAAATGGTCTATTCTCACTCAAAATAACAATAAAAATAATAATTTCGAGTAAATATAATTAACAAATGTAGAGGCTAAAAAGTAATATAATAATAATGTAGGGTAAATAATAATAAAATACTAATATAGCGTAACCATGAAAAAGGGAATTCAGTAAGGAAGATGAAGTGTCAATGAGTTCGTATCAATTTTTGAAACATTTTTATCATTTTTGTGTATTTAGTTATGAATTTCATAAGAAAAAACAATAAAATAACAATTTAGGGTAAAAACCAAGGATGTGGCCATGTGTATTGACGTACACTTGTGCAAGTGGTGAAAGGTGATGCGCTAGATCGCGCCAGGTGTCAGCTTCCGATTATTTTGGCTTTTTTTAGTGCAAAAATCTTGAAAAAAGTTAAATAAATAGTAGGAAAATAGGAAAAATGCCCCGAAAATTACTCCGGCCTCCTTGTGACGTTATACAACTGGGGGAAGCTAGAAATCATCAATTTCATAAAGAAAAAATTTGGATGCCTTTAGATAACTCACTTTCCTCTTAACCCTAGCTATATATGTTGTTAACTTTAACCTAGATAACCTACATCAACAAGCATCTCCCGTGAATGCTCGAAATTGTCTTTTAAAATGAATAACCATGAAACGGGGAATTCAGTAAGGAAGATGAAGTGTCAATGAGTTCGTATCAATTTTCGGAACATTTTTATCATTTTTGTGTATTTAGTTATGAATTTCATAAGAAAAAACAATAAAATAACAATTTAGGGTAAAAACCAAGGATGTGGCCATGTGTATTGACGTACACTTGTGCAAGTGGTGAAAGGTGATGCGCTCAGATTGCGCCAGGTGTCAGCTTCCGATTATTTTGGCTTTTTTTAGTGCAAAAATCTTGAAAAAAGTTAAATAAATAGTAGGAAAATTGGAAAAATGCCCCGAAAATTACTCCGGCCACCTTGTGACGTTATACAACTGGGGGAAGCAAGAAATCATCAATTTCATAAAGAAAAAATTTGAATGCCTTTAGATAACTCACTTTCCTCTTAACCCTAGCTATATATGTTGTTAACTTTAACCTAGATAACCTACATCAACAAGCATCTCCCGTGAATGCTCGAAATTGTCTTTTAAAATGAATAACCATGATACGGGGAATTCAGTAAGGAAGATGAAGTGTCAATGAGTTCGTATCAATTTTCGGAACATTTTTATCATTTTTGTGTATTTAGTCATGAATTTCATAAGAAAAAACAATAAAATAACAATTTAGGGTAAAAACCAAGGATGTGGCCATGTGTATTGACGTACACTTGTGCAAGTGGTGAAAGGTGATGCGCTCAGATCGCGCCAGGTGTCAGCTTCCGATTATTTTGGCTTTTTTTAGTGCAAAAATCTTGAAAAAAGTTAAATAAATAGTAAGAAAATTGGAAAAATGCCCCGAAAATTACTCCGACCTCCTTGTGACGTTATACAACTGGGGGAAGTTAGAAATCATCAATTTCATAAAGAAAAAATTTGAATGCCTTTAGATAACTCACTTTCCTCTTAACCCTAGCTATATATTTTGCAACAACCAACATCACAAGTATATTTCCCTAATATTAATTATCTAGTTTTTAATAATACAATAATTAGTTTCCTTTCATGTAAAAGGCTGTAAACGTATCTGTTTTGTTATAATAATCCACATATATAATAATTGGACAATGCTCTGAAGCCATCATGGGTGCGTGCATCTAGATCTTTGAACACGTCAACGCTATTCAATAAGTTGTCAATATGGCTCCGTCTCGGGTTCGTAGTAAATATCTCTATCATGTCAAATCACATCGTTCGATGGCCTACTTTTTCTGAAATACCTGACACCAGTCAAGTAATTTTGAAATAGTACTGAATATTTGTCCTAGTCTATATGAGTGATTAGAAATTCACACAATATTTTATTTTTCACAGTATATGTTGCTTTGAGGGATTCCCTAAATATATAATATAAAGAAAGATAGAAAAAGTAGGACATGAAACAGTACAAACAACAACATAAAACTGGGAAAAATTAGAAGTATATTTCCTTAATGTTCATTATCTAATTTATAATAACACAAGTATTACTTTCATTTGCTTCATATATAATTATTGGGACTATGTATTGCAATTCCTTGTGTCTAACATTGTATTTTGCAAAAACTGAAATATTATTCAATATGTCGTCAATATCACCACGCGTTGGGAATTCAGGAAAGTCGCATTATCATGTCCCTTCACATTAAACAGATGGCGTACTTGTTCTCAAAAAATTGACACGTCAGTCATAAGTAACACTCTCCTAATTCACAATAACATGTCAATGTGCTATACATTCTTTGGTGAATGATTTATGGGTTATTTATATAACAAAATATTACAAATATTGCTGAATATTTATTTCGTATATATGAGTGGGGACACGAGTGACCATAAGCACGTGCAAGCTGCTCGGAAAAAGCTGACCCATACGACCGAGTGAATATGGCTACCATTGTTCAGTTGGTTGGGGTGATCGTGATATTGCTAAGAGGGAGCACATAAAATGCTTTGCAATGTAATTTTCTTGTGTGTGTGAAATTACGAGTAGTTGAAATGTTGGTGTACACTTTAATATTCTCCAAGCATTCGAAATGTGATTAGCTGCAATGTACTTATCATGCATAGAAGATGTTGTATTGTAGTTTGTATTTTACACGCTGATTTCTAATCATTGTGTTCCAACATAGTGCAAATTTCAAGTATCCTTCAGGTACGAATGTTTACAAAATCGTGCACCAATATTGCTTCATAGTCAAGGTCAGATCTTAATAACCAGTCAAGCACTAGAACATAACATTAGCAAAAATTGGTTGCTGCTGTAAATGATTAGTGTTGCTGGAAATCATTACTGCGATGGAAACAACAGCTCCCTGCCTGGAAATGCTACATTAGCCTGTGATATAATCAATGAATCTGTGTCACTCGCTCATAATTCAGCATAAACTACCCATTGTACATGGTAAAAGTCATTGCTTCTTCACAAAACTCAAAATATGATACTTTATCAAATGTCTATGAAAATTTCCAAATAGGGAGAAGACATGTAAAATTAACATGTGTCCAAATTTCATGCAAGAAGTAAACCAACCAAATTTCCATTTCAATTAGCAGTGGACAAAGTAAGAGCTTATCAGTGGACATGAACAAACAAATAAAATAAGACTGGATATAGAAAACTTAACCTGATCATTAGCCTTCATAACAACCGGCCTTTGTATAATACAAACATAAATCATTCGGTAGGTCCGTGCATCCTGTAAAATTCGTCGAATAATGGGTCACTGAGATTTATTGGAGTTGATTCCTCATTGTTCGACGGTGATGTCCTGCATAAACACCAAACACAAGCACATAAAAAATTTAACTATTCAAATTTTAGGTGTTATTATAAATTATTTTAACATCTTACGTGTGTTCAAATTTCTTGGGCATTGTCTTCTATCATGACCAATGTCTCCACACTCCCGACAGTGTTCGAATCCCTCGCTTCATTGGCTTTTCCTTTGCTCCCGTTACTTGTTTCCACCTTCCTTTGCACCTTACTCTCTTAGGGTCTTTCATATATTGTGTTTGAGAGCTGGACCCTCCAACTTCGTTATTACTTGGTTCATCCTTCAACAACTTCAACTTCACCCGCAAACTTTTTAGAGTCTCTGACACTAGCTCACATCCTTCTTCACACATTAATGCATCCTCAACCACATCTGAAGCAAGTCGGGACATTGTACTCCGCTTTATTAAAAGACCAGGATCTCCAGAGTCTTTAATTTCGTTGCCATTTGCATCTGACACCAATCCAGCTTTGGCAGTTTTCTTCCACCTTTTCAAAATATATTTATCGGGCATATATTCAATCTGGTCCCTTCTGAACAATGCTAGGATGTGCTTGCAAATAATCCCAACAAATTCAAATTTTTTGCAGCTACACGATGCGTGGTCAGAATCTTTGACATATACGACTTCTGCCACTCTTGTTTGCCAATTTTTCCTTTCGCTCACATTAAAGACAACTTTAGAAGCATCCTCTTTTTGAGCTCTAGGAAACATGCTGTACTTTGTATTAGTTCTTTCTCAAACTTTTGAAACATTGCCCTTGTGTACAAGGTAGCCATTTGTTTGTTCATTGGCATTGGTAGAATACATTGAGCCACTTCAAATGCATCTACGTGATCGCGCTAGCTCTTTTTGACGTTGATGGGAAAGTGCCCTCTCAAATCGTATTATGAAATCCATCAACGAATTTCTCCTTGATATGTATTGCTTGAAGAAAGCATGAGAACCTTCCGCTCTTTGGCTGCTTGACATTCCAGCGGCAAAAAAGTCTCGTGTGTAGGCTGGAACCCAAGATTCCCTTAAATCAAACATTGAACTTAGCCATTGATGGTCAGCGTCAAACCAGCCTTTGTAACCACAATATTCCACTTTGCATCAAACTCATCCTTTTTGTCAGGATCCCATATGGCTTTCTGAAATTCACGCCAATACTCCTTATAAGCAGAATGTGGTAACTTAACATGGAACTTTGATGTGATGTGTCATATGCAAAGCCGATGAAATGTAGTCGGGAAGGCTATTGAAATCGCTCTGGTGATGGCCACATCTTGATCTGTAATGATCGTTTTAGGTTCGCCACCTTGCATGGCTTTCTTAAACTCCTCAAACATCCAAATAAACGACTCAGTTGTTTCCTTGCTCAAAAATGTGCATGCTAAGACAATTGTCTGACCATGGTTATTAACTCCCAATATTGGTGCAAATGTCAAGTCGTATCGATTCGTGTTGAATGTGGTATCGAATACAACAACATCTCCATACAACCGGTACGCCCGTCTAGAAGTTGCATCTGCCCAAAAACATCAACTAAACCTGTCTTCGCCATCTCCCTCAATCTTGAAATAAAAAGCCTCATTTTTTTTTGTTTCAGCCATAAAATACTCGGTCACTAGTTCAACATCGTGGTTCCTCAGCTTCCCATTCACACTACATTCAAGATTGTAAATATCCTTTTTGATAAAACCGATTTTATCCATTCCTCCGATTTGCACCTCCAAAATACTTACCTTCTGAATGAATGGGGATATTAACCGAACCCAACCGTTTTGTAAGTACTTTTGTAGAATCCGAAATACGACGGTGTGATCTCAATAAATGCACTCTTTCTGAGGCTGTCATCTTATGATTGTGTCCCTCTGCAAAAGAGAGATGGCATACTTCTTGCTCCCATTTGTCTTCACAACCACAATCTTAGCTTTGCAATTGCATCTACTTATTCCCCGCGTCCTTTTTTCTCTCCCGAGTTTCATCTTTCCTGGATGCACCTTGTTTGCAACAAACAAATTCTTTCCTCAGAATCTCTTTCTTATTTGTCCCCCGAAAGCTGGAATGAAGTCGAATACCAAAGCCAACCAAGAATGCATATCTGTTATAGAAATTATAAGCGAGGTCAAGCGAGTCGAACTTCATCCCAACCGTTGGTGTTTCCTCATTTCTTACTTCAGGAATGTAAACCATCCCATTAGCTGTTACACAGTCATCACTCTCTAGCCCTAGACATTTTACCCACATATATTTTTGAACTACTTCTATATCACTGCATAGCAAATATTAATTCATTAATCAATCATTACTGCATTACAACATATCAATGCATTCCACTTACACAAAACATTGCCCAAATTGACACAAAAAAGACGCATAGCCTAGCTTGTTTGTAAGAGCCATTATTACACAAAATTTAATAATAGTTACGTCATCTCTTGTGCAATAATCTGGAAAAAATAACATTAGAACCAACATGTTCAACTAAGAACACAAATGTAATTCAAACCAGCAATTACAGAACTTCTCCCAATATCCTCTCCAAATGCTTACTCCTAATGTCATTAAGCCTAAGTTTAGGATCTTTTACCTACATTTTATAATTTTTCACCCCCACCAAAAACAATCAACTAAATATATTGAATATTCATAAGGAAATGACGCATTATTCACAGGAAATGACGGCAGAATAATACATTATTGACCGCAGAAATGACGCATTATTGATGCCACAAATGACGAATTTCTCACCCTCACAAAAAACAAACCAAACCCAATAAAATCAATCCAGGAACAGGAAACTTACCTCTCAAACTCAAGCGGGAGCTCCGAAGTCAATCAGCTTAAGAGAATGTGGTGGACATTAGAGAAGACTATTTGGTAGTGGAGACTCCATCTCTACCACAATCGAGGAACAAATGCTGCTGCGGCGTCTAGCAGATGCTACTTTGCTTTCATCTGGAATCTCGTGTGCTGAACGAAAAAGAGAAGGGGTTTTCACTTCAGCCATAGAATCAAAACAGGGCAATAGCTAGATAAGAGCCATTAATCGTCATACCGAGGATGCCATAGATCGCAGGCCTCCCAATGAGCTGATGACAATGGAGCGACTATAGGGTTTGGGAGCTTTGGATCTTTCTAATTTCTGGGTTTGCGTTACATTCAAAAACAGAGGACTGTGTTCTTGAATTTTTCAGAGGGAAATATCTTCAATGAAGTTGGGTTTCCAACGGGTCAGATTTCAACCCGGTTCTACATGCACCCTCTTTTAAAAACTCATCGTTGGATGAAATCCAACGGCTCTAACATACCCCTCAAATAAACCCCTTATAACTTTCCCCTCACTATAGAAGCTCCCCACAATTTGACCTCACACAGTTGGGCCCCCATGGGCTGACATGTTTGCAGGCCCAAGGTTAAGAGTCGGCTAGGCTTGCTCTCAAGAAAAGGACCCCCTCTCTCGTCCTCACACTCGGTAACTCTCTCCCTCATTTTTCTCAAGCTACTCTCAGCTCTTACAAAAGGCTCTCAAGTCTATTTCAATGTAATACAGTCCTATACATATATATAACTACAAAAAATAGTGCATGTAACTTGTCTTTATGAGTGCACCACTCTACCTCTTGGTGTTACGTAGGTGTTTGCGATATTACGGCTATACAATTTTCATTCGTTAAAAAGTTTTACTTTACTAATCCCCATGAACATTGAGAAGATGCAACTCCTTTGTAAGCAGGTTTAACATTGTTGCATTTGGCTCTTCCATTATGAAGTGGAATATTTTGTAGCACAATCCCCTCGCTTGCAACACTTTGCTCAATTGAACATTACAGCATGAATTGATGCATTTGTCTCACTTATGTTCTTGTATCTCACATCTTTCACTTGAAGAACCAACGTATATATATATTAAATCAAACAAGCAGGTTGATTAAATGTCAATATTGAAAAATATCGGATTATATACAAATTAATCAAATCAATTAATTACTTGTTGTTTGTATTTTTTCTTTTTGTTGTCACGGTAATTTTAGGTTATAAGGGATTGAATGGGACGGGCTGAGCCTGCCTTATCTTAAATATGCTAACCCTATGCCTTGCCCAAGGGCCCAAATTTTGAGCTCATGAGCGGGCCAATGGGATAAAAGAAATAAACAATTATTTCTGTGTTATTAGCTACTAGTATACATAATTACAATCCCAAATACAATTTCATGATCCTTTAAATTATGATTAGTTTTAATTTACTAATCCTCAAGAACATTGAGAAGATACAGCTTCTTTGTAAGTAGGTGTAACATTGTTGGATTACCTCTTCCATTTTGGAGTTGAATATTTTGTAGCACAATCCCCTAGCATGGAACACTTAGGTTCAATTGAATGTCATGGCATCAGTTGAAACAATTATCCCACTTATGTTCTTCTATAACACATCTTTCACTTGAACAACCAAGAAGATTGATTAAATGTCAATATGGTATCATATACCAATTAATCAAATTAATTAATTACTTGTTGTTTGTAATCTTTCTTCTTAGCACTTCCACCCGTTTGCCTTTTGCCATGGCAAGGGGGGGTGGTGCTAGGGCAGCTACTATTTATGTGAATAGTGGCTGCCCTTGGAAAAAGCAATGTGTGTTTCTACCCGTTGCCATGGCAAAGGGCAAATACTATTCATTTTTTTTCAAAATTCAAAATAAAATTCAAGATAAATTTCAAAATTCAAAATTCAGATAAATTTCAAAATTCAAATGTGAAATACATTTCAAAATTAAAATTTCTGATAAATTTCAAATTTAAGATGAATTTCAAATTTTAGATAAGATTTTCACCCTCTAAAATTGTGCCACGTGTCATCTCTTCGGCCAAAATTTTTCTACAAAACTAGATGTTTAGCTCATACATGTCATACAAGATCTTCTCTATATTTTCATTTCTAGATTTTAGAATTCATACTTTATTCTCAATGTTAGACATGAACGAGGTATTAGGGAGGCAAGACCGAGAAACTATAGAAAGAAGGCGTAGACGAGCTGGAGGCAAAAGAGTGCAAAGAGAACTAGATCAACAAATTGTCATAGCAGTTGCTTTGCTTAATGAAGAAAACCTATCAACAAATTGTCATAGCAAGGGGGCCGCCGTAGTTCACAAGTTGGTCGTGGCCAAAATATAGGACAGACATAGGCATTCTCGGGGTAAGAATCTTCTAGAAGATTATTTTATCCCAACTTCTTTGTACTCTAATGTTCATTTTTCGAGCGCAGGATAGAATGCAACCCCATTTGTTCAATAAAGTCATGTATGATATTTGCAATTATGATGAATACTTTATTCAAAAGGCAAATGCTTATGGGGTTTTGGGACTTCTTCCCGAGCAAAAGTTTACAGTCTTATACGAATGTTGACGTATGGTTCATCTACCTGATTAGGTGGATGAGATTGCCCGATGGGGAAGTCCACTACTTTGGAGAGCTTGGTAAGATTTTGTGATGCAGTTGAAACTCTGTATACCAGGGACTACCTATGCAAACCTACGCCTAGAGACCTGAACGGCTTCTACAAAAAGCCAAAGCTCGAGGATTTCCAAGAATGATTGGTAGCATCAACTGCATGCACTAGCAATGGAAGAATTGCCCAACTACTTGGCAAGAAGATTATGGAAATAGGATAGGCCAAAAAAGTATCATCCTTGAAGCCGTTGTTGGATTCAATACATGGGTTTGGCATGCCTTCTTCGGAGTTGCCGGATCTCAAAGCCACTTGAACGTCCTAGGTCAATCCCCGGTGTTCAACGATGTTGAGAGGTGAAGTTCTGAATATCACCTATGAAATCAACAATACCGTCTACTAGAATGAGTATTATCTAGCTAACGACATCTACCCGAGGTGGACCACATTTGTGAAATCAATTCTGGATCCCCGATCCGAGAAGCAAAAATTATTTGTTGCCTATCAAGAGGGTTACATAAAAGATGTGGAGAGGTTTGGTATCCTCCAAACTCGGTGGGCTATTATTAAGGGTGCGGTGCGTCTGTTAGATGAGGAGGTTCTAAGGAGCATAATGATGACATGCATCATCCTCCATAACATTATTATGGAGGATGAGTATGATTACGATGCTAGACGTGTACGAACCGGATCCCATGAACACATTCTTGACAAGAATTTATGAAAAACTTATGAGGCCAAATGGAGAACTAGTGCAATATGAACGGTTAGTTAGGGACGGACGTTTCATGACCCGTATGATTGATCGATATACGGAGATGCAATCGTCTTATATTCATGAACGAAGTCAAGTTGACTTGATGGAGCATTTATGGGCGGTGAAAGGCAATGACAAAGAATTAAGTGACGTGAAGAAGTTTTTTTAATTTATTATGTTTATATTTTATTTTTAGTTATGCTTTGTTTTTTTAATGCTTTAGTTGTGGTTTGTTTATTTTGAATGTTTTGGTTGTGGTTTGTTTGTTTTTGAATGCTTTGGTTGTGGTTTGTTTTTTATGTATGGAATGTTTTGAATAAAAATGTATTTTATTGAATGCTTTCTTTATTCACTTAAAGAAAACCAATACTACTATTGAAATAAAATCCATGAATTACATCTAATTTTTAAAACAAAACATTAAAATACAGTGAAGAGTATTAGTTGGTATTTATAGAAAATAATTATTTAATTATTGGGTATTTTTTTTAAAAAATTGGTTGTCGTTGGATTGGAGGACAAAAAGCGATCGGAGAGCCCAGAGGATGCCACGTGGCTACTAGCCGTTGGCGGCCACTATAGCGCGTGCGTGCAACAACGGTAAAAAAAATTCAAATCCGAGGGTTGATGCTAGCCTGGCGTCAGCGATGACATCTGCCCAAAACTCCGGGCTCGCGCGCAGGCCGAACTCCCCCTCTGGCCAACCCAATCTCATGGCCCCCACCTTCTACCCCGGCCGCCCCTTCCTGTTGGAATCAATTTTGGGCCCTCACACCCGCGCCACACCCCCCCTCCCTCTCCCCGCCAGAGCCATCCCTTTGCTGGAAGTGCTCTTACGACGTAAATGACCTCACTGGAAGAGAACTTCCAACAAGGGTTGGCTCAGGCTGGGGGGGGGGGGGGGTGAGGCCCAAAATTTAATAGGAGCTAGCTTGGGCAGGAGGTAGGGGCCATGAGACTGGGCTGGCCAGAGGGGGAGTTTAGTCTGCGCGTGAGCCTGAGTTTTGGGCTCGATGTCATCGCGATGCCAGCAGGCGTCAACCCTTGGATTTGAATTTTTTTTACTATTGTTGCACGCGTGGCTGAGTGGCCGCGCCGCCAACGGCTAGCAGCCACGTGGCGTCCAATCCAACGGCAACCAATTTTTTTGCAATAAAATAATGCAAAAAAATCAAAAAAATTTATAAAAAAAAACCCAAAAAATGATTACTTTTTTTCCTATAAATACCAACTAATACTCTTCACTATATTTTAATATTTTATTTTAAAAATTAGTTGTAATTCATGTATTTTATTTCATTAGTAGTATTGGTTTTCTTTGAGTGAATAAAGAAAGCATTCAATAAAATACCTTTTTATTCAAAACATTCCATACATAAAAAACAAACAACAACCAAAGCATTAAAAAAACAAAGTATAACTAAAAATAAAACATAAACATAATAAATTAAAAAAACTTCTTCACTTCACATCATTCAACGTCATTGCCTTTCATCGCCCATAAATGCTCCATCAAGTCAACTTGATGTCGTTCATGAATATAAGACGATTGCATCTCCGTATATCGATCAATCATACGGGTCATGACACGACCATCCTTAACCAACGGTTCATGTTGCACTGGTTCTCCATTTGGCCCCATGGGTTTTCCATAAATTCTTTTCAAAGCCGTGTTCATGGGATCCGATTCGTACACGTCTCCAGCATCGTAATCATACTCATCCTCTACGGTTATGTTATGCAGGATGATGCATGTCATCATTATGCTCCTCAGCACCTTCTCATCAAAAAGACGCACCACACCCCTAATAATAGCCCATTGGGCTTGGAGGATACCAAAGCACCTCTCCGCATCTTTTTTGTAACCCTCTTGATAGGCAACAAATAATTTTTGCTTCTTGGATCGGGGATGCGGAATTGATATCACAAATGTGGTCCACCTCAGGTAGATGCCGTCAGCTAGGTAATACTCATTATGGTAGATGGAATTGTTGATTTCATATGTGATATTCGGGGCTTCACCTCTCAAAACATCATTGAACATTGGGGATTAACCTAGACGTTCAAGTCTTTTTGAGATCCGGCAACTCCAAAGAAGCCGTGCCAAACCCATGTATTGAATCCAGGCAACGGCTTCCAGGATGATACTTTTTTTGCCCTTTCCTATTTCCATAATCTCCTTGCCAAGCAGTTGGGCAATTCTTCCATTGCCAGTGCATGCAGTTCGATGCTACCAATCATTCCTGGAAATCCTCGAGCTTTGGCTTTTTGTAGAAGCTGTTGGAGGTTTCTGGGCGTAGGTCTCAGGTAGTCCCTGGTATACAGAGTTTCGACTTGCATCACAAAATCTTACCAAGCTCTCCAAAGTAGTGAACTTCTCCATCCTGGGCAATCTCATCCACCTAATCAGCAGATGAACCAAACGCCAATATTCGTATAAAACTGGAAACTTTTGCTCGGAAGAAGTCCCAAAACCCCAACAACATTTGCTTTTTGAACAAAGTATTCATCATAATTGCAAATATCGTGCATGACTTTATTGAACAAATGGGGTTGCATTCAATATCGCGCTAAAAAATGAACATCAGAGTACAGAGAAGTTGGGATAAAATAATCTTCCAGAAGATTCTTACCCCGAGAATGCCTATGTCTGTCCACATTCGGGCCACGACCGACTTGTGAACCACGTCGGCCTCCTTGGTTTTCTTCATCAAGCAAAGCCACTGCTACGACAATTTGTTGATCTAGTTCTCTCTTCACCCTTTTGCCTGCTCGTCTACGCCTTCTTTCTCTAGTTTATCGCTCTGGCCTCTCCAAGACCTCGTTCATATCTAACATTGAGAATGGAGTATGAATTCTAAAATCTGATAAATGAAAATATAGAGAAGATCTGGTGTGAGAGGTATGAGCTGAGCATCTAGTTTTATAGAAAAATTTAGGCCGATAAAGATGACATGTGGCGCAATTTTAGAGGTTGAAATTCTTATTCTGAAATTTGAAATTTATCTGAAATTTTAATTTTGAAATGTATCTGACATTTGAATTTTGAAATTTATCTGAAATTTGAAACCGAAAATTTTATCCGATTATGAGATATGAATTTTATAATAAATATTGACACGTACGAAACCCAAAAATTTAATCCGAAAATATTATCCAAATTAATTGTTTAGGTAAAAAAAATTGTGAAAAAAACAAAAAAATGAAAAGTATTTGTCTTTTGCCATGGCAACGGGTGGAAACACACATTGTTTTTTGCAAGGGAAGCTACTATTCACATGAATAGTAGCTGCCCTAGCCCCACCCTTGCCATGGCAAAGGGCAAACGGGTGAAGTCCTAAGGGATGAAAGGGTTGGGTAGGGTCGTCCCAACCCTATCTTTAAAAGATTGAGCCTAGACCTTATCTAAAGGCCCATATTTTAAGCTAACCAGAATTTTAATTCTCAGGTTTCCATTCAGCTATGAGATAATAATAAGTAGATTAAGTGTAGTTCTATGTTGCAAGTACAACGAGGGAAGAGTTGTGGCTCCAAGCCTCTTCTACCCAAATAGAAAGCACCAAAAAAAAAAAAAAAAAGTTTCAAGCAACCAACTCCTTCAATCAAAACTCCTTAGACATCGTGTTGCCACCCAAAATATCCCAAAATTTTGTGGTTACAAATTCCAAATTGATGAGTCATAGATGGATCAATTTCTAAGTCTCAATCGTTAATATGAGAGTGTGTAGAAACATGAAGTGCCAGATCCAGGTTGGACAATGGTGTCCAATAAAAATGGTAGGTCTTTTAAGGAGGTGACTAAATTTATAAGAATTGTGGAAGGAGGAAGCAAGCCTATTCCAAAAGTGACGTTTACTAGTGCTGAAGGTAATGGTAAGGGCAAGCCCTTCGTTGGAAGTGAATAGCCCTGCTATTCTTGCTTTCAAAAGTCCCAAGAAGAGAGTCTGTGAAGAACTTGAGGAAGAGCAAGAAGAATCTGAGCCAAGCGTGGAGATTCTAGGTGTCTCAAACCATGCTATTCCATTTGATGATGCATCCATCCCCTGAAGCTTCTCATTGGGAATAGCCGAGGCAGTGCCTGGCAAGGTTTTATTTTGCAATGTCTTTTCTATATTAGTACTTTAAATGTAGACTTATTTTGTGTTGTGGATTCTAAAGCTTCTAAGGCCCAAGTTGACCACTTGGTCCAGAGGCTCGGTTTTAACAGTAGTATTTACGTACCCTTCATTGGTCAATGTGGGGGTATTTTCTTGATGTGGAATCCGACTAAATATTAGTATTTTGAATTACAATGAGCATTATATTCATTGTTCTATGCAAGATTTAGATGCCGGTAATAGTTTGCCAGCCACCTTTGTTTATGCATATCCTCAAAAAGCAAAACAAAAATCGATGTGGATTGAAATAACTAGGCTAAAATCAATAAACCCTGAACCTTGGCTTTTATTAGGTGACTTCAATAATATTTGCTCTCTCCAAGAAAAGATTGAGGGTACTCAAACTGTTTCTCAAGCTATGATGGATTTTAATCAATTCATTCATGATTGTGAAGTTTATTCCTTGACTACCTCTGCTATTCCATTCACTTGGTGTAATGGCCATAAAAATAACACTATCATTTATGAAAGATTAGATCGTGTACTTGCTAACCCTCTTTGGTTAAGACTCTAACCCTCTTTGAAACTTGAAATTTATAAATCCAGAATATTCATGTTAGGTTACATCGAAGCCCCAGTTATGGATTTAGCTGCTCATAATGGGAAAGAAACTTAGATAGAAATGAGAAAATATAATGAATGCAATAAAAGTAGAAAAACCATTTTCTGAAGTTCTTGTGGTGTCCAATGCTTCTCCACGTCTAATACTTCTCCAAGAGCTTCCCCACATCTAGAAGGATGTATGAAGGTTAAAGGGGTGATTTGGGATGAGTTTGGGTGAGTGGTGATGGTTGAGAAAGAGGAAATTCATAGGGAAATGGAAGGAAGACTTGTTAGAACAGTTTTGATGATTTGAGGCTGTTTGGAGTGTTAGGTTGATTGCTAGAGTGTTTAGGGATGGATGGAGTGATTTGTGGGATTGTGAATCCTAGGATGTGTGTATGAGTAAAGGATGAAATGAATGTATCTCCATTTTATAGAGTGCCAAATTCATCCTACCTTTTGGCTGGTGAAGCACACCTCTCTTAGCCGCTGCCTAATTGCCTAAGCTGTAACAACCCAAATTAATATTTAATTAATAATTTAATATAGGGAAAGACTAAACTACTCTCAGAATATTTTATTAGGTTTTAAATTGACATTTTGACCGGGAAAGATTTTGGGAAATCTGTTTATACCGTTGCGTAGAGCATTACGACGAAACGAGTCCGTACATACGTAGTAGGCTTGGATCGCAGGTATAACGAAGAATTTACGAGCAAATTACTTTGAAGGGCAAATTGGTAATCTGACAAGTCAAATTTTTTTAAAATCTGTTCCTTCTTCTCCTTTCGCAGACCAGCCCCTCCTCTGTTTCTTATTCTTCTTTCCAGCCACCTTTTCACCTCCATAACCACCCAGCCACGGACCAGCTCCCTGCCAAGCCTCGCCGCCACCCGACCTGACACCGGCGCGCCGCAGGGAGCGCCGGATTTCCATCGGAAACTGCTGCCAGAAATTCGCGTCAGCTGTGACAGATTTTCAAAGTCTTCGTTCTCCCACATCCGGCCACCAATTCAGACGAATTAGGTATGAAAATTCGACTGATTTTCACGTTCTAGCTGTTAGTTGGGTAGGTTTTAAGAAATTTTGAGGTTTGAGGGGTTAATTTTCGAGTTGAGTTTCTGCCGGTATTGCGTCGCCGATATCAGCCACTTCCGGCCACTTTTTTGCCATAGTTCAAGAACAAAAGTGGCTCCAAATTAGGTATTTTACCTAGACTAGGAGTTTGGGGCGGCGGTTTGGAGATTTTCCGGCCGCCGGAATTTGTTAGGTACACCTACGCGCGTGGGCGAAGCGTGGGCCAGGAACAGGGGCCACTCTTGGTCCCACGGGGTCCGTATTGACTTTTAGGGACTTTATCTTTTTGTGTCCCGAGTTACTCCTAAATCATGTCCACTGAGAGGAAAGTCAGTGTGGGCAAGGGAACAACCTTTATTAGGATGCACGCACCTTTAGGAGCCAGGGGTGAGGGTTTTTAACTTATTATTATTTTATTGAGCAGTTTTATTAATAAAGTATTATGATGATTATTCAGGCACCCTGGCACAGAGCTGACCCCATAGGAGGGACCTTCGAAAGATCCAGCTAGCTCAGATCACCAGTGAGTGGACCTTTTTGTTTTCATAAATGAATTTATGCAATTTAATCATATTACCTGATCTTGAATAAGTTATTCATGCTAGAATTTTAATAGCTTGATTTATTGTTGCTTTTATATGTTTTATTTTATATCTGCGAGTGAGAGTGCCTAGAGACCTTGACATAGCAGAGTTTTAGATAATTAACAGATAAATTGGGGGAGAGTTCAAGGACAAATAAGAATTCAATTAAATTTTTATTTACTTTTCAGAACTTTATATTTTCTTAAAAGCCACCCTAGGTACCCAAGCATATTAAAGGTTGCCTTCAGTTATATGCCGCCTTCGGTATAAAATGGTTGTGTTCGGTTATATTGATGTCGACGGACATCCATGCTTGCCTTCGGGTACGTCAGGATGCTAGACACCGCCCCACAAGTTTCGGGGACGCCCAAACCGTGGGTGTGAGGAACGTGGCTCAGATGGACCAAGTGTCCCCTGAATCCCGCGAGGATTGCGGCTTGGGTAACTTTGTGTTTCTCGAGGTCTGCTGGGACGTGTCACTTCGGTGACACGCGTGGGTGTACCTGACAAATTCCGGGGGCCGAAAATCTCCAAACCGCCAGCCCAAACTCCTAACCTATGTAAAACACCTAATTTGAAGCCACTTTTGTTCTTGGACTATGGCCAAAAAGTGGCCCGGAAGTGGCTCATATCGGCGACGCAATACCGGCAGAACCTCAACTCGAAAATTAACCCCTCAAAATTTCTTAGAACCTACCCAAACCAACAGCTGAGAACGTGAAAATCAGTTCGAATTTCCATACCTAATTCTTCTGAATTGGTGGTCGGATGTGGGAGAACAAAGACTTGAAAATCTATCACAACTGGCGCAATTTTATGGCAACTGTTTCCGGCGGAAATCCGACGCTCCCTGCGGCGGCCGGTGTCAGGTTGGGTGGCTGGGGTGGCGGCGAAGGCTTGGCCGGTAGATTGGCCGAGCTTGGTCCGTGGTTGGGTGGTTATGGAGGTGAAAAAGTGGCTGGAAAGAAGAAAAAGAAACAGAGGAGGGGCTCTGTCTGTCGAAAGGAGAAGAAGGAACAGGATTTTAAAAAAATCTGACTTGTCAGATTACCAATTTGCCCCTCAAAGTAATTTGCTCGTAAATTCTTCGTTATACCTCCGATCCAAGCCTAATACGTATGTACGGACTTGTTTCGTCATGCTCTACGCAACGGTACAAACATAGATTTCCCAAAATCTTTCCGGTCAAAATGTCAATTTAAAACCTAATAAAATATTCTAATGGTAGTTTAGTTTTTCCCTCTATTAAATTATTAATTAAATAATAATTAAGGTCTGGGTTGTTACATAAGTTGCCCAATAAATGCCAACTACTCCAGCTGCCAAATAAATGCTTATGGTGGACTATTCTTGGTCTCTTCGTGGCAAGCTTGACTTTTGTTCATCTTTCTAGTTCCTAAGCTGATTTGTCTCCCGCACATGGCTCCAGAGATGTAGCCACATTAAATGTGATGGCAGCCAACTATAACTTTTCTGTGAACTTGGTTGGGTCTTTGACATGCTGAGGGCTCCAGATTTATCCAATGGGGCTGAAATTTGGATATGTTATAATAGACACCCATTGAAACAACTTCTATCAAGGATGTCTCCTCATCCAAGCTATGTAGGTTGCTAAAATGAAGCCTACAAGATGACCTACGAAACTGGACTGACAAGGAGTGTGCCCCAAATTGGGTATGTAATTAAGCTTATATTTCTCTCATCCCAATAAGCCCAAAACATGCATGGATAGCATCAATGTGATCTTTTGCTGTCTTAACCAACAAATCCCACTAGAAATCGTAGCTCATGCATATCTCATCATGACCAAGTAACAATCGTATCATCCTTAGGTCAGCATGTCTAGCTATTTCATGGGCTCACGAATTGGGCTTCCCTTAAGCAATTGATGACTTTAAGCCATCCATCTTGAAGTTTAGAATATGATCGTTCCAACCACATGTTATTTAGACCAATCCAAGGTTGGATGAAGATGTTAAGGCCGAAACGAATTGCTAACTCAGTTTGCACATTTTTGCACCATTTTGCATCTTTCCTATCCAAAGCCACCATTGCCACCATGAAGGTTTTCAATTTTTGTTCATTTGTGTTTTTAATTTTTGTTCATTTGTGTTTTCAATTTTTGTTCATGTTCTGAGTGATTGAGTGCTATATGCGAGAATTAGAGTCGAAGCATGTTCTTTCTTCAAGGTCTAGTGTGTTTACTTTGAAGCCATGTGTCTTTGAGCTATAGCTTCCACTTTACACACTAATTAATCACCTATCTTGGCAACTCTATTGGTATTGGAGGTATGACTAAAGCTTTTTTTCATTAGTTCATTTCAAAAAAAAATTTCTAACCGCTTTGTTTTGTAGAGTCGGTGAAGCATTCGTGGGTATCGTTTCTGTTAAACTCTAGAAGACACAACTCCTCCTACTATAGATGCCTAGAGGTTTAAAGGTTTGTTGCATACGCTCAATGCAATTGAGTTACCTGCGAAGTGATTTAGTTAACATCTTGTTTTATTTTTAAAATTAGTTTGTTTTGTTTTGCTCGAATGCTAGCAAAATCTAGGTATGTGGGTATTTGATCGGTTCATAATTGTATATCATTTTGTACCCTTCTAGCTTATGTTTTCGTTATATTTTTTAGTTAAACTTGTGCTTTTAATCTCTTTTGTGTTTATCATTCAGTTATTTGATAGGAAAAATGCAAAATGGTGCAAAAACGTGAGACTCAGTTAGCAATTCATTTCGGCCTTAACATCTTAATCCAACATTGGATTGGTCCAAATAACATGTGGTTGGAACAATTCTAAACTTCAAGATGGATGGCTTAAAGTCATCAATTGCTTAAGGGAAGCCCAATTCGTGAGCCCATGAAATAGCTAGACATGCTTGATACAAACATCCTGGGATTCACAATCCCACAAATCACTCCATCCATCGCCAAATACTCCAGCAATCAACCCAACATTCTAAACAGCCCCAAATCACCAAAACAGTTCTAGCAAGCCTTCCTTCCATTTCTCTACGAATTTCCTCTTTCTCAACCATCACCACTCACTCAAACTCATCCTAAATCACCCATTTAACCTTCATACATCCTTCTAGACATGGGGAAGCTTTTTGAAAAGCATTAGACGTGGAAAAGCACTTGAAGAAACATTGGACACCACAAGAACTTCAAAAAAGGGTTTTTCTACTCTTATTGCATTCATTATGTTTTCTCATTTCTGTCTAAGTTTCTTTCTCATTATAAGCAGCTAAATTCATAACTAGGGGTTCGATGTAACCTAACATGAATATTCTAGGTTTATAACTTTCAAGTTTTAAGTTTCATGATTAATTCATGATTCTTGTTCTTATTCATATTCATTATACTTATAAGTTAATATACTTGTTTGAATGATTGATCATCATTAAAACTTATATGTTAGCTATCTTGGTTTGAATTAAGAGTAGACACCATGCTTTAATTCGAATTGAACTATGAATAAGAAGAGTATGTATGGACATTCGACAACATGGATTAGATACATGCTTGATTGTTTAAAACATTCTTCTATGCTTAATGGACCAGACACCATGGCTTAATCATACTTTAGCTAGAGTCAATCTTTGAATCTGAATTAGACTTGTCACTTGAATCCTTAAATCTCGAATTGAATTGTTATGGTGAATCGAATGCCCTAGTCTCCAAATCTGTTTTTCAAGCTTCAAACCCACTCTTCGTTGGAATTGCTCACTTAGCTTATGTTTTTAATTTCATTTTGCTTCATTTGTTTGACAATCACATTCACTCTCGCTTTAAATTCTGTATTAAACTTAACTTCCTACTTTCTTGAATCCAGTAATCTAAGTACATAATTAAATTTAACTTCTCAGTCCTTGTGGGTACAACCTCATACTTGTTTGATATACTACTAATTGGCCCATACAATTGCAAGATAACATAACAACAGCAAGAATGTTAGGTAAAGCATCAAAATTGTAGCAAAAACAATAATGCACATTACGAATAAATAATTGTCAATTTCAGTTTAGTACCCTGAATGTTTACTCAAATGGTTCTCCTCCTCCCCTAATTCTACCCTTGGACTACAACCACCACCCAAACCACCCTCACCAACACCACTCCAACCCCAACCCCCTAAACGACAAAACTAACACAGCCACCAACCCCTCCTCATCCTCACCCCCACCATTTCCCCCCAATCCCAACCCCTCCTCCACACCCTCTCTCCCCTGACCTCCTCCCCCACTCCCATCCCAGTATCTTCTCAGCACATCCCACCCCAGGGTCTGACCCCCACCCTCCTTCTGCCACAACAACAAGATTTGGCCTCCCGCACACCATCAACTGGATCAGAAAATTTGGATCTCACTCTTGTTTTTATTTTGAAAAAAATTTGTGAAAAATTTGGGGATGGTGTTTTCATGATCCACTACCACGAAGAAAATTTGGGATAAGCCTTTTGTATTGGCTTAGGGAATTTGGGATCAGTTGAGGATGAAAGTTTCAAATTTTTTTATTCAGCAACCAAATCAAGGAATCATCCAGACAGAGGGGTTGGGGTTTGAATTTGGCTGACGGTTATATGGGTTGTGGTTTAGGTAGGGTTGGGGTTGGAGTAGTCACATGCCATTTGGGTGAAAGTTCAGAGTACTAAACTGAAATTGACCCAATAAATAAACATATTGTATGAGAAAAACCTCTCTTTGTGTAGGAATAAACTTCCATTGCATTCCATCAGCCACATCAGCATTGAACTGAACCACAATCTCCCTGCAGGAGGATATCATATGGAAATATTAATACTCGGATCTTCCTTTAATCCACGTCATAGAATGATACATATTGGAGAATAACATCTTTTCAGAAAGAAAAAAACTAGTATAAGAATAAGGTATTCATAAGATAGAAACAAAACAAAGCTTCACATAAAAACTTTTGAAGTTGAGTGGAAGTAGCGTATAATTAGGACAGGGGTTGTCACCTAGCAAACATTCATTTATTTATATCTTAGGCTAGTGGTGGAGAGGAAAAATCAACAACAGAGTAACAAATAACGATTAATTAACTGTGCAAACATAAGAAGAGGACAAGCTACTATAGAAGCAGAAAGCAGACCTTGTAATGACTGTGCCATCCTTAGCATGCCGAGCAATCTTCTGCTCAACGCTCTACAGAAAGCAAAACCGCAATGCCTTGTTGTAATCAATCAAACTGGGGAAAAAATAAACAAACTTAAAACCCAAATGTGATAAGAGATTCAGACCTCACAACGTTGGACAGTGCCTCCATATCCAGTAGCTTGGCAGAATCTTCTGTAGAGAGGAACAGCTGCATAACTGCTTGCCACCATTGCAAACACCAAACCCGTAAGGTACAACAGCATCTTGCGTGATTTCTGTTGTGTGGTAGCCTGAGCAGAATAGGCCCGCTGGATTCTCAACAAAGATTGAGAAGCAAATGGAGGAAGCTGACCGCACTTGTCAAATGAGCCTAGCTTGAAGTGCCAAATAGGACTACCATGGCTAAAATGCCTCTGATATGCACTACTACTAGTACTACAACCTCCAATGAAATTATAACTGTTATGCACCTGAATCATCATTCATCAACAACAAACATTCAACTTTCATGCCAAAGGTAGATGGAATTCACCAAGTTTTCTGCTCCAACAACATTTTGTAAGCAAGCAACATGCCTGGATTCACATGTGATATGCTGTGGGTTCTTGAAGTAAGGCGAGAGGGGAAGGGCTCTTTTACAAACCCTTGACCATGACATGTTTGAAGAGTGCCAGATGTCACTTGATATTCACTACAGGCAGCATATCTGCAAACAAAGAGAAAGTAAACATTAAGAAAATCTTGTGTTCAATGGCATGTCCAAAGAGAAGGAAAACCATTAAATAGACAAAAGAACTTCGGAAAACAAGTTTAAGGCTTTAAGCTAATTCATTGGCTCCTTCTATTACAGTATGCAGTTATTAGTAAAATCAATACCCTTACACAGAAAATTAAACAATATTAAACTCATCCTTTATCTCTCTCTGGATGTTTAATCATTTCTTGTAAACATGTAACTGTGGCAACGCATGAGAGTTTGATAAAAGGTAATAATTTCAATGGATCCTTACTCACACAGTCACAAACAAAGACGTGAAACAAAAAGCAATCGGAAACAAACAGAGAAGTCAAAGAAGAAGCAAAACCAGAAGGTAATGAAGATAACAAACCAAATGGGACGCCTGTCTCAAGCTCAGGCTCCTCCCCTTCACCTACCCTGTTGAGGTTGTCGATCGAAATGAAGAATTTTACCCAAAAAGAATCAAACCTGAAAATATTCATAGTAATAAGATATAAATATTTACACCCAAAAAAACACACCCCCACAATCCAATTAGACATTGGGGGAAAAATATATGAGCGAGAGAAAAACCCTAATGAATCCCAACCTCAAGAGAGTGCCCGTAAAGCTGAAACTTGATAAGGTCCTTATACATCCGTCAAAACTCTGAAATGGTAAGAGATTACCATGCCATGACTTTTCAAATGAAACTGCAACGTTCTTTGAGAATTGTATCTGAGGAGAAATTGAAAATGGAGGAGAAAGAATGGCCAGGAAACTGGTTGCTTTGCTTCTTGAGGGGAAATCTAGCGGGGAAATGGAGAACTACTTCAGTGACTGCAACGTTCTGCAACTGCTCCGAACAAAGCAACGCCGTGTTTTCTTTCGTTTTGGCCTACTGTTTTATCTGACAATTTTAACCCCATGAATAATGGGTAATTTTAATTGGAATCTGCCCCATAATCTTTATTTTTACTATTATAATGTCCGGCCTTAACGTATGGTCTCACATACTTTAGAGAGAAAAAAATGACACATCACGCAAAAAATTGAAAGAAAAAATGACCAGAATGGCTAAGGATATTAATGTAAAACTAAGAAGAAAATAAACTGAATGACAACCTACCACTACGCTAAAAACTCTAGAGAGAGAAATCCATCTATCGAACATTTGTATAGAATATCTGTACTATTATAATGTCAGGCCAAATTACAATCCGAACACCATTATAGTTGTGTTATTATCTTGCTTTACAAATTACCTGCTATCAGTTGAACCCCTCTGTGAAGTTACCTGCTTTCAGTTGCAAACAATTGCCCTCTCTTTAATGGACGAAGCAGAAGCTCCAAGTCCTCCTCCGGTACTCTCTCTCTCTCTCTCTCTCTCTCTCTCTCTCTCTCTCTCGTTATAGGTATAGATATTACATAATTCGATCGAATTTTTATGAGAATCTGATCATTTGAATTTTTGATAGTTTCTGGAGGTCAAATGTCAGAGTTCAGGCATGAAACGCCGCTTCGCCAAGGGGACAGAGGCAGGTTTTGCAGTTTCACTGATAAACAAGAAATTGGGTTTGGGGGACCCACTTGCTGCGCATATTGAAGCCTTTAAAGAAGGAGAAGAGCCCATCAGTTTTGGACCCAGCTCGGCTCTCGTCGATTATGGCAATGGCTGGAGGCTACAGACCGTTTCCCAAGTGGATTCTTCTGGTAATTGGTTGTTTAATCATTGAAATCAAATTTAGTCATTTTATTGGGTTTTGTTAAAAATGGCTGAGTTGTGAGTTGTAATGAATTTTGGGTTTTGTTCAAGTATAGGGATTGGAGGTGGACAAGGGGTTGGAAGGCCAATGGCAATGCCACTTCCTGGTGTAATGGTAAAGTTTTCTATATGTTTTGTTTGTGTAAGTTTAGTAGGTTGAGAATTTTGTTTTGAGATTTAAAGCATAGATGAGTTTGAACTGCACATTTGTTTGTAGTGGTTCTCAAAGGAAAATGTTTTCTTACCAAGAAAGCAAATCAAAATTGAATGATGAATGGATTCAGTCGATTTATTATTTTGATTAATGACTTTATGGAATTTTCTAGTCAAGATAGACATTTCATAGGAAGAAAACATGGGACTAAAACCAAGATTAGATATATTCCTTAGACAGTTCCACTGGGTCTTATTTGGAAGGTCAATTTCCAGGACTCATTAGGAAGGAAAAAATTAGAGTGGTCATTAGGAATGCCACAAGGAGTCTGGTGATAAACCGATATATCTCCACGAATTAGTTTTGACTCTTGAATTCAAGCTCAGTAGTGTCATCGAAGTTGCTTAGGAAACCTAAATAAATAATACAAGGAAGGACATGCAGTGTGAAAATTCTTTTATGGAGCATTTATAACAGTAATGAACTGCTATTTGGTTGTTCTAAGAAAATGCTTGGAACTGTGATCGTGAACGAGCAAAAAATAGAAATAATAATAAAAATAAAGAAAAAGGAAGATTTAGAAGCATCTTAAAAGTTCATTAGTCACAGAGCAAAATTTAAATGCAAGAACTGAGTTCATACAGGAAAATTCTTCTAGGAGCATCTTGTTTATGTTCCAGAAATCATCTATTGGAAGAAGGCTTTCAATAGTAAAAGCAGACTAAAAACTGAGCTAGCCACTTTTCGGCGCAGTTTCAAAAGTTATTGACGACATTAGTTGAAAATTGGGAACTTTCTCAAGTGACCTGTTCATAAACATGTTTTAACGGTTTTACCACCTAGTTGGTATAAACTTTGGGTCTCTAAATAACTGTTACCTTCCTGGATATGTAAGATAAGATTGCTATACTTAGAGGCTTCAATATGAATATAAATCAGTAGGCCTGTGTTCACCAATACTTGAAAACCTTCGTGGAGCTTCTCCAGTAGACTTCTTCACAACATGACCGGACACACTATACTAACAACACAAGTTTGTATACGAAAATGGCAGCCTAGAAATATAGAATTTTAACATAAAAATTGCAATACTTTAAGTAAACACGTTCTTTAGTGCAGAAGATACTTAAAGATAGTATTGCAATTTCTAATTAGCAAATTTAGTTCATTTTAGAAGTAGATTACATGACTTTTGACTTCAACACCGAGTCATTTTAGAAATAGACCTGCTAGGCTGCTACAATCTAATAAGTTATTAATTTTCACTGACTATTTTGAACTGCATCTCATGCATTAACACACAAACTTTATCAGGCAAGTACCTCATGTTCCTATGCTTTTTGCTTAGGCAATAAAAGCTCTAGTAAACTCATCTTACCCACAAACGGTTTTCTCACCAAGCCTCAAAGCCTCACTAAATGCCTTTGACAACACTGATTAAGTTTTTGTTTTGGTCTGAACTGGTTAAGTAATCATGATGCCATGAAATCTACTATTACATTTCACCTCATGGAGAGCTTGTTTGTGATCTTCATGAGTGAAAAATTGTGCTTGAAGGTTTTGGACATTATCTACTGGAAGATTTGAGAGGGGTTGCTAGACCCAGAAGTTTGTTTATGTAGTTTTGTTTTTGAGCTTCGGCTCCCTTAGAACCCAAAAAAAAAAAAAAAAAAGTGCTTGCACATTGGAATGAGTTGGTTTTGTTCTTGATCTATTAATATTTTCCTTTTAACTTTTTGTTCCAAGAAAAGTAAATCTACAATGTAAAATGTTTTTAACAAGTATATCTGTTGATTTACAGTAATGTATTGCCTTTGAGGGGGTGAGATTGGCCTTTCCTAAGATTGAAAGTTCTCTTTACCAATTGTTAATTTAGCTTGTACTAATTTATATTTCTGTTTATTTTTTGTAGCGTTCTAGCAAGTTACATGTTGCAAAGAGGGTATCGAAACCAGAAATCAATTTTATGTACATTGGAAAAATAATATTAGCTTTCATTTTGATTTTTGTACTTGGTGCAATTTTCACGTTGGCTCTTGAGAACCTTCCTAGACTGATTTCTTTTTTCAGTTTATCTATGTAATTTATTTTGTTACTCTTTGAACACTGTAAAAGATAATTCATTTATGTCAATGTCTTTAGTAAACCAAAAAAAGAAAAGGAGAAATTCTTTCCAATCTGTATGCTCTCCAACATAATGTATGATGTA
This sequence comes from Prunus fruticosa, assembly GCA_018703695.1. NCBI lineage: Eukaryota > Viridiplantae > Streptophyta > Magnoliopsida > Rosales > Rosaceae > Prunus > Prunus fruticosa. The sequence continues at coordinate 834,241 of CM031923.1, read as the reverse complement.
CCACTTGTGTCCTTATTGCATCAATCATTATGACAACTGTCAATTATTATTTTTGTGGGTATTGTCATCTGTTAATTACACCTTCACATGATGATAAAATAATGTAGTAAGAAAGCGCAAATATCTAGCATTGCTCCATCGAAGAAAGAAACGTGAGCAACGTTAAAAATTTCTCCTAATCATCTTTGTCATGAACTATACTTGAAAAATCCGGGACCGATGCTCGGCTGAACGGTTGAGTTTCGACAGCATGTTACTGTTACCGAAACGTATGTGTTTGTTTCTGCAAGTAGTGAAGTGAGGGAGCCAAAAAAATTCATAAACTTGGAACTAAAATTTGTTACAGTTCTTGGAAGTCACACTTTGACAAAGTGTGTCAGACTCCATGTACTGAATGTTTTAAAACCAGTTTCACCCGGAGCCACCAAACAGGGAGCTGCGGAATTCTGAACCTGACTTGTGTTCGGCAATTCTGTGCAGAATGTGTAGCATTGTGGCACAAACTTTTTACAGTTAAATTCAGCCGTCAACCATCAGCTATCAGCTGGCACATGGTAAAACTTTTAAGAACTCAAAAATGTATTTTGCAGCCGCTACAAGAGACTGCTACAAGAAGCAGTGGTGTCGTAACAGAATGCTTTGGACAGCACAGATGCATTCATAACTAATGTGTTAGATTTCTATATAATGTCCATGATCTTTCACACAACTTCAAATACATAGAAGACATACCTGACGACATCTTTCTTGAGTACACAATCTTTGAACTCATTCAATTGCAGCAGTAGCAGCAGCAGCAACTCTAGCAAAAGACACGAACGACTCAAGACTTTTGCTCTCTCTAAAAAACTGTTTCAGTTCTTTCTTTATGCTGAGATTAGGTTTAGAGAATGTGTCTAATGACAGCAGGGTCTTAAGCTTATATAGGACTAGGTCAAGCCGTCTCTACTCATCACCAAGACCCGACTTGACTAACACTCTAAGCTCATCAAGCAACGGTTCATGCAAAAGGAATATAACATAATTTACAAGGTTTCCTTATTTCAAACGACCCGACTTTCCTTATTTCACAAGGTTTTGGGCCTCAAGGTATAACATGACAAAACATAGAGAATATTGAGAGGAGAGAGTGGAAAGTGTAGAGAGAATGAGAGTTGTAGAATATTTTCTGATTTTCACTTATGTTTCATTCCTTACAATCAACACATATATATACAAGTAATCAAGCCCACCAAGTTAGGCAACAACCTAGTTAGGCAACCAAACTAGTTAGGCAACCAACCTAGTCAAGCCCCCCAAATATTGTAGGTGCCAAACATAGTAGGTGCCAAACATTAATTGACTACATAATTAACACATTAATTGACTACATAATTAACACATTAATTGACTGTACAATTAACACTCCCCCTCAAGTTTGTGCATAGATATCACTAATGCCCAACTTGATCAGTGAGTTGTGGAATACTCTGCTAGAAACCGCTTTTGTCAATATATCGGCCAGCTGGTCTTCGGACTTGACAAACGGAAGCTGAATTTCTTTATTTTCAAATTTCTCTTTAATGAAGTGTCGGTCCACTTCAACATGTTTGGTGCGATCATGTTGAACTGGATTGTGTGCAATGGATATTGCAGCCTTGTTATCACACTGTAGATGCATTCCTAATGTAGGTGCATATCCAATCTCTCTAAGCAATTTTCTCAACCAAAGGAGTTCGCAAATTCCTTTGGTCATTCCTCTAAATTCCGCTTCTGCACTAGACAGAGCAATGACATTCTGTTTCTTGCTTCTCCAAGTAACCAAGTTACCTCCCACAAATGTGAAGTACCCTGATGTTGATCGTCTATCAGTGGCGTTCCCTGCCCATCTGCATCTGTATAGCCACTGATATTCAAATGACCATTTTTGGAGAACATAAGTCCTTTTCCTGGAGCTGACTTCAAATATTTAAGAATCCGAAAACCGCATCCATATGATCTTCACTTGGACAATGCATAAACTGACTAGCAACACTGACAGCATAGGCGATGTCGGGTTCGGGTATGGAACAGGTAGATCAATCGTCCTACTAATCTTTGGTATCTTTCTTTGTTAGTGGGTACTTGATTGAGATATTCCCCAAGGTGGTGATTCTGAACGATTGGAGTGTCCACAGGTTTGCAATCTAACATTCCTGTTTCTGCCAATAAATCTAGAACATACTTCCTTTGTGAGAGAAATATGCCTCGCTTTGATCGAGCAACTTCAATGCCCAAGAAGTACTTGAGTCCACCAAGATTCTTCATTTCAAACACATTTGCCAAACATTTTTGTAGTTGAGAAATTTCCTGCATATCATTCCCAATAATAATCATATCATCGACATAAATGATTAGAGCCGTTACCTTTCCTCCCTTGTGTTTTAAGAACAGAGTATGGTCAGAATTACTCTGCTTAAAACCATAATTCTTCATTGCCAAGGTGAAACGCCCAAACCATGCTCGGGAGACTGCTTCAATCCATACAATGCCTTTCGTAATCTGCACACTACATTAGCATGAGTAGATGTAACATATCCTGGTGGGATATCCATGTAGACTTCTTCTGTGAGTTCTCCATGAAGAAAGGCATTCTTCACATCAAATTGGTGGAGAGGCCAATCAAGATTTGCTGCAATGGACAAGAGCACTCGAACAGTGTTAAGTTTTGCAACAGGAGCAAAGGTTTCTTCATAGTCAATACCGTATGTTTGTGTGTATCCCTTTGCCACAAGCCGTGCTTTGTAACGTTCAATTGACCCATCAGCATTGTATTTCAAAGTGTAAACCCATCTGCATCCAACAGTCCTTTTTTCCATGAGGTAAGTTCTCCAGTGTCCATGTGTGATTTTTGTCAAGAGCATGCATCTCCTCCTTCATTGCCTGAACCCATTTTGGATCCTTCAATGCCTCACTCACTTTGGTTGGAATATGAATTGCGGATAACTGGTGTACAAAGCCTTGGAGGGGTGCAGATAATTTTTCAGCAGAAACATAGTTTGCAATTGGATACTTTGATGCTTTGCCATTATCCGGTGAATACCGAATTGGCGGTTTTCCACGGTTCTGCCCATCAGGTAATTGATATCTAACAGGTTTATCAACTAAAGCAGTAGATGTAGTAAAATCACGTACCTCAGGATTATTCTCAGGAGATTGATCAGCGGGTCCTGAGATGTGAGGGGGGTCTTCATCAGTCTCGGTGGTGAAATATGAAGAGATATCGTGTTCTTGACAGGGCAGCGACTGGTCGCTGGGCTCCTGGCGACCGGTCGCTTTTGGGCAGATTCGAAATTCTTCTTCAGGACTTTCTGCGACCGGTCGCTGGGCTCTTCGTGACCGGTCGTTCTGGGCAGGTTCGAAATTCTTCTTCAGGATTCTCTACGACCGGTCGTTGGGCTCTTGGCGACCGGTCGTTTTTGGGCAGGTTCGAAATTCTTCTTCAGGATTCTCTACGACCGGTCGTTGGGCTCCTGGCGACCGGTCTTTTGGCTCCTGTTCCGAAATTCAACTTCATTGCTTGGGTTTGTTTTGCTCCAATCATCAGGTCCTTGAATTCCCAGAGCCTCTTTGTTCATTGTTACTATTTGTATGCCTCTTTGAGGCGGAGAGTTGGACATCGGATCATGGAAGAACATCTCCGACTCCATAAAGGTGACATCCAAAGTGACATACGTACGACGACTGGAGGGGTGATAACATCGGTATCCTTTCTGAATGAGCAGCATAGCCTACGAAAACACATTTGAGAGCACATGGATCAAGTTTGAACGGAGAGCCACACAACCAAAGACTCGGGGCGGAAGCATTTGAACGGAGAGCAAGGGCCCATGTTGGGCAAGTGCTTGTATGGGAGTCCGGAAGTCTAAAACTTTGGAAGGCATTCGGTTGATGAGGTAGACTGCGGTGACTATAGCATCATCCCAATGGTGATGAGGAACATGAGCTCCAATCAGAAGGGCTCGTGCTGTTTCAAGGAGGTGTCGGTTTTTCCGTTCCGCAACACCATTCTGTTGTGGTGTTTGAGGACAAGTCGTCTCATGAATCATGCCGTGCATCTGGAAGTATGTTTGAAAGTCGTGATTGACATATTCGCCCCCATTGTTCGGAGCGAAGAACTCGGATTTTGGTAGAGAACTGAGTTTCAATCTGTCTGTGGAAACACTGAAATATAGTAAACACTTCATTTTTATTCTTTATCAAGTACAACCATGTCATACGAGTACAATCATCCACAAATGTCACAAACCACTGAAAGCCAGAATGAGAAGTTATAGGTGAGGGCCCCCAAACATCAGAGTGAATTAACTTAAATGGAGTAGTACTCTTACTTGAACTCAACGGGTAGGGCACACGGTGACTTTTAGCCAAAATGCAAATGTCACATTTGAAGTCGGAGTCCTTGAAATCTGATAATAAGTTTGGTAGAATATGCTTCATATATCCAAAGGATGGATGCCCCAATCGACGGTGCCACAACCAGACTTGCCTTTGTTTGATATCATGTGTCACATTGTGAGCCATGCCTGTACTGAGATCCTCCATATAATATAGCCCCCCTCTCATAGTACCACGACCAATAATCTCCTTAGTGTGAATATCCTGAAATAAACAAAAACTTGGGTAGATTAATACACAACAATTCAATTGTTCAGGAATTTGACTAACTGACATTACACTATGCCAAATTTTACATTTCGCAACACTAGATAGGCATCGGCAAAAATCGAAAAAACCGATGCGGTTAGTATATTAGGCATCGGTTTTATAAATAATAGGACTAAAAGTACATAAAGGCATCAGCACTAATTTTTGGTTTATCCTACTGATGCCATTGATTATATTTAGCATCGATGATTGAAATATACCGATGCGTAAAATTGTTGGGTGAAAAATAAATTTAAGCGCCAATTTAGCTCCAATGCCAAAAGCCTATAGTTGACCGCTACAGTGTTTTTCCCCTAAAAAAATTTCAGTCCCTTTGTGAAAATTTTAGATTCCCCCTTCTCACAAAAAAATTCCCTCTTCTCTCTCTCTCTCAGGACCCACAGACGACAGTGACTGAGAGCTCCCATCTTCTCACCTTCAAACTCCCTATCTTCTCTCTCGTGATACCCCCATTCACCCTAAACCCTCTCTCACTATACCCAATCACCGATACTCTCTCATCACTCTCTCATCCAGTCACAAATAGTCACTCTACCTGCCTCCTCTTCGTTTTGAGATCTGTGCTCTTCGGTTGTCTCCTTCCTTCCTCTCGACGCTTCATCTTCAGCTAGGGTTCGTAACTCCAATCCTTTACCGGTACGTGCTTGCTTTTGCGTTTTAATTGCTCTATCCGTTTTAGGGCTCTGAGATTGCTCACGTTCTCTGTGTTGTGAATTACTTTCTATTTTTGAAATTTTAGTGAAGTTAAAGTTATAGTTTGGCAGATCTATACACGGCATTTTTTTGATTTGGGTAATTTGTTATACATATAATTTTAAAGTTTAGGGTTTGATTATTCTTCATCTGAGTTCTATTATTTTTCATAGATGTTGCATGTTGCAATTTAAAGCTTATTTTTCAGTTTATGAAGGGTTGGAGTTTTTTCACATATTGTTTACTGAAAATGGGTGCCTTCTTTCAGAGACTGGGTAAGGGCACCGCAATAACCTTCAACAACTCAGTTGGAGGTTAGTTGAAGTCCAAATTTTGCATTCCCTTTGGAGCTCACGCAGCTACCTTTGGTGGAGTCTTTTATCTCTGCGTGTACTGAATCTTGATAACTACAGGTAAGACAAAACATCTTCCTCTTCAATTTATGCTTTTACTCTTTTGAGTGTATTTGTTTCTCACTATTTGAGTTATGAGTTTCGTATGCTTCTATTTATGCTTTTACTATTTCTATTTGTATACCATTCTGTTTAAAACTGTTTGAATACTCTAGTTTGGTTTTTGAGTGTTAGTAAAAAAACTTTGGTTCTTTGTTGGCAGCTGTGGGAAATATTGTGATGCAATTTTTATTTAATTGATGGAAGGTCAATTTTGTAACTGTAATTTCCATTGCAATGGATGGCTTAGAGTGTAAATTTGATGCTTTTTGTTTGGAGCTTTTTGTGTCTGCATGGTTTTTTGTATCTTTCCAGCATTGTATGCTTTTTGAATGTGGCTCATTTTGAGAAGGGGGGGTCACTACTACTAGTCACAGTAGTTGCTAATCTTTTTAATTATGTTAATCGTCATATTTAATTAATTAAGTGCCCTTTCAATCTAAAGCATGACTTAATTTTCACTTACTTGACCTCAATTATTGTTGGAGTGTAATTTTCTGTGAACGTGTTACTACTAGGTTCTGTAATGTTCATTGTGATTTTGAAATAAGAAGGCTTAAGTTAAATATGCATGTGGTATGTAATTCATGTAACATCATTGCAATTGAGCTGAGTTGCATGCATTGACATAAATGCTAGTGAAACTGTAAATCAAGAACTACAGCCGGAACGTGATTGTTTTGTCTGTTTTGGAGCTGTCAATTTGCCCTACAGTTACTTATCTCTCTTTATCAGAGAGATTGAGGAAGCAGAGATCAAGTCCTTGGAAAGACAGCTAATGCAATCCATCGAGACTTGTATTGCTAAGAAAAAGAAGATCATTCTTTCTCAAATGGAGATGGAACGGATTCAAGGATCAGAAGAGGTCCCTTTAGCAATCCTATAATTTATCTTTCTTGTCTTAAAATTTGGAACTCATCATCTGTTTGACGTGATTGACACTTGTTAAACATCTACTTGACATAGTCTACACTTGTTCAATTTTGTCTCACGTATAAATACATGTGGATCTTGATTTGTATATTCCAACTATTACTTGCATCAACATGGACACTCTATGATAATCGTTTTCTGTTGTTCAAAATGATTTTACTTGGAAATTGTATTTATGTTTTGTCTCACGTATAAATACATGTGGATCTTGATTTGTATATTCCAACTATTACTTGCATCAACATGGACACTCTATGATAATCGTTTTCTGTTGTTCAAAATGATTTTACTTGGAAATTGTATTTATGTTAGCATATGTATAAGATTTTAGTTACTAGCAGTGTTATAAACCCAATCTGGACTTGCGCCTAATTAAATTTATATGTTGCAGAAATTAAAGGCTAGATCTTTCTATAAAAGAATTGTTGGCACTGTTGTGCGATCTGTGCAAGATGATCAAAAGGAGCAAGGTTGGTGTTGTTTGATGTTTTTCCTTGGGATAAAGTCCTATATTTTTCCTTCTAAAAGATTGTTTTTGGTCTTTTATCGATGATTTTTTAATTTTTACTTTTCTTAACTACTTCTCTTGCCATATTACTTGCATGCATCGAGAACTATTAAATATGTTGACTTATTGAGCTTTCCAGACTATCAAGTGTAGGCCTACATGCAATCTAAGACCTGTTAGGTTACTCCGAATTTCGGTATACAAAAGTACTCTAAAATTCGCACCAGGATTTGTGGTGTTTCTCTCTCCAATGTAAGAGTTTCCCACTTAAATTTTATCCCATTTGTAAGAAAAATATGGGGAGTCATCTGTGGGATACAAAAGAAAATTCTGTCTCCAGAAAGGGTTTGTATTACCATTTTTTTTTAAAGCAAGCGATGTCCTTCATTTTTTTTCCTTCCTAGTTTTGGATTTTGATTTTTGAAAAGTGCCTGATTACTTTTAATTGCTCTCTGCCGTCTTTGCAAAGTGTTGTTTTCAAAGAGGTATTGCTTTCATCTCTCACTTTTTACTTTTGACACTTGCTTATATGTATGTTTCTGCTTTCTGGCTATTAATTTCCAATTTTGTATTGGATAAATAATAAAAAGTTCTCTAACAGGCTGGCTCTGTGGATCCTGTTACAATGACAATTAGCATATTCTTGCAGTTCTTTGACATTGGTATCAATGCAGCATTGTTGTCACAGGTTAGCCAGCTTAACATTTACACCTATATTGGTTGACCCTTTGGTTTTATACCTGAAGCTGCATGCCTGTGGATACTCAAGTTAACATAAGCTATTTTTCAGCCTCCGGTGTGCTCTTGAAGAGGCCATGTTCCTTGAAAGGTATTTCATGTCATGTTTTGGGTTATTAGATTTCTTTTTGTTTTGTACTTTTGTTCATCATAGTTAGTACAGAGCTACTCACCCAATTTCCATGAACTTCACCACCTGGTTCATAGCTTTTGTAATCTTGTTTAATATTTTACTGTTGTTGTTTACAGAGCCTTTGTAATGCCTTCCATAATGTGCATCAACCCAATATATAATAAGAAATGGATCCTTTGTCGCTCTAACGCTGCAAATTCAAAAGAAATGTAAGTTATTTTGTTTTGAACTTCTTTATTATTACAGGTGCAATTCATTATTGTCAAATTTTTATTGTCATGCTAAATCTTGTTATCAATACGTTTTCTTCACCATGTTATCTTTGTTGGGAGTTCTTTTGAAATGCACTTTGGCAATGGCATCATGAGCAAGTTGGTATTAAGTTTGTTCAAATTCCTGTTACTTGCTCCCAGTTTCTTTTTGTATTTCCAAAAATGCAGACTCAGTTCAAATTGACAACCGAATGTGGAGACCAAGTACAAATCGTGAATGTGGAGACTCAGTACAAGTTTACAGCTGAATGTGGAGACCAAGTACAAGTACAAATTTTGTAATTATAGGTTAATGTTATGGATGTGGTATTTTGTATGGATATAGTAGGAATCAAGAGTGGTAAACAATGTAATTACTTTTGAGTCTTCAAGTTTTATGGTATAAACTATTATGGTTGTTTTTCTAGTTAAAATTGGTGTTGAAAAGTAAAAAAAAAGGAAGGGTCAATAATATTTGTAGAAAGTCAAACAATTTGTAGGCTTTCCACATCAGCATAAATACAAAAAATTGAAGGCGTAGGCCATAATTTGCAACAGTAGTGGCATCTTTTCTAAAGTGGTAAGTTAGAACACGCTTCAGTATAATCAAAACCCTTGATGCTATAATGAGTATTTAGCATCAGCGTTGATATATTCCCTGATGCTATTAAAGGTTTAGGCATCGGTGGTCAACGCTCTTTTTGGCATATGGTAACACCTTATGCATCGGCGATTATGGAAGAGCGAAGTCGTAACTCATCTTTAGCGACGGGGAATGTCCGAAGCGTATCACTATATCTTTTGCATCGGTTCCCAATACATCGGTTGTTGGGTACCTTTAGCAACGGTATTTCCCCGACGCGAAAAGTCAATTTTGGCATAGTGTTAACTTATTTGATAGAGATGGAACAAGTAAAGTATTAGATAATGAAAGAGAGGATGAGAGAGCCACAGTGCCAGCCCCTGTCACAGGAGAAGTAACTCCATTGGCATTAGCAATACTAGTTTGTCCTGGGTTGACTAGTACTCAGAAAATCATTAGGATCAAATGTCATATGATTCTGTTGCGCCAGAATCAATTATCCAGCCCATTGAATTTCTATCATCCGAAGTATGGAATACATGGCCAGAGTCACCACTTACAGCTTCATATCTCTTTTGATCTTTTTCATATTGTGTAGTTTTAGTCGGTGTCGAAGTCCGAATCATCATGGGTCGGTTGGTTGGGTTGGCGGCGACACCTAGTCCAGGTGAGGCCAATCGGTGGGTTCGTGTCTGGGTCGGGATTGGTTTCGTCAATGCTTCTAGGTAGGTAAGTTGAGAAGAGTTGGTGGTGCTATTTCCAGCAGGGAAAAAAACATCTTCCCCCATGGAGGTAGCGAAGATTCAAAACAAGAGTCAGCAATTCCAAGATCGCTTCTCTGATACCATGACAAAACATAGAGAATATTGAGAGGAGAGAGTGGAAAGTGTAGAGAGAATGAGAGTTGTAGAATATTTTCTGATTTTCACTTATGTTTCATTCCTTACAATCAACACATATATATACAAGTAATCAAGCCCACCAAGTTAGGCAACCAACCTAGTTAGGCAACCAAACTAATTAGGCAACCAAACTAGTTAGGCAACCAACTTAGTCAAGCCCCCCAAATATTGTAGGTGCCAAACATTAATTAACTACATAATTAACACATTAATTGACTACATAATTAACACATTAATTGACTACATAATTAACATAACATAATTTAAACTCTTATCAAACCTGATATAACTTAGTATCTAGTGCACCGATCTAAATAGGAATATAACATTCTCCTACTAGATCAAGCACTAGAGCACTAAGCTTCTGTATTGCAAAAATTTGATATTCTTTATTGGTCATGAGTTTAAAACAATTAAGTCCTTCCCTTCAAGTAAAAAGTGATTAGACAAAATGCATTATAGACAAGCTCTCCCTTATCAAAAACAAGCCATCTATAATCACATAATACAATCTCAAAACACATGAAGCACCTACAAACACGAACCTGTTAAGCTCATAATTTCATACATATACGTACCCTATTTACTTACTCATTTTGCTTAGTTTCTTAGAATTTTGAGTTATTTGCCTCTCTTTGTGTGTTTTGTAGGCCAATAGAGCAAGAGAGCATAATTCATGCAATTAAAGCATGTTAAGGCCAATGAAGCAAGATGGTGCAAAAACGTGCAAAAGCTAGAGGGACGGGGGTAGACGTTCATTTCGGCCTTATCTTCTTCATCCGAGCTTGGATTGGGCCAATACTTGTGTGGTTGGATCATAGACATTCTGGACTTCACAATGGACATCTTGAAGTCATCATTTGATTCAGCCAAGCCCAATTCGTAAGCCCTTGAAGCTACACATCATGCTGACATAAGGATGAGCTGATGGATGCTTGGTCATGGTGAGCTAGGCATGAGGTATTGGTTTCTGGATGGATGCTTGGTCATGCTGACATATTGATGAGCTATGGCTGCTGGTGGGATTTGTTGGTGAAGTGCAACAACCATTTCTGATTATCTAATGCAAGTGTGTTAGGTGAAATTTGTGTGGTTGGTGAACTTAATTGTATAATCTGATTCACCTAACCCTTGTGCCTATAAAAGGGGAGTCTCTAGAGAGCTTAGAGGGCCAGAATTTCATTCCATAATTAGAACATAGCATCTTTGTGTACAATGGAAGTGTAAATTATGGAATGAAATTCTGGCCCTCTAAGCTCCCTAGAGACTCCCCTTTTATAGGCACAAGGGTTAGGTGAATCAGATTATACAATTAAGTTCACCAACCACACAAATTTCACCTAACACACTTGCATTAGATAATCAGAAATGGTTGTTGCACTTCACCAACAAATCCCACCAGCAGCCATAGCTCATCAATATGTCAGCATGACCAAGCATCCATCCAGAAACCAATACCTCATGCCTAGCTCACCATGACCAAGCATCCATCAGCTCATCCTTATGTCAGCATGATGTGTAGCTTCAAGGGCTTACGAATTGGGCTTGGCTGAATCAAATGATGACTTCAAGATGTCCATTGTGAAGTCCAGAATGTCTATGATCCAATCACACAAGTATTGGCCCAATCCAAGCTCCCTATGAAGAAGATAAGGCCGAAATGAACGTCTACCTCCGCCTCTAGCTTTTGCACGTTTTTGCACCATCTTGCTTCATTGGCCTTAACATGCTTTAATTGCATGAATTATGCTCTCTTGCTCTATTGGCCTACAAAACACACAAAGAGAGGCAAATAACTCAAAATTCTAAGAAACTAAGCAAAATGAGTAAGTAAATAGGGTACGTATATGTATGAAATTATGAGCTTAACAGAACCTTAACATGTGCTGATCCGTAATGTGAATCTTTATGTTTTTCAGTACATATACCCCTTTACAACTTAGCAAGAGTCAATCTGCATTGTTATTAAAATAATAGTATCTCAAAGAAACCATAAACTCACATACATAAACAAAATGCATAATAAGTTTAAACACCTAAATAGTAAAAATGGTAGAAATTATTCAATAATCAAAACTATCAACCAAATTAACATCTTTAAATGCAAATCTTTGTAAACGGATCTGTAATCATATCTTGAGTTCTGATATGATCCAACCTGACTAGTTTGTCTGCTACCTTCTCCCTCACTGTTAAATACTTTATGTCAATGTGCTAAAGTCCAGAAGACTTATTGTTGTTCATGTAGTGAAAACAACCACAATGTTGTCATTGTATATTTGCACTAGTCTTGAAATCAAGTCCACAAGTCTTTGATAAATTCCTTAGCCATGCTACATGAGAAGTGGCTTCATAGCAAGCTATGTATTCTGAAAACATAGTTGAACTCGAAAAACACCAGATTGTTTACCACTCTTCCAAGCTTGTCATCTTGAATAGAAAACCCGAAGTAGAGATGTAACCATCCTCTGCTTTTCCAAGATTCGCATTAGCATAACCAACAAACTCTAAATTCTCAGTACGTTTGTAAATCAACATGTAATCCTTTGTTATCTGTAGATACCTTAAAATCTTCTTTCCAACTATCCAATGTTGCATTCCCAGATTTGATTGAAATCTCCCCATCTTGCTGATGCACAAGGCTAGGTTTGGCTTTGTATATACTTGTGTGTACATAATGCTTCCAACTAGAGAAGCATACGGCTTGTTTCTCATCTCAACTTCTTCTTCCTTATTCTTGGGGCAATGCTCCTTCAAATCTCCTATAGCTAACAGAACTTTCTATCAAGAACACATACTCATGTCAAAACGCTTGAGTACCCTTTCAATGTATGTTTTCTGCGACAAGCAGAGTAGACCTCGAGCTGTGTGTCTTTGAATCTCAATGCTTAATACAAAAGCAGCTTCTCCCAAATCGTTTATCTCAAAATTGTTAGAAAGTAGCTCCTTAGTGTCCTTCAATAAATTGTGATCATTTGTAGCCAAAAATATATCATCGACATACAATACCCGAAAAATAAATCAGCTCCCACACTTCTTTAGATAAATGCATTGATTAGCTATGTTTTCTTCAAAATCGTAGGATGAGATAGTTTGATGGAATTTTAAATACCGCCTCATGCTTGCTTTCTTTAATCCATAAATCGCATTGTCAAGTTTGCAAACTGTATGCTCTTTTCCCTCCTTTGCAAACCCTTCAGGTTGCCTCATATAATTTTCTTCTTCAAATTCACCATTTAGGAAGACAGTTTTTACATCCATTTGATGTAAAAGCAAGTCATAATGCGTCACTAATGCCATAATTATACGGAAAGAATATTTGGTGGAAACTGGAGAAAACATCTCAATGTAGTCAATTCCTTCCCTTTGGGTGAATCCTTTTGCTACCAATCTAGCCTTAAATATTTTGATTTTTCCATCCTTATCTTTCTTTGTTTTAAACACTTATTTCGAGCCTACCAATTTCTAGCTCTTTTGAGGTTCAACTAATTCTCATACTTGATTATTCTTCTCGTCTTTTCCTTTTAAGTTAGTGAATAAGTCCACTAGGGCACTTTGAAAAAAAGACACTTGTGGTGGTTTCTTATAAACCATGGTTATATTGAAGTTTCCATCACCCCTTTTAGTCTATGTTCTCAATCAAATCCTGCTCCTAAAACCCGCTCCCTAACGCCACTCATGTTCTCTAATTTGATTCTACATCATCTTTTATGGAGGTTGCTACAAATCACTCAATTGTTCTTTGGCAAAGTTGTTATTTTTGTTTATTTTTTCTCTTTTATGTGTAGGTAGATCATTGGAAATCATATTTTCCCCAAATCTGTTATAGATGCGATAGTGGGTGTAGCCACTACAGTGATTCTTTAGGTGGTGGTTGTAGGATTCGTTTAGGCTCATGAGTTGTTTTAGGGCTTTTGCTATGTTGGGTTTGTAGACCTTGTTTGGGCTTATAGTTAATTGTGGTGATGTGGGCTAATAGTTTTAGTGTGCTTTTGTGTGTTTTGTTTTAGCATGTTAGTTTGTTGCCCTTTTGGGATTGGTATTTTAGATGTCTTGTTGATATTTTTTATTGTACCGTTGAAGTTTATCTAATGAAATTTCTAATTGATCAAAAAAAAAAAAAAAAAGGCCTCACTTGACTAACACTCTAAGCCCATCAAGCAATGATTCACGCAATGGAAATAAATAGTACCCCTTTAATTGGCTTCAAAACTTCCCTTATTTCATAAGGTTTTGGGCTTCAAGGTATAACCTAATTTAAACTCTTATCAAACTTGATATAACTTAATAATTTAGTGCACCGATCTAAATAGGAATATAACATGACGAGGTAACACAACTTTTGCTTTGTGGTTGTAACATAGAAGTCTGGTCTATGTTGATTGAGTAAAACACATGCTTTGTTTGCATGTGTTTAAGAGTCGAAATGAGTTGATCAATTGGACTCGTGCACAAGGACGGAGTTGTGATTAAGAGGTCCGATGCTGTTGGACAAAATAGATTGAAACGAGCTAGAAGTAATTTTTGTTGTGGTAGAGGTGGATACCATTGTACTAAGCAGTCTTGATGTAGATTCAGATTACCCGCGCCAAGCAATGAATTCCGATGCAGATATGAATCGTCGGAAGAAAAAGCGTCGCAAGGCCATGGTACAAAGAAGTGTGGTTGTCCCTATTGAAGGGAATAAATATTGGTCGTGGAGATGAGTGGAAACTTTAGATTGTAATGTGGGATACATAACCATCCATGGGCAGAGTACCTTGTAGAGAATTCATTAGATTTAACTCGTTCTCACTCTTAGGCTCGGCATTGTCAAAATTTACGACATGACCAGTTCAGGTTTGTAAGTGGTTGCAAAGAATTTTTTACGGATGTCAATTGCTTTCTCTACTCAGGCATAATAGGTTTTGATTATGGTCTTCTGAGCTATTCTATCACCTTCTGGCATTACCATCGGCTTGAGAGGAGCTTAGAGTTTATTAGCTTCAACTTACAATACATATGGAGTTCTGCATTTCCGAGCGGCTGATTTGATTCATAATGGGCAGTTATTGTTGCCATGCTTGGCACACCACAAGTATGCCCGGCCAGGCCAGGCTTCTATCTGAATCGACTGAGCTTGAATGTTCGAAATTCGAGCCAAAATGCAAATTGGCATTTTTATCAAATTCGGCTACTCAGCCTTCAACCTTCAGGCCAATGCCGGTCGACGAAGCTTCATAACTGTCACATCAGTCTAAAATTTCCAATGAACGATAAGAGGGAAGGTTTCCATGCCACTGTCCTAAGAAAGGAAAGTGGAAACTTTCATTAATTGCAACTTATTTACATTCAGTCCGGCATTAACCGATAACAAGCGATTATACAATGGAATGATTTCCGTCCTTTGCTACAATAAGATTACAAACAATAAAGCAGCAATGACCAATAACACGATATTATACAATGGACTGACTTCCGTCCTTTGCTACAATAAGATTACAAACAATAAATAATCGATTGGAACAGAAATTACACAAACAAAAGGAAACTTCACGATAACCAGATGAAAAAGGACCCATAGACTTTTAATAAATGCATTCCTTGTGAAGACTTAAGACACATAATTTTCTGAGCTGAGAAAGATTTCATCTGCATGGGCTGCTGGCACATAAATCGCATCCTCCAATGAGCTGTGTGTTCGGCCATAGAATACATAAATAACCACTCCTACTAACAGCCATATGGTAACGCGAGCCCAGGTGTCCGCTCTAAAAATGAAACAATAAATGCATTGTATTAGGGATCAAAGGAAACAGTATTTACAGACGACAGATTAGATAACAGAGCATTCAGGAAAAATCATAGAAGCTCCAGTTGCAATTGACGAATTTTTCCCGTCATGGTCATAAATAGTTTTCTTTCCAAATTGCAGGAATTAACCAAAGCTGTGTGTTGTTGCAAAACAATAATGCACTTTCAGGCTAACACTAAATTATAAAACAGGATTGTTTTAGCTGTTTTTAAATTGAAACTTGCATCATAGTCTTCCACAAAACTGCTTGATTTAAAATAAACCATAGCCTTCCTTTTTTATCCAAATAATATAATCCCTCTGGAACAAAATAAGATGGAAAACTGGAAGGAAAACGACAAGGTAATTATATGGCATAGATAGTGGAACCCTTTCCAGTATATAGGCTTTCCCTTGATATAAGTATGTCGGCTCTCTCTTACTAGTGAAAAGCTATCAGGAAGGGAAGCAACAAATTAACCGAAAAAATAAAGTGGACTCTTTAATTGGATAGTTACCCAAGATTGATAAGTAAATAGACGTTGATGAGAATGCAGACAATAGGTAGCAGTGGGACAAACGGGCAAATGAAACCTGAAAGGAAACCAAGATATCATTGTTATTAAGAAGCCAAATAGCAGTTTCCACACTTAAAAGCAACCTAACAATTTAATCCAATGTAACTAAACATGAGATGAAGACATTATTATGTTTCTTCATTATTTGTTTTAATATTCCAATCACTACAAATGAGATCACACTTCAATTAGAAGTAAAATAAACCTAAATAACCAAATTAGATAACTACCATCATGGGCTATTTCTTATAAAAAGAAAAAAAAAGCTAGCCGCTTCAACTACAACCAGTATATGTGTGTGCATATATACACACATAGATATTCATCCTATTAGGGAATAAATGGTGTACCAGTAGATTTCCTGGCAAAATTACAAAGTGGTTTTATTGTTTGTGTTTTTTATATTCTTTCTCCCTTGGTGTATGCATAAACAGGCAGTGGAATGAGCTCATCAAGCATTACTGCATTATCCTATGGCTTGTGAAATTTAGGGTTTGTGTTTTCTTTATTTGGTATTTATGTGCTATGGCAGCTCTTTGCATCTTGGCATTAAAGAACTACCAGTTAGTAAATTCTTTGAAATCTTATATACATGCATTTCTTGTTTTTGGGTATTCTATTTCTTTGTATTCCTTTGTTGCAGTATGCATAACCAATCAGTGGAATTAGTTGACCATGTTTCACTACACAAAAGTCGTGTTTCGACCAAAAAAAAAGGTTGGCTTCAAATACCTGATATAAAAATTTAATATTCTTGATGCACTCCCTCATGTTTGTCCAAACTCAACCAAACACATGAATCAATTATGAGAACACCTGTTTGCTCTGACATACGATTTTTTTTTTTCTAATGGCTACCAATTAATATGTACCAATTGGAAACTTACCCTTGCAAAACTGGCTTGCAAAACCGGCTTGCAAAACCGGCTTGCAAGGGAAGGGCGCCCAAGAACTCATATATTAAACCAAGATGTTCTATTTTTCTATTTTTCTATTTTTCTATTTTTCCACCATACTTCCAAAGGTCGACCTCGTTGAACCACTCACATGATAGCTCTTAAGGTAGTTGCACACATCAATAGTACCCCACTCCTCACATGGCTCCACTCATCGTTGGTAACCCTGTCCTTTTATTGAGTATCTTCACTTACCTATCTAGGTCACCTCTGGACTTGGCCTAGTCGCATGGTAAAACCTACTGTGGTACTATTTTAATGTTAGAGCATTTAATTCAAAACCAAATAGCTATGAGTTGAGATGCCAGAGATATTATATAATGTGATGCAAGCCTCAAAAACCATATGTCAAACTTTTACTCTCAACATAGATCAGGACCAATTTCAAGAAATTGATTATCTTTTTGGATAACTTACATGACTTATTTTACTCACTTCTTTTATAACATACATTTAATTTTAATATTTTATAGTTTTTTTCTTCTTTTGTTATTTGGGTATTTACATATCGCACCCCTTGAAATAATTTCGATGAAATTTGTAGTATCATAAAATAGTGAGCTTACCTCCTGTGTGCCCAAAGTTGTGTCTTGCCTCATCTTGATCTATACATGTGAGTACAACCAGACCTAATAGAAGAAGAATGCCACCAGTTCCACATAATGTATAGCGAAGAAAGCTGAAATTGAAAGCAACAATGTTTCTGAAGAATTAATCAATGGGGAATATAGAAATAACCTATATGACTAGTAGAAACTGAAACATAAACTAATATTAAAAACCACAAATCTTGGCAATCAATTTTAGAATCTAGGCAAACTATCAGCTAACTAAACATTCCTCTAGAATTTGTTTTTGCAGCTAAAAAATGAATGATTAAAATCATGCAACCAGAAAAGATCATTCTCAGAACAACTAAACCTAGTACTAAAATCAACCCACCTGGGGAGGCCCAAATCTGAAGCTGAATATGTCAGGAGAAGCACCCCAACACATGTGAACATTATGGTCCAGCCAGCAATCTTTCGCCTCTTATCTTCACTTATTGTGTCTGCAATAAGACCCACATAAATAATGCAAAAGCATTTCAGAATGATCTAGATGACATGAAAGCAGAGCACAACTTCATAAACAGATGTTTTGATACAAATATAATGCCAGAAATCTCCACTATTTATCAGGTTGATTCTTTCCTGAAAGTGTGGCCCAGATTCATTCTGGAAACATAAGTATGACAAGAGAGTATTCCCCTGTATACATATGTATCGAGTAATTTTTTTCCAGTCCGTCTTGTTATGATGTCAGACTATCAATTAGGCCATTTGAGTGTGTAGAATCATGCCTGAATGTGCGCTCCTGATTTATAGTTGGGAAATGTACATTCAATAATGCGGTTAACTACAAGCGCAGATAACCCTTTCTTTGCCTTGCCAATTGCCTGGTACTGTACATGCCGATCGATCAGCAGTGCAAAAATGGTTATCTGCATTTGTGGTTGAGCGCACCATAGAAAACTTTTCTATATATATCTGCGTGCGTGAGTGTTCAAACGGCACAGGACACTGCGAATGTCTCCTTGTGAACCAAACTTCTCTCTATCTGCGTGTGTGTGTGTTTTGACCTTTCTACAATTGCAGTGGTTGAAAACAATAAGGTGAGATAAGAGACTATATCCATAAGGAACTTACAGTTCACAAAAGGCAATTGCTTTTCAATCAGAGGAAGTTCAACCAAGATATCCACTTTGTCAAGTAGAGGTTTAGTACTTTCCTTGGAAGAACCAACATGAGCCTTAGGATCTTCCTCACTAATCTCATGAGAATTCCTTCCATGCCACGACGACACTGAATCAATGGACTCCTGAAGAGATGAAGGCAAAGGCACCTCATCCGGTGGGACATATCTGAGTATCAGTACACATATCGCTACCATGGTGAATGCAAGAAGCGTACCCACACTAACCTGCACAACATAAGTAGACCTACAAGTCAGTCTCCACATCACACATTTTGTTTCCATTAAAAGATGTACATTCACTACTACAGGAAAAGGTGGATGTCAACATAAAAAAGGGTTAAACACATGTATTTCCATCTGGTATTGAGTTCCATGTGTCATTACCATGATCCAGAATATAACTCCTTGACAACATCAGAATTTGTTTCAGGATATTATCAAGGGTCGGAAATATTACAGTAGGAAATAAATAAATAAATAAATAAACCTCCCAGGGTAGTTCACATGCAAAGGGAACCCCCTTGATAAAGTTACAGTCTGGTAACCACAAATTATAGCATTAAAATTAAGAATACTCGTATGCCTTTTAGCAGAGCAAAGAGTAAACAAATTATCCACCTCAACAATACTAGATCTTTCCATGAAACTTACCATTCCTGCCAACTGTGAAACATCCATAAAGAATGCCAAGACCGCAGCACCAATCCCAGTTGCGATTGTACTCTTCACAGGAACTTGAGTGCGTTTATTAATATCTGAGAAAAATGACGGCAGCAATCCATCTCTAGCCATTGCCATCAGGATTCGTGGCTAAGCATAAGAATATGAAAGGCATCAATATTTCATCAAACAAAATCAAATTAAATAGAATAATGAAAAATAAAATATATTAATCAGTGGTACAAGTGATAGGAGATTCATTGTAATAAACAAGCAGAAGAGAGCTGAGTCCATACTTTGTAGCTCTTGAAAAGGAAGAGATAAAAGGAACATGACAAAAGATCAACAAAGGATACCTGAGGAAGAATAGAACCCATCAATGTTGAGCAGAGGGCAGTAACAGCTCCAGCAGTTATCACATACCTTTAACCACAAACAGGAAAATAGCCTTCAATTCCCAAAGTTTAACTTAATTACCCAAAGATATGTAAAGAAATTGCAAGCACCATACAATATTCACTTACGCAGCCCATTGCATCCCATGACTAGCAAATGCGGTAGAGATGGGTGTGTCAGGATCCATTGCATGATAAGGCACTAAACCAACAACGACTATTGAAACCAACATATATAACGCACAGCAAATAGATAGGGCAGCACCAATACCCAGTGGCAAATCTCGTTGAGGATTCTTCACCTTTCGAAATACATGAAGGCATAATTCAAATTCTACAAGAGTTAAAACATCCCTACAGTACTTATAAAAATGATATTTTGGATGGCATACCTCTTCAGCAGCGCTGGCAACTGTATCAAAACCAATGTATGCAAAAAAGACAGTTGCGGACCCAGCAAGCATACCATTCACCCCAAAGGGAAAGTACCTGTTAAATCAATAAAGAGGAAGGACAATTGAAAATTTTCCTTTAGAAAAAGTAAAAGAGTAGATATACAAATAGGGATGCCAAATACCCAGTAGGAAGTTCATATCCAGCCCAGCCAGTCTTGAAACCCAAGTACGTACCAGCTACTATGACAAATATCATTGCACATACATTTGCTATTGTCACAATGCCTTGTGCCACCGTACTCTGCAGAAGTTAAGTGTTCAATTACACAAAATAGGACAAATATATTTGGCAAGTTTAAGAATTTTTTTTCTACGCAAAAAGAAAACAAAGAAGATATATAAGTACCTCCTTGATTCCCACACACAAGAGCCCTGTGACAATAAATACTAAAATTGCTGCACAGGGGTCAACCACCATATCAAGCGCAGGAATATATTGCCGGGCTATAAAAGCAGGCAGACTGTCCTCTCCTCCAAAAAGTAATGCCTTGAGGAAGAAAAACAAATACATAAGGACATATTCCATATACTTATTTCTTGAAAATTGTCAAAGCATGCAGGAAGAATCATGGAAATAAACTCAAAATTAAAACAAGAAAAAATACTACAGTGTTCTCCCTTACTGATAAACTGGAGCAGAAACAGAAGTTCCTATCCAAAGAAGGGGTCATTCTAATTCAAGGAATTTAAAATCCTAGCCCAAATTTCAACCAAGACAGGAGCACATATGGCATTCACTTTATTGTGAGCTAGTATCTCAGAAGAATTGCCCATATACTTGTACACATAAAGGAAGTAAAGTACATAATATGGCCATTAGATGTTTAAAACCAGATAAAACTACCCCAAAAAAGAAACAGAGCGAGAGAGAGATATATGGTTCACTCTAAAATAATTAGGATAAATTTGCAAGTTCTACCAGTTCCAGCTCAGCAGATTATGCTCTGAGCTTCACAGAAGGAAAAGTTACAAGAAGTCTTGTTTTGCATAATACATAAATTAGATACTTAAAAGTAAACCAACTGTACCAGATTAGGGGATATGCCACGAGCAACCGCTGAACCACCAATTGTATATTCCAGAATCAAAGCCCAACCGACCAACCAAGCAACACTGCAAACAATGATAGTTCTGATATCACTAACTGATGCAAATGAAAAGTTTCAATGTAAATAGGTCGGTACAAGAATGCTAAACTTTACTCTTCCTTTTCTTTTAAAATTTCTATGCACAACACTTTAGTGACAGAGAATCACTGAGAAATTACCCTTCTCCAATGCATATGTACGTATAGTGATAGGCGCTCCCAGCAGAAGGGCAGCGACTTGCAAGCTCAGCATAACAAAAGGCTGAAAGAGCAGCAGCTATTCCAGCTATTAGAAAGGAAATTGCCAGGGCTGGTCCAGAGTGCTCCCTAGCCACTGTTCCAACAAGAATATAGACTCCTGCTCCGATCGTTGAGCCAACTCCTAATCAAGTTATATGAGAACTAACGGTAAAATATTTGTGAAAGACAAATAAACCATGATGTCCAATAAAGGGAAGTAGCTTGTTTCATTATTTCAGTCAAAAATTTAAAGTAGTCTGACATTTGAGTGCATGAGTGGGTGTATGCGTATAACACACAATAGGCCATCAATATAAATTATGCAGTTAAAACTTAGTGAGAACAATAATCAACTAAATCATACGCAAGGGATTAGTAGTAAATGAGTAATTTTATGATGAAGGGTGCATAAATAAAGAAAAACTTAAGCATACCATAAATCTGAACTTCAAAGCGAGGCACAGAGCAGGAAGATAAAGTTGAGAGGAAAAAGGAATAAACACAGGAGATCAAAATCTAATACCAATTACAAGAATATAGCGAGGAACAAACACTTAATCATCTTAAATACAAAACAAATTAATATGAACAGTTTAATATGAGATTATCCAAACGCGTATGCAAACACAAAACACATGTATCAGAAAATTATTAAGAAGGAAAAGTTTACCAATTGCAACAAGGTGGGGAATAGTCAACTCCTTGGCCAACTGTTGACCCCCAGACTTCACGTGAACCGAGTCCACCTGTTTCCTCCTTATCAAACTATTCAGACCACCCCGTGAACCCTGTTTTCCACTTCCTCCTCCACCACCCTCTTTCGAATCAACTAATAAACCCATCACACAAAACCCAGAAACTCAATTTTTCTCCAAGAAAGCTAACAAATTTGATCTTACAAGACTGCCTTTTGGCGTCCGAAGCAAAAGATACAAAATCTGTTTCTTTGCTTTGATTTGATACTAATGATAACTTCAATTAATTCATCTAAAAGGAAAAAAAATTACAAAAAAATTAGAACTTATATACACTAAATCAAATTCAACCTGCCTGCCCTCCCGTATACATAATCTGATATAGAATTTTGAGGCCTCTGTACCAAAACGGGAAGCGGGCAGATGAAGGAAAGAAAGGGTGGATTTTTCCCTTTTTCCCTTTGGGTTGGTGGTGGTTTCCTCGTTCAGATAACAACCCAAAATAATCTGAAGTTGGTGTTTTTTCTGATTTTTTTCTTTTTTTTTTCTTTTTCTTTTTCTTTTTCTTTTTTTTTTTATTTTATTCTGTTTTGCTAACATAGGAAATTGAAGCAGTCCAAAAAATACCAATAAAGAATAAACCGGGAATTAGGATTGCGTACGTAATTAGATCCATTCTAGTGGCCCCACACGCGCCCAAAGTTCTCCATTTGGCTCTGGCTCGTATGGCTTCATATTGGGCTGTCGTCGTCGTTGAAAGAAAATCTTGAATTATTGGAGGTGAAACAAATAGTAAGTTAATATATGATGGATAATTACTCATCACGATGTGATGCCTTGTGAACAGTTCAAATTCATTTTTTTTAATGACATTAGTTAGTTAAATAATTGCCATGGAATAGAAGATGAGATTATATCTGGTAAAAAGAAAAAGGGCCAAGGAATTGCAATCATGCTGCTCAGAGTTGCTGGCTGCTCTCCCACTCCCCCTTTTTTTTATATATGAAATATAAATTTCCTTAGATAAAATGCAACAATACAATCAGAAATATCAACGTGATATTTAAAGTAACAATTCTAAAAGGGTAACGAATTAACACGTGAAAATCAAAATTAAGTAAATAAAACCGCAGTAAAACCGCTAACCTCCATCATCGTAATTAACCATAAACATAAACAAAATTCATAAACTCAACATGACCGAAACCTTTTTGGTTAAATGAATCTACTGCACCTCCACCTGAAAAAGCACTCAAACTTACCTTTTTGGTTGCTTCATGATGTATTAATTATTTTGTGATATATGGCTGCGGAATAAAATATCTTATCGTTTGTAGTAAATATTATTGCGTGTACGAATGGAATTGAAGACTTTATTCAGAATTCTTTTGCTACTTAACTTTATTGAGATACGGACGAAATTTGAATCACCAATACTGCTCAACTTTAAAAATGTGTAAAATGAGAGTCAATCAATTGGCAATCGTGATGATGACTCATATGAAAATGCTAGCACATTTATTGGCAGCAAAACAACCATAATAATTTTAATAACTTCAGTGGATGCACATTGTGGGAACAACTACGAGCCCTCTATCCCCACGCATCTAACCAGCTTGCGTGATTCACCAGTTCCACCGACTAGACTCTTAGAGTGATTCAGTCGATACAAAGATTCGCTCATATATTTTACTGACCAATAAGAAGATGACAAGTTTAAAAAAATTCCTTAAATCAAATTAATTATCCTAATTAATTCCTATATAATTAGGAAAATTATCTTTAATTTAAGATAGGAATATCTCCTTAAATCAAGGAATCAAACTCCATCAAATCTCTTGAAGTAATTCCAATCATCTTTTTGGGAAGAATAATCCTAACCAAATAAGGATTATTCTCCCAAAACCCTAGCACACAAGGAGGCTACAAATATATAGCCATACAAGGCATTTGAGGTAACGCTTTCTCACCCAAAAAAACCCTCTCCCTCTCCCTCTCTCTCTCCTTGCCGTCACCACACTCTCTCTCCTCTCTCCCACATATCTTAGTCTTAGAGTTGACTAGCTTACTCAAAGAATGGAAGACCAAAACAACTTGGTTGGACAGCTCCTCAACCAAATTGACTTGGTCCAAGACCTTGGTCTTGGAGCACAAGGCAAAGATAGAAGGATGGACAAACGTACCCGCAGGCAGTTCGAGAGGTCTCATGTAGGTTAAGCAGGGGCAAGTAGACAAGAAGAAGGACAAAAGCGTGCTCAGCACATTGGCATGTCACAAGCATCCGCGAGCCACTCTCAAAGCAGATTGAGTTTCCGATTGAGAGAAAGTCCAAGGATCAACGTGCACGAGAGGCTGGGCCCACAACCCGATGTTCACGCTGGCCTGGGCCCTCAAAGAAGTGTTTAAGTGAGATTAGGCCCTCGAGAAGATCAGCCTTGCGGTCATTCCCATGAAGTACGAGAAGAAAGACTCTCACCTGCTCGGTTTGGAAGAGCCAACTCACGATGACAAGATGCAGAGGGTCCTTGGCAAGCTTAGTCCACCAATACGCCATGCAGGCGGGCGTGGAGCGAGGAGATCTACTTCGTATAAACAATAAGGAGGTAAACCAATGACCACTTGTTCAACTTGCACAAAAAGTATGATGAGTCCCTCCGAGACTACATCAAGAGATTCAAGGTAGAAAAGGCAAACATCGTAGGTTGCAGTGACCGAATCGCATCATTTGCCCTCAAGAAGGGCTTGCCAACCTAGCACGACTTATACCGCGAGCTGACTATTGCTCTCAGCCGGACTCTGGCAGAGGTCTTCGGCACTGCAGAACACTACGCGCTCTAAGATAACGATCGAATCACCGCGAAAAAGTCTACCAGGCAAGCATACCAACCTACCAAACAAGCAGGTTAGAGGAACGATAAATTCATCAACAAGAGTAGTATCAAGAAAAAGTCGCAGAACTGGTGAGAGAAGGCAACTTGGATAGAGTTCATAGCAAAGCAGGCCATCCAACAGATTCGAGGACCCCGATGCAACAAAGGAGCCTCCATAGTAGGTCATAAGGATTAACACGATCATGGCCGATTTCGAGGAGTCCGGGCTGACCAACAAAGAAAAAAAGAGGAAGATTAAATAGGCCACTATTATCTCTCAAGTCTTAACCAGCCTCACATCATTTGAAGACGATCTCGTGATCGACTTCCAGAAGAAAGACTTGATCGGCCTTGATCTACTACACAACGACTCCCTCGTCATTAGCATTCGGATTGCCCAAGCCGTGATCAACTGAATCCACGCAGATGAGGGCAGCGCAACTAATATCCTAGAACTGTCGGTCATCTAGCAGATGGGCATGAAGTCAAAGATCAACAAGTCAGCTAGGTCGCTGACCTGTTTCAATGGCGTCGGTTACTGTAGGCATAATAGACCTCAACATCAACTCTGCACCGATAATCAGCTCGCAAACCTTTATGATCATTGATGAAGTCTCTCCCCTATAATGTCATCCTGGGCATACCGCGGGACTGGCAAGATTAACACTATCACTTCTACCATTCATCAAAAAATCCGTAATCCAATCCCTAGGGGCGGTGTTGGTCAAATCAACAGCAATTAGGCAATAGTGAGAAATTCTTAGCTCAAGTGCTGAAGAAGAGCAAGCAAGCATTGTTCATCCCTGTAAATCAAGCAAATGTGAAGGGAACATAACAAGCATAGGAGGAAGTAGATCCCATTCCTGACTATCGAGTAGACCAGGAAAAATGGAATAGACATTCCCCAAGAGCAATTAAGGAATTAGGACCAAGAATGGGAATCCGTCTGGAGTTCTCCCTCGAATAAGGATGGAAGCCTGAGGAGGACATTGAGCTCCCTTATACTGACAAGCTAGAGAGAAAAGCGTGGATATGCTCGCACCGAAGCCTAGAAAAGAACGTAGAGCTTATAGCCTTCCTCCAAAATAATAAAGACGTGTTCTCATGGTCACCATCTAACATGCTAGGCATTAATCAACAAATCATTTGCCATTGCCTTCATGTTAACCCAACCAACAGACCAGGAGCAGAAGAGATACAACTTCACTCCCAAAATTGACAAGCTCCTAGCTGCCGGCTTCATTGAAGAAGTCTTCTACTCAGAGTAGCTTGCCAATGTTGTTCTAGTGGTAAAGAAAGACCGAGGCAAGTAAAGAGTATGTGTGGACTACACCGACCTTAAGAAGGCATGCCCGAAAGACAAGTTTCCCCTACCAAGAATTGGTCAGCTCATAGATTCAACTTTTAGCAATCAACTGCTAAGCTTCATGGACACTTACTCTGGCTACGATCAAATCATGATGCATGAGGACAATAAAGCGAATACTTCTTTTATAAAGTCATGCCATTTGGGCTGAAGAATGCAGAGCAACGTACGAGAGATTCATGAACAAGACTTTCCAGGTGCAGATTGACAAGACTATGGAGGTCTATGTAGATGACATGCTAGTCAAAGCTCCCCGATGAGCAGATCACATCAAGAATCTTGCCGAAGCATTTAGCCTGCTCTAAAAGTACAATATGAAGTTGAATTCGAGCAAGTGCACATTTGGAGTTGTTTGTACCTAATAAATCACGGCCACGAACTAGCCGAAGGAGTCCTTTTTCTCGGCCAAAGCACTTCACCGAGAAACTAAAACGCAGCGTTTTCGCCGAAGTGGTTGGCCTTCCTGAAAACAAAAGAGAGAAAAGCTAAGGCATGATCACCTCGGCCTCGAATCGTAAGCCGAGGCCGAGGCCGAGCAAGGTCACGGCTAGAGTTATTAAAGTCAAATCATCACGTGACGGCAGGGTCCCTTGCTTCATTTAATGAAGTAGTGTCTATTTATTGCAGCAAACCCACTGGCCACAACCACGCATTTAATGCACGAGAGAAGGTGGGAAGTGACTGAAGTCAGGATTTGGCAACGGGAAAGATAGAGTGATTAGACGTGGACATTCTCACAAGGGTTCTTGGAGCTTAAAAGATTAGGTCACCAGCTATCAGAACAATAAATGTGTCTCCACGGCCAGAAGTGCAGAACCCACGACTCAGGGCGGCGGCCGAGATTCACCAAGATTTATGGGGTCACACCACCATGCTTCACGATCCCAAATGTCGATTGGACTGTCCACTTGCTCTGAACAGGCTACCACCATGCTTCACGATCCCAAATGTCGATTGGACTCTCCACTTGCTCTGATGAGGCTCCACCATGCGGATTTTTTAGCCTCGATTTCTCGTCCAAGGGCTCTTCCTATAAATACAAGGCTCGAGCTACATTCAAAGGGTTCAAACACCAAACCAAAGCCTCCCACGGAGCAACTTATATTTTCCTGTAATGCACTTTCAATATTTTACCTGCTTTCGTAGGAGTAGTATTGGTTTGTAAGGAGAATCCGTTCATCAATATATCATACGACCCTTGATTTTCAAGGCGCCGGAGCACCATCCTCATTATTCGCTCATTCACCCCATATATCATACGATCGTCGCTCACTGAGCGACGCGCCGAGCATCGCCCAAAACCCACCATCAACACCACCACTAAACGGCCTTGTAGCTCAGGCCGTGACCTGACGGCCGAGATTAGTTCCTCTCTCGGCCACAATCGTTCCATTAGAGGTCAAGTCCGGGCAGGCGCACCACTTAACCATTCTATCCACATTCAACCATCTCGACGCACGGTAGACCGTGCCTGGCACGCCAGCGCACAACCGTACCGCACCCAAAAGCAGGACGTCGCGTGTCGATGCATATCCCCTCGGCCCGGCTATCCAGGCCGTGAGACTGCGCGGTGAGACAGGAGTCTCATCCGGCTGATTTTTGGGATACTTAGTCACCCAAAGAGGTATTGAAGCACATCCCAATCAAATTAAGGCAATCTTAACCTGAAGTTGATTGCCACAATGAAGGAGATACAAAATCTACTGCGAGCAGCAACTCTCAACCAATTCCTTTTGAAGCCTTAGAGAAATAATAGAAAGACAAGTGGGCTGAAGAGTGCGAAATAGCTTTCCAAAACTTAAAGACCTACCACACTTCACCTCCCCTACTCTCAAAATCCGTACTATGCAAAGATTTGTTCGTCTACCTGGCAGTGTCCAACTCGCAGTCAACTCAACTCTCATCCGAGAAGAGCTGGGGGCATAACATCCGCTATTCTAGACATCAAAAGCCCTCCTCGATGTAGAGACTCGCTATCCCAAAATAGAGAGGTACATTTTGTCACTTGTATTTCTACAAGGAAGTTAAGACCCTACTACCAAGCTCATCGAATAATTGTCATGAAGAAATTTCCTTTGAGATCGATTCTTCACAGCCATGACACTTCTCAGCGACTCATGAAATGGGCTATCGAACTTAATCAATATGACATCCTCTCCTGGGCGAAGACTGCTATAAAAGCATAGGCTTTAGTATATTTTGTTGTAGAGTTTACTCCATTAGAGCCGAAGAAGGGAAGCTGGTCATAAAGAACAAGGAAATTTCTAGAGTAGATAAAGCCACCTCCGCGCGATCCAGACCTACACAAAGACATGTGGCAGTTGCTCATAGACGGAGCATTAAATCACAAGGGAGTTGGAGCAAGCCATCACACTGGGCTTTGCAGCCTCAAACAACGAAGCAGAATATGAGGCATTGCTCACCAGATTGCGCTAAGCAAAAGAATTGTCGATCAAGAAATTAGCTATCTACCCAAACTCCCAATCGATGATAAATCAAGCTTCGGGCGAGTACATGGCAAAACACCCGAGAATAATCTAGTATCTCAACAAAGTCCAAATGCTGTTAAAGGAATTCCCTACTTTCACTATCCAACAAGTTCCTCGTCCAGAAAACACTCATGTAGACGCATTGGCAAGCTTAAGATCAGCGTTTGTCACCCAATTCAGATGCTCCATCCCAGTTGAGCACCTTGACCGGCCAAGTATCGAAGAAATAGAACAAGTACACTCAATGCAAATTGATGAGTACCCTAGCTCCCAAGACCCCATCATCGACTACTTAGCAAATGGAAATCTGCCAAAGGATAAGCCAGTAGAAAGCCGCGAGATACTACATACAAGACAACAAGCTCGTTCGCAAATCATACTCTGGCCCTCATCTCACATGCGTAAAGTACATTCAAACACTTGAGGTACTCTACAAAATTCACAACAGTGAGTGCGACAACCACTCTGAGGGTAGGTCACTCGCCTAGAAAGCTCTAAGCATAGTTTATTTTTGGCCTACCATGCGCCATGACTCCATGGTTCATAGCTTGCCTGCCAAGGTGTATGACCCGTATAACAATCCATGACCATTCATGCAATGGGTCATTGACTTAGTGGGCCCCATGCCACTAGCACCTGCCAAAAAAGACATGATTTGTAATACCCCGAAAAATTCAAGGTGAATTTTCATATTTTAGTGAAAAATAATATTATGGTGAAGAATGATTATGGGTATTTTATCAAGAGATTTTGGACTGAGATTATTAAATTAAGTATGTTTAATTTGAAGTTGGACAAAAATGACCAAAAAATACCCCTATGTGTGAAAGATTACCAAAATACCCTTGTAGATTATTAAATTTTTATAAATAATAATAATAAATAAAAAAGCAACGTGGAAGCCAAACATTCATTCTTCCCCCTTTCCTCTTACATTCTCTTCAAAAATCTGATTTTGGAATGAGTTGTAAACCTATGGTAGATGAGTCACCTAGTCTAGGCTAAGAAAATTAATGGCATAAACTAAGATAAGAATTGGGATGAAAGAAATAAAATTTGGGTGAGGAAGAAATGAGAAAATAGGAGGAAGAGAAGAAGAGAGTTTCTAAGGTGAGTCAATTTTGAAATTTTGGTTTTAACCTTGTGGTTGTGTGATTTTAATCTCTTAAAGAATAATTTGAGTCATATGAGTGCGCCGTCGCGGCGGTTTTGCTCCTAGGGCGTTTGCTTCCAACCATGGTTGTTTGGAAGTCTTTGGTGGATTGGAAAATGGATTTGGAGCACGCTTTGAGTATTATTTCGCACTCTCAATGAAAGCACCAATTTGTGGGAGCAAATTTCTCCACAAGAATATTCGATTGGAAAGATTCCCCTTTCTTCTTCACCACTTCTTTTTCCCTACAAAATAAATTGGATAAGAGGACCACACCCGGAGGGTGTTGGCCAAAGGCCCTCTGATGCCTAAGTTCGTTCAATTGATTTAGGGAAAAACCAATAGCTAAATAAGGTACGGAGATATATATGTAAGGTGTAAACCGGGTGGCCGAGCCGTGAGTGGTGGATGGAGCCTTGTGTAAAAGGGAGAGAGAGAGAGAGTGGTGGCTAGAATTTGTGAGGAATATTCTATGCAGAGTTTCAGGAGTAATTCTGACGTACCTCAATCATTGTGCATAGCCAAGTATTTATAGGGGGCCTTGACGAGGTTGGTGGGGTTGGTGAGGTTGGTGTATTTAGGGATTTGATTTAATGAAATCCCTAATTAAGGCAAAAATCAAATACACCCAATCTGAATCAAATAACCTCCCAATTAATTGGGAATTGTGGTAGGAATCAAATCAATTCTCAACCTAATTAGGTAACATTCAATTTAATTGGGTAATCCCCAATTAAATTGAGTAACTCCCAAATAGGTTGAATAATTCCCAATTAGGTCAAATAATCCCCAAATAGGAGGAATTGTTTGACCTAGGGTTCTGATTTAATTTGGTTCCCACATAATACATGCCATAAAACTCAATGAAGAAGGTCTCCCTATTTTTGATGAAATATTAGGCAAAAGAATAGAAGACGGAGTCAATACTTTATTATACACCATAATAGAAACAACGAGTAACACAACCGCCAGAATTCATGACCAACTTAGTAATCTTCGATGCCCAAAGTCAAGTGATTTCAGATGGTATAAAGACGTTTTCATATCCAGAGTCATGTTAAGAGACGATAGTAATCAACCATTTTGGAAAGAAAAATTCATTAATGGTCTCCCTAATCTGTTTGCTCATAAAATACGTATAGTCTTAAGTAATGATCAAGGTCATATAGATTTCGATAGTCTAACCTACGACAATATAATTAGTACAATTAATCAAGTTGGTATCAAAATGTGTGTAGATGTGAAAATTGGTAAACAATTCAGTCAGATAGAAAGTCATCCAAATATGAGTTAGGTGATTTCTGTGAACAATACGGTTTAGCATCTATTCCACCCTCCAGAAAAGTCAAACATAGAAACTATGAACGACAAACAAGGAAATCCATATATTTTCAAAGACAACGGGGGTTAATGATGAGTTCTATAGTAAAAGAAAATTAACCCAAAGAAAAATTGGTCAAAAGGGCCAGGAAAAGATAAAAAGGAAAAAATTTAAAAGAACACTGACAAAAGAAAAATTGAGTGCTGGAAATGTAAAAAATTTGGTCATTATGCTAATGAGTGTAAAATAAAAGACACAATCAAGCAATTAAAAATTTAAGAAGAAGACAAAGCCCAATTAATTAAAGTCCTAGAACCAAGAGATTCCGAGTCTAGTGAAAATGACATCTCTGTCACAAGTTCAGCAGACTATAGTTCTTCCGATACTCAGTCAAGCTCTCCAAAAATTCAATTTGGATGTACAGATAAATGTTGTAATATCTTAAACAAGTCAATACGAGTCCTCACAAAACAGGAAGAACAAGAAGAATTATTCATAGATTTAATTAGTAAAGTCGAAAACCCAGAATTAAAATCTGAGTATTTAAAAAAGCTATGAGAAGTCATCGGTCAGGAAGAAACAAGTCAAATCAGCCCCCCCAAAATAAGCCTAAATGCTACTTTAGAAAAATTCTATAAAAAGAAAGAAATTACTCTACAAGATCTTCAACTTGAAATCAAAACTCTCAAAAAGGAAATAGTAGAGTTAAAACAATTCAGTTGTAAGTTACAAAGTGAGAATTTTGAAATAAAACAAGATCTAATCAATCTAATGGAAAGAATGGATTCTAATACCAAAAGTCAGACAGATAGTCATTCTGAAGAAGAGAACAAACCCTCAAGTAGTGATAAAGCCATTAATTTGATTAAACAAATAAATTTTAGAAAATGGTATTCTAAAGTCAGTATTTTTATCAATAACTTTGAGCTAAAAATTGTAGCCCTTTTTGATTCAGAAGCCGATCTTAATTGCATCCAAGAAGGATTTATTCCAACCAAATATTACAAAAAGTCAAGAGAAACCTTAGGTACAACTTCTGGTAAACCACTTCAATTAAAATACAAAATTCCTAAAGGCCATGTTTGTCAAAATAAAATCTGTTTCAAAACGTCTTTTGTCTTAGTCAAAAATATTACCGACGAGGTCATCCTAGGTCAACCTTTTATAGCCCTACTTTACCCCTTCAAAATAGAATATGGCAGAGTCACTTCTACCCATGAGGGAGAAAAGGTTAAGTTCGAATTTTTAACGAGATCAGAGTTACATGCCTTAAAGGCCCTCCAAAAATGCGCTGTCTCAATGGATAAAGTTACCAGATGGCCTAAGTTTGTTGTACTAAGGAAAGTGTTGATAGTATTGTAGCAATCAATTAATGTCTCTATTGAGTCCACTTTTTGTGAACTGCGCAAGAATATTGCACACAGTCATATATGTGTTTGGCTTTCCCTGTGCAACTGCATTAATGATATACAAATGGAACAATAATGGGTGAAGTAGGGTACTCTTACTCAACCATAAAAAAGATGGCCAAAGGTTTCAAGGAAAAATTGGGTGAAGGAGGCTATGGCTCTGTATACAAGGCAAAGCTTCGGAGCGGTCGCCTTGTTGCCATCAAGATTTTGGGTAATTCCAAAGCTAATGGGCAAGACTTCATCAATGAAGTTGCAACCATTGGAAGGATTCACCATGTTAACGTGGTGCAACTCATTGGCTTTTGTGTTGAGGATTCAAAGCGTGCTCTCGTATACGATTTCATGCCTAATAAATCTCTTGATAAATACTTTTTTTCTCAATAGGGAGGTATCTCTTTGAATTGTGAGAAAATGTTTGAAATTGCGCTTGGAGTGGCTTGTGGTATTGAATATCTACACAGAGGATGTGAAATGCAAATTCTGCACTTTGACATCAAACCTCATAACATTCTTCTTGACGATAATTTTCTTCCCAAGGTGTCTGGTTTTGGATTAGCAAGGCTATGCCCGCTCGATAATAGCATTGTATCTTTATTAGCAGCAAGAGGAACTATCGGATACATAGCACCATAGTTATTTGATCGGTGCATATTTACATATCATTTTGTATCCTTTTAACTTATGATTTGGTTGTGTTTTTGAGTTAAACTTGTGCTTTTAATAAGTTTTGTGCTTGTTTCAGTGTTATAAGCTTGAGACTCACTAATTGCATTTTGGAGACAAATTAGCTCAAAACGGTGTCTGCAGATCAGTCAACTTCATGGATTGGACTGTACTTACTCAAGAAGAACCAGATAATGAGGCATACATCATTAGAAAGATACAGAAGTCTATTTTCTGTAGAATTTTACGGTTCATGATTCCGAGTCTTCTAGAGAAAGTTATACATGTTTTGGCAACTTAAGGTCAAATTCGGCAGCATCTGCGTTACTGGGCCAAAAATCACATTTGAAGGCCTTCCGGATTTTTCTTTGAGTTGGGCTGCATATGCTTGGAAAGATAAGACAAAGAGATTCAAGATCCATATTTTTCCAGAATTTTATGGATGGAGAAACAAGCCCAAAACGAGCCCACAAGCTGGCTGCAATGCATTGTCATGCATGACATATGCATGATGAAGTGTTGTTGATTGTGGGAAAGTTTGGTGAAGCATATTCAATTCCTATAATTGAGTGGAATTTTGCAGCAACCAAATGAATTGAAAGATGTTGAAGTGGATGATGCAACACTAAGCTTAATGACAAGAAGAATTGTTTTCAAATGTAATAGTGTGTTAGGTGAATTAAGTGTTGTAAGTTGGTGAAGTGAGTGTGGTAGGTAAACCTATTGTATAATTCAGATTTTCACTTCCCCTAGGCCTATAAATAAGGAAGTTCTCTAAGCTTGTAATAACACCCCAAGGGGGGAGCTCTCAAACACTTCTCTAGAGCTCCCTTCCCTTCTCTCCCTCAAATTCTCTTAGTTTCCCTTTGTAGTTTCTCAATTGTTGTAACAAATCCTTTTACTAAATCCCAAACACTTTCTTTTTCCTTTCTCTTCTTCTAAATTCTCCAAACACTTCTCTATTCTCTTTCAAAGTTCTCCATGCTCTCAAACATTTCCCAAACACTAGTACTTTCTCTTTCAAAAATCCTCAAAGCTTCCCAAACACCTTCTCTTCAAAAATTCTCAACTTCTCAAATGTGTACAAAACCTTTTTGCTTCTTTTGTTTTCATTTCTGTTTTGTGTAGGAAAACCGAATTGGATCATTCAATCACCAATCCCTGTGGAATCGACCTCGCACTTACATATGCTATACTACCGAACGGCTCGTGCACTTGCGAGTATCACAAGTTGAGGATGCAGTTGAATCAATTTTGGTGCAGCTGTATCTACGCAACATTATTCTGTAAAAACACTGGAGGTATTTCATACAAAGCTAATGTCTATAGTTTTGAAATACTGTTCATGGAAATGGTTGGCAGAAGAAAGAATTTAAATGCAACCATAGAGAAGTCAAGCCAAATATACTTTCCAACATGGGTTTTTGACCAATTGAGTGAAGGAAAGGACATAAAAGTTGAAGACGCCACAGAGGAGGAAAAGAATGTCATAAAGAAGATGATCATTGTGGCATTGTGGTGCATAGAAATGAAGCCTAGTGACCGTCCTTCTATGAATAAAGCAGTTGAGATGCTTGAAGGAGAAATTGAGAGCCTTGAAATGCCTCCAAAGCCTTGAAATCCTGGGGACAATTCAAGTACCACAAGTGCATTAATAGTTACAAATTCTACAGAAATCGTTTTGATTGCTGATGCAAATCAAACAATGTAATATATAGCAATCTTGATGTGCAAGGGAGATTACGTAATGAATAAGCACAATTAGACTTCTATTTGCTGCCTTTGTTTACTACATTTGGAAGGAAATTAATTGTAGGATTTTCAAACGCTTCTTGCCCCCTTGCTGTAACACTCATATTGTAGGATTTTCAGTAATTGGAGAATTCTATTAGGTATGATGTGCTCTATAGAGTGTTTAAACCTCACCTGCTAACTCCTATCTTCTTGCAGATTGGAAGATTCCTATGAGCTAATTGCTATTAGGGTTTGTTGTATTGTTAGCTTGGGATTGTCTTCTATTGGTAGGACTGCCCCTTTGTGTTTCCTTGTTTGGTCATATGACCCTGTTGTTATTTGCACTAAGGGATTTGCCCTCCTTGTTAATACATTCATTTAATTACAAAAAGAATAAATAAAAAAACAAGTCCATTTATTCTATCAAGTGCTTTTACAATTCTACACTCAAAGAAAGCACTTTGAAGCTAGAATTACATTTAGATAGTGCAAGTAGCAGTTTCCCCAATATATTGCAAATGGGGCAGCAGGTCAAAACCACTAACCCTCAAGGCTCAAGCAAAGCTGATTCACAATGGAATCATACAAATATTGTCTTACCCCCTACACCACTAAAGTTTGTCCACCTTCATATCAAGCTAATTTGAACTACAATAGTTTATGTATAATCTAAAATGAAAAAGTTACAAGCTCAAATCAAATTGTATTCATGCCTTCAAACACATTCATGAGAAACATGATAGAAGTAGCTCCCCTCTGCTGAAGGTCTATTAGCTTAAGGATCTTCAGGTTCTTCATCCTTATCTTCTGCATCCACCCACCACGAAACAGGGCCCAAACCGTCAAAATCAATTGATCCCTGCAAAATAGGAAACTTAATTGGAGGCTCACAGAATTCATTAGAAATCTACTTGCCAAAAGAGAACCCTCATTTAATTTGAACAAAGATGTAACAAAAGAATTAGTGTAACTCTACATAAAGGAATTAGCACAAATTTTAAAGGGAACAGAAGTTTCACAAAGCAGCATTTTTGCAATAGTTACATTGCCTTTGGAGAATTGTAGAGAACTATAGATCAAGTGATGCTACAGCTAGATGCAACCACCAGTCGTATGATAAGATTCAAAGCATAAACTTACTGTAACCACCATAGGGGCAAATGGTTTTGAGTCTTCTGGCTGCTCAATTGGAATTGGAGGAAAGTTCACACTGTGAACTTGAAATTTTATCTGCCATTTGGAACTTAAAGTTAGCATACACTTAGGCACCAGAAATTTGAGTACGTATGGATAAATCAAACCACAACAATATGAACCTCGTCTATCCCATCAATAACAAGTTCTTCATCTGAATCAGGAAACTTCCATATCCACACGACTCTATCCCTGTAATCCTCAGCAAATATTATAAACTACAAATTAAAGGGTGTTTAAAAATATATCAATATACAAGAATTCATGCAGGATTATAAATATAACGCTCTATTTGTACTTATATCAACCAGACATGGAAGGGATGGTCACCTCTTTCCTGGGTCAGGCACTGAATGGGATGGAACAGGCAAAAGATGAACAGGTACATAAATATCATCGAAAAATTCAAGGGACACTGCCATTTAAAGATTCAAAATCAGATTATGAGTAAAACATAGATATGCTTCCTTATCAAAGAGGAGTCCATCAATGCATAGAGTGAGAATTGCTTGCACCAAAGAGAAACTAACAAGGAAAAACTAAATGAGATGTAGAAATAAGCTACACTCAGTTCATCTCAGTAGAATACATACGACATAAACCATTTGCAGTAGATTCTTTAAGTTTTCCAACAATTATCTCTCCCACAAATGGACGAAACATAATCAGTGTGAACTCCACCTGCCAATTGTTGAAAAAGGGGAAAAATAAAACAAGAAACTCTAGAAAGGAAGAAGAAGAACATTGCATAGTGCATACTCAAATGAAAGGAGTATTTTGACATTAATTTCTCTGGTAATCATCTCTGCAAATCAGACATTAATTTAAGCTGAAAATCTTAATTTAGTCTAAATGCCTAACAGTCACCCATTAAGTGTAAAAAGCAAATACTCAGCCTATACCAGTGATACTCACTCTCAAGGTAATTAGGTACTTCAATTTCATAGAGAAGAAGACAGGCCCTAGTCGTCAGTTTTGTCACCCACAGGGAATGAAGTAAATCAAGCGGAGAACCGAGAAGAAATCCA
Organism: Prunus fruticosa; assembly: GCA_018703695.1. Classification (NCBI taxonomy): domain Eukaryota; kingdom Viridiplantae; phylum Streptophyta; class Magnoliopsida; order Rosales; family Rosaceae; genus Prunus; species Prunus fruticosa. Next base: position 796,556 of record CM031923.1, on the reverse strand, counting down.
AGCGAAAAGATTTAAAGGAACCTATGTCATAGTAATGGGAAAGAGAGAAGAAGCTGTCCACTTCTTTCTTGATTCCTTTTTTCTATGATAAGGGTAGCAGTGGGGTTAGATCTCAAGAGCTTGTTTCTCTGATTCCATGTTTCGGAAAAACAAAACAAACAAAATTAGGATATAGAGAAGAAGATCGTTGTATATTACATATTATCATATCAAATGAAGGTAGAGTACATTAATTTATGAAGGATCCAGGGAATAAATTCTCCGCTAATCAGCAGCTCCCATTTAAGCTAACAATCAGCCATTAAGTAATCAATTTAACAAGTAATAAATGGCTAGCTAGCAGGCATGCACTGACTAACAAGTGATGAATTTAAGTGATGAATTCTAATTACACATAAGAGATATCAATTTTCTGCAGCCAGTGCACGAAGAACAATGATACGCTTCCTCGTTTTGAAATCATTTTAAGTCGAAAATTCTTACTCAAACAACCAAACAAAACTCGTTTGTGTTTTCATACAACAAATAATCACATAACTCAAAGTCAGTCAAAAAATCAAAATCCAGTAGTTCAAAGCATTCCTTACAGAGAAGTATTTTATCAAATATGACAAATTTGATTAAAACCCATCAAACCTTGATCAGAGATAAAGTAAAAAATGCAAATTTTTCAATCAAGACCTGTACAAAACCACTAGACCACAATGGAAGACCAATCATCAAAATAGATGCAATCACCAAATTTAAGAATTATAAGTTAGAGCATCTACAATGGGCTCCCTAAACTAACTCCTTACACAAATTTAAGGGAGCAATTGGAAAAATACAACTCCTACCATGCTCCCTATCCACCACCTAAAATAGAGAGATCTCTAGGAGCTCCTAAATCTAAGAAGAGAGAATGGACTCCTAGTGGCTCCCTATAATTTAATACTCAATTAATTTAATAGTATTTTAACCATTTATTTAATGCCAACTATTTTTTGTTGTTTCTTTTGTGTCTATACTTTATTCAAAAATTGAATTAAAAGCATTTATGACTATAAATTATGGGGTATGGTTGGAGTTGAAATTTTATAGAGAGCTCCTAAAATAGTTTTATAGTGTTTTTAGCTAAATTTTAACTAAAAAATAGAGAGCATGATTGTGGACGCTCTTACAGAATGACACTTAATGCCAGTGCATTGAAAACTAAACAAGTGCGCTCTAAAAGCCATTCCATTCTCCCTCAAAACTATTTGAGTGAAACATGTTACAAATGAAAATCCACAACTTTATTATAATCCAAAGCAGCTCCAACAAAATTTATTCCACTACATACCTAAAAGCACGAGTATAGTTCTTATTAGAAAACTAAACCAACCATTAACTCCTAATGCGACCCAATATCCTCTCCGAAACCATTAAATCTTTACCACCCAGCAGCTAAAACACCAAAGTTTCCCAATTTTTTTCGGAAACCAAAAACAAAAGACCAACAAAAGCAATCCACAAACAAGCGAAATTACCTGACCAAAACAAGCCTACTTAAGCACACCATTATCACCAATCAACAAACAAAATTTGGATATAGAGAAGAAGATCACTATCTATTGCGTATTAAATTAAAGGCCTAATAATCTGTATCAAAGATATTAACTATTTAGATTGGCAGTTCTCATACACCGCACGGTTTAACCGGAAATAAATTGAGGTATCTTACAATTGAAAATTGGAAATAATATGAATAAGAATAATAAAACGGATTAAAGCAAGCAAGCTGATTCCACTTATACAAACTAAAACAACCTAAATTTGAACAAAACATAATTTACCAAAAGCACTTTATAGTCATAAAATTGAGAAGAGTAAGGTAAACAAATATATACCCTAAAAGTTGGATGACCATCATTAGGTAAGATAAAGCCATCTTTAATGGATTGGATAGTATGCATAGAAATGCAAAGTCCCAAGTTGGCGATAACCTACAAGGAACATCATCATAGTGAATCAAAGTAAAAACATTGTGAATAAGAAACAAATGGCAAAATTCAAAATATGTATCAAGCCACAAACCTTATCTAAGAAAAGCTTCTCAAGCTCTCCCCTAACTGCATCTTCTAGACAAAGGCTAAGCAGATGAGGAGGCAGCCGCAGAGTGTGCTCAATTCGGCTGAGGTAGAACATCTGGGTTGTATTCTAAATTATATTCCAAAATCAAGTATGCACAGATTAAAGCCGCAGATTTTGGGCAAAGAATGCAATGTTAAATACCAACAAATTCAAGCATAATTGAAAAAAATTACCAGCCTCAATTTCCAACAATAGCAACTAGCGTCCTAATATGAACAGTTGTTGTATTTGTTATTTTCAGTTGCTGTTTTATTTTGTATTTTCGGTTGCTGTTTTATTTGTTATTTTCAGTTGCTGTTTTATTTTGTATTTTTGGTTGCGGTTTCATTTTTTATTTTTGGTTGCAGTTTGTTTTATTTGTAGTTTACAGAAAACCGTCTGAAAATGAATTTGTTTCAATGTTAATGCTTATTCTTTCATTTTTTGGTTGCTGTTTCAATTAATTTGTTTTATATGTTAATGCTTATTGTTTGCATGCTTCAATAACAAATGGAAATCCACAACTTTATTAAGCATTAACATATAAAACAAATTAATAGAAACAGCAACCAAAAAATGAAACAATAAGCATTAACATTGAAACAAATTAATTTTCAGACGGTTTTCTGTAAACTACAAATAAAACAAACAGCAACAAAAAAAGAAGAAGGAAAAAGCAACCAAAAATACAAAATAAAACAGCAACTGAAAATAACAAATAAAACAGCAACCGAAAATACAAAATAACACAGCAACTGAAAATAACAAATACAATAGCAGCCGAAAATAACAAATAAAAACAGCAACAAAAAATATAGAAAAATTACCAGAAATAAACACAGCCAGCAAGCCAATCCTTTCCTTAGCCTTCAAAATCAATTCCAGACAGAATTTTTGAATCCCTAAATTACCAGAAATAAACAGTCAGACAAATAAATAGAAAAAATACAACAGAGTCAAATCCCTAAATTTTTGAATTAGGGTCTCCACAATAACAATCAACAAGTGAGAACTAATAGAATGGTAACAATCAACAAGCATTGGCGTAGAAAGTCTCAGTAGATCATGCAAAGTGGTGGTATCACAAATAGAAAAAATGAATCATACCACACATGCTAATGATGAATTCCACACCAAAAATAACAAATAAAACAGCAACAATTCTCAATGGTAATGCAGCTCTTATTCAAACAGCAACCAATAATAAATATAGCAACCAAAACAACAACCAATCATAAAAATTAAATTATTACTCAATATCTGCCAAATCACGTTATTGAATGATGCAATTCTTTCCAAAAATAACAAAATACAGTAAAAATAGCAAATAAAGCAGCAACAATTCCATACCAGAAATAAATACAGCCAGCAAGCCAATCTGGAAAAACTTTGCCTTCAAATCAAGGTTTTGCATGGATTAGTCCCAAAATATCTTGCAACTTATCCCAACCAAGGAAAGAATTTTTATTATCTGCTGATGATAAAAAGTTTTGTAATGAGCCATTTGGTAAGAATTCATACACGAGCTCGTATAAACCCATCAGCACAAAAGCCAACCAAGCGAACCACATTGACATGGTGCACGTGACCCATTGTTCCCATTTCATTTGTAAAATCTTCTCCATTATTTTCATTTGAATTGTTGAGGATTTTAACAGCAACAAGCAATTCAGAGGAAAGCTTCCCTTTAAAAACTGTTTCATAGGCCCCTTGCCCCAACTTGGAGTTCTTGAACTACCATTTGAACTATCAACATTACAAAATAATAATTCTACATTACAAAATAAATACTCACAATATAAACAAACCATCAACATAATCCAAATAGATATGAATTTAATTTAATTTAATTGAATATATTCTACATATACCAAATAATCAAAATAAATACTCACAATATAAACAAACCATCAACATAATCAAAATAAATATGAATTGGATTTCAATTAAATTGAATATATTCTACATATACAAAATAATGAAAATAAAAACTTACAATATAAACAAACCATCAATATAATCAAAATAAACATGAATTGGGTTTCAATTAAATTAAACATATCATACATAGAGTTTAGAACTTACTTGAATTGTGAAATTTCACAATAACAATGAGTAAAAACAAAGAGAGTAGCTGGCGGCACCACCACACGGCGACGACGACGGAAACACCAGCACAGCGGCACCCCAATGGAGGCAGCAAGGGAGGAGATGGAGTTGAGGGTTTTGGGGAGGGGGGAATTGAGTTGGGAACTTAGGGTTGGAGGAGAAAACAAAAAAAATTGGGGGTTTTAGAATGGAGGAATCGGTGCTGTGGAGAGAAGATACGCTGGCCTCTTTTTGTTATTTCAGACCTGGCTCAAAACGACGTCGTTTTGTCCAGGTCATTTAAAAAAAATTCCCTGGGCCAAAACGACGTCGTTTTTCCCAGGTTGTTTTAATATAAAAAAAGAGCCGCGCGCTACGCGCATCCTTCTTCTTCAGCTTGCAAAACCTTCATTCTTCTTCAGTCATTTGGTCGAGCACTTGGTGTGCCGCTCCAAGAGGTCGCACCAGCTTCTCCAAGGGACCTCTAAGCTTATTTCCATGGCTTCCAAGAGGTCGTGCGACCTCACTGACCCTACTGTGGCTCCGCCTCTGCTCTTAATATCAGCATAGGAATATCTGCTTGGCTTCTGAGCTATGTAATCTTTCAATCCTCAACTGATTTTTTTTGTCTATTTTCTTGGAGCTATAGGCTTGGTAGATGATGAGAAGCCCCCACTGCAATAAGAGCCACAGAAACTGTGCAAACTGCAGATAGAGATGACAAAAATTATCCTAATTACATGTGATTCAGATTTATAGTCCAGCAATGCAAGTGCTTTAATTTATGGACAACTCACCTGATATCTTTATGCGTGTCCCTCTACGGCTACTATCTGTAAAAGTTGTTATTTAAGCTAATAAGTACTTTTGCTATGAAATCAATAAAATTCTGCGTCCTGACTAATCAGATCGAATTTGAATGACTGAAAATAAATAATATTTGCTTTCAAAGTACTGCAACAAAGCCAAGTTTAGTTAAATGATACCTTCAGGGAAATCTAAACATTCGCTTTCTGCAGTCTGAACATGCCTTGCCCATCTCTTTCCAATGTCGACATGATGGTTTGGACCAATGCAACTTCATTGGAAGGGATGATATATCTGGAATTGATGTATAGTCATGCGGCTTGGTACTTAATCTTTTCAACGAAGAGGTTGTTAGATGAAAGATGGCATCTCGAGCAGAGTCTGGTTGTCGTTAGTGCATGATAGATCAAAGCCATGGTAACCGCAATGGATTGACTGCTTCTCTGCAAATTTCAAGGCCTACTCCGCAATGGACTGTATCGACATCTACTACAATGGCCAACCAGCATAAGAAATTGATCAGAAGCATTATTCCAACAAAAAAATGACTTGCAGCATTCCGGTCTCTTGCTAAGTTATTAATTGATTATATACGACAGATATGGATAAGGTTTAAGCATTAATATCGTCTACACAGATATATAGCATGATTGGTTTTATGATGGATGAGTCTCCAGCATAGTAGCCGACAATGGGATGTGTATTCCCTGCAGCATTGACAAAGTGTAATCCCTGCAGATTCAGACCACATGCTGGTCAAGTGTGAATGTAGAAAAAACAGAACAATATAAGTTAGGGAAAAAAAAAAAACTGGAGTTTGGGGAGAGTTACAGCAACTTCGAGGCAAAGTGTGACCCGGTGCTGAAGAAAATTTCCTTTTTCCTTTCTAATTTGACAAACAAAAATCATTACATTTGATGAATACGACAGATGAGTCTCCAGCATAGTATCCGACGTGTAATCCCTGCAGCAAGGAGCTGCTGCTGGAGGAGAAGAAATAAAATTCCAGTTGCTTTCTTCTTCATTTCGTGCTGCACAAGAGCCTTGTTCTAGAGACACTATTCTTATTTGCCTCACTTTTATTCTCTCTTGTACTTCTGAGTGTCACTCCTTTCTTATTTGCCATAGCCACATAACCTACTTTGTCTAATTATTCTTTGTCCTCTTCCACAATTGGAAGTCTCTTCCTTCCTCCTAATATTCTCTGTCACTATGTCTAGAGGAAGTCTCCTATTTGCTGCACGCATAGCCCTTCTCCTTCTCCTTGTTCCTCCTTCCTTCTGTTTCCAAACATCCACCCTGGAAGATAGTACCCTTTCTTGTGGCAATATATACATAAGGTCTCCATTCTGTTTAAAGGAAGACCTTCTAAACTGTGGCGACAGCACTTTTGAGCTATATTGTGAGGAAAATGTTACAGTAAAACGCTTGTATTCGGGAAAGTATTACGTAAAGGTGATCAATTACAGTGATCGGACAATCCGAGTTGTGGATGCTGGTGTTCACAAGAAAGACAAATACTTCTCCAACCCACGTTACTCTTTAACCTCCTTCAACCTTAGTGATAGAAATCCTTTCGTCCATGGTCGATATACTGACACATCTATTCAAGAACTGCATAGTCTAGCGATACGTGAGTGCCTATAATTTTTATCAGCTGTGCAAATCCAAGGCATTCTCCTCGCCTTGTTGATAGAGCTCCATGCATCAACAATTCCTGCCAATTCTTCTTTGTCCAGGACTTTAAGAATGTTTTCTTCTGTCAACAAATCTAACACATTTTCTATGGGATAGAAATATGCCATGTTTAGATCTAGCAACCTCTAAGCCAAGAAAATATTGTAACTCACCAAGTTCCTTCATCTCAAATTCACTTGCAAGGAGCTTCCGTAAAGTCTGCATCTCCTCATTGTCATTACCAGGAACCACCATATCATCTACATAAATGATCAGGGCTGTAAGTTTTCCACCACGACGCTTTAAGAACAATGTGTGATCTGAGTTACTCCTGAATGTACCCAAACCTCTTCATGGAATTAGTAAATCTCCCAAACCAGGCTCGGGGGTGATTGCTTTAACCCATACAAAGATTTTCTCAGTTTGCATACGGTATTGGGACCGGATGTCATAGGAATCCCTGGTAGTGGATCCATATGTACTTATTCTTGTAAGTCCCCATGAAGAAAGACATTCTTTACATCATACCTGCAGGTATCGGCCAGTCAAGATTCGCAGCCAAGGATATGAGAACACGTACAGTGTTGATCTTGGCAACCGGTGCAAACGTCTCCTGGTAGTCAATTCCATATGTTTGTATATACTCATTGGCCACTCATCTTGGTCTATGGATCCATCAGCTTTGTATTTAACAATGTATATCCACCAACATCCAACTGGTTTCTTCCCATGTCGTAAAGGAATCATTTCCCACGTAGAATTCTTTTTCAAAGCTTCCATTTCAATTTTGCTTCAGTCCATTTGGAATATGTCAGAGCATCCCGCCACTTACTTGGAACACATACAGTAGATAATTGATTGACAAATGATGCATATGACTTTGACAATCTATGAGTGGACACATGGTTATTGATGGGATATTTAGATTTAGCATTAAGGTCAGGGCAATATTGAGGTTTAGGTTTTCCCCTAGTGGATCTAGGTGGAAGTGTATATGGTGCAACATTAGGTGGTTCAGTGATTACCTCAATTACTTCTTCATCACTAGATGAATGATGCGATGGCAGGGCAGGAGGGGTTGTATTTTGTAATTGGTCATCAGGGGCATCTGGATCACCTTCTAGTTCCATGGTCTCAAGGTTTTCACTAAGGTTAGGATCTAACAGAACAAGAATTTCTCCAGAATTTTCGTCACTGCCCAAAATGACCGGTCCCTGGGTTCTTCGCGACCGGTAGCCTGGGACAATTCTTCAGCTTCTTCGACTCTATCTGAAAATGACATGTCTTGGCAACCGGTCTCCTGGGACTTTTTTCGAGTGTCTTCAAATCTGTGTAAAAATGATCGGTAGCTTGGGGATTTTCTCCAGTCTTTTCAGTATTTTCTTCAATCTTCTCTTCAAATGACGAGTTTTTTTCTTCACTCCCCCTCTCCCCCTGAAGAGAAGGGATCTTGGAAACCACAAAGTAGGCCAAATCTTCAAGAAAAGTGGCATCCATAGTGATAAAGAGCTTTTGAGTAGGAGGATGGTAACACTTATAACCTTTTTGATTCAAACCATATCCAATGAACACACATCAAAGGGCACATGGATCCAACTTACTTTGTTGATGAGAAGGAACATTACCATAAACAACACAACTGAACACACGATGAGGCAACTTGAGGAAGATAAGAAGAGAGATGTGACGAGCTAAAGTTTCTAGTGGGGTTTGGAAATCCAAAACACTTCTAGGAACCCGATTAATCACATAAACTGCAAAGAGAATAGCATGACCCCATAAGTAGTGAGGGACTGATTTGTCAAGCATGTAGGCACGTGCAACCTCAAGTAACTGGCGATTCTTTCGTTCGGCAACCCCATTTTGTTGTGGAGTGAAAGGAGTGGAGGTTTAATGGATGATGCCTTGGTTCAAGAAGAATTAAGCCCAGACACCATGCACATATTCCCCGCCATTATCGGACCTAAACACTTTGATGGAAACTTAGAACTAAGTGGTGATCATAGCATGAAATTCTCAGATTGTGGTGGTAACATCACTTTTATGGGCGAGCAAATATACCCATGTCATGCGGGTACAATCATCTATAAATGTAACAAACCACCTTTTGCCTGGAGAAGAGACTTTAGTAGGGCCCCAAACATCGGAGTGAGTCAACTCAAAAGGGAATTCTATTTTACTATCATTTGAGGGAAATACAGTGTGATGGCTCTTGGCCAACACACAAGTTTCACACTGAAACTGAGAATCAACTAATCTTTATAATAAAGATAGAAACAACCATCGAAGATAGCCAAACGATGGATGTCCTAAGCGATGATGTCATAGCCAAATCTATTGTTGAGCACGTGAGTTTTGAACATGAGCAACTCGCGTGGTGATGAGATCGTCAAGGTATACAACCCCCACCTCCGTTTACCATGCCGAATTGTGTCATGAGTCGTAAGGTCCTGAAACTTACAATGAGAAGGATAGAATGTGGCATCACAATTATGTGAGTCAAGGAACTTCCCAACAGACAACAAATTGCATTTAAGAGAGGGAACAAACAGTGTATGAGGTAAGGATAAAGAAGGGGAAAGTGGTATAGTCCCTTCTCCAACAACATTAGAAGGAGCCCCATTAGCACTAGTGATGTAAGGGTAACGAAACTTAGGAGATAATGTGGAAAAAGCAATGGAGTCAAAAGTCATATGATCAGTGGCACTAGTATCAATTATCCATGTAGTAGAGAGTGTACCTGAGTAATTGTTGGAGTTGCAAAGTAAGGTAGGAGATGGAGACTCGCCTGTAGTCATGACACAAGCAGTCTTGGGTGTCATGTTGTGGGTCTTGTGTGAAAGTATGGATACGTAAATGCAGCGGAAGATTTCAAGAACACAACAGGTGCACAGCAGAAAACGAAGAACGCAGTTGACAATAGAAACCAATAGCACAGCAAAACAAGGCAATCAAGGGGCAAGGTTTAAGTAAAGGTAAAATAAGAATAAGGTTATGCAAAGGCAAGGCAAAGGCAAGGAGATGCAGTGGAAGATAGCTTAAGATAGCTTAAAACTTCAGCAAACAAGAGCACAAATTAGGATTGTGATCACAACCAATTTCAAGGCAAGGCAAAGTATGAGATAGGTAGGGATAAGTAGATGCAGCGGAATCGTAAAACAACCAAAGGAACACAATACAAGTTTTGTGTTGGAACAATATAGGTAAAGCAAGGCAAGGGAAAGTATTAAGCAAAGGTAAAGTAAAGGCAAGGATAAGCAAAGGCAATGATATGATCAGAGAAAGGCAAAGGTAGAGATAGGAACAATGTAGCAACAAAGTAGGAGCAAGGTTAAGTAGAGATAAGGTAAGGCAAGAATAAGGTAAGAGCAAAGTTTAAAAAAAAAAAAACAAAACAAAACAAGGTAAGAACAAGGTTATGCAGAGGCCACCAAAATCGATTGTTCTGATACCATGCCAAACATAGTGTACAGATTTTCTGGTTTCAAGAGTTCCATTCATGGTGATTTGTTTACATACAAGGAGGTATATATATACGAGGCATAAAAGCCCAAGTGGAAAGAATGCAACTATCCTAAGGTCAAGCTCCCTAAAATATGGTAGGCTACCAACCTAGTCAAGCCCCCAAACATTGTAGGTGCCAAACATTCTACTAACCTTATTAATTGACTATTACTAGCCACATTAATTGACTAATAGACAACATAATTAACATCACCCATTGTGTAAACAACAAATAATCAGCCTATACTAGTGATACTCACTCTCAAGGTAATCAGCCTATACGACCGACATCTTTTCCAAAATAAAACCACGACGGTAAATTCTCGTCGTTGTTATAACAAACAACCTCATTAACAAATAACAACCGACGTATGTATACTGAAAAATGAGCCAAAAAAATTGTCAAGGATACGAATAGACGACCTATTTTAACAAAAGACCGTCGTTTAAATAAATAAACGAAACGTGAATTACAGTTATGACGTCTTTAAATAAATAAAAGACGATGTTCGTAAAACATACTACGTCACCACTATTTATATAACCGTCGTAAAATAAATTTTCCACTTCGTTTTTTCCATTAATATTGAAGTGGAAATAGCGGTTAGGGTAATTACTTACGACACATGTATTTCTATAGACAACGTTATATTTACTAAACAACGTCGTCCACAAACAAAAGACAACCGTGTTTTAGAATTTATACGTCATCTTTAAAAACAGAACCGTCGTCTAATATATTTTAAACGGCACAAAGTTTCAGTTGATCGCTGTATAAATTTATATTAACGACTTGATCTGAAAATAAACGACGTGGAAAATATGTTAGGGTCATGACTTACGACATATTTATTTCTATAAACAACGTTGTATTTGATGGACAACGTCGTCATCATGTAAAAGACAACTGTTTTTCTAAATTTATACGTCGTCTTTACCAACATGATAGTCGTCTAATCTATCTGAGATGACAAAGTTTGTCAGCCAATCGTCGTCGGTATTATGGTATTGGAGTCGTGTTATTTGTAATTACATGTCAGCTCTTTATGCTTTTCCGACGTGATATCGTTAATAACTGTTTCACAATACCTTCGTGGTTCTTCATTTTTACATTGCTTTTAGACGTCGATAAATACGTTGCCGTCGTTGAATGCTCCAAAACGTCGTTTTTTTATTGACAATTTTATTAAAACAGTGGTATGTTTTTCAGGTTTTATGAGGACCGTCGTTTTATAATATTGAACCAGTATTTTATGTACCTGATTGTTTTGTGGCCAAAACCTGCATAATGAAAGGGAAGTAAACACATTACAATTTATTACAAAATTAATGTCATACAGTAGTGTCGTTTAGGGCATAAGTGATTTCATAAATTACAAGAGCACCATTCAATCCATATATCTTCACACCCATCTCGAATATTTTGACTCCCAAACTCACCCACCAGTTCATCAAATGTGTCAACATTTGGCATACCTCTAGTAAATGGCTCACACTCAATTCTCACATCACCTAAGACATCATCACCAATAACATCATTATATTCTCTATTAGGCATTGATAACACTACCGACCAACAACGATGCATCGGGTCGTCAACAAAAAATACTTGTTTGACTTGAGAAGCCAAAACAAATTGGTCGTTCCTATGTCCAATTTTACTCAAATCTACAAGGGTAAATCCAAGTTCGTCGACTACAAGACCAAAAGTACTATCTATCCAATCATACCTAAAGACTGGGATTGTAAACTTTTGGTAGTCAAGGTCCCAAATTTCTTGAATGACACCATAAAAACCCATATTTGAGAGAATAAGGTTTTTATCCTTGGCACTAGCAACTTGCATGGTATGTGCAAGTAAATAAACTCCACAATTTTGAACTGTCCGCACATCATCTTGTGCCTTGATGTTAAATTTAACACCTTTAATAAGATAGCTCCTATATGATGGCACTGCCATATTTGGACCAGCTGCTAGCCACCTTAAATTTTCTGATACGCCATGATTGTCTCCCTCATTAAGTTCACTTAGAGCATGCAAATTAATCATATCTTAATTCAATCTAACATAGAAAAGAAGAAAATTAAAAGTCCAATATATGTTATTGAATAACATATACCTTGAAGCGTAGCCATTGAATGAAAGTGCTATGTGCTTATCTTGCCACTTTGTTCTCTTTCTAAATTTTGGATATGCGGTCTTGATGTGGATCATATGTTCCCTACATGACATGAAAAATTCAAGCATTACGGTCCCAAACATATAAGATAAACATAAGGAATAATTTAAAATGGAAACTTAAAGAATAAAACTCATACTCGATATAAGGTAGGACTTCCTCCGTATTCTCCAAGACATATAGATGTGCTTGGTTCAACAGGTCCCGATCAACTAAGCTCACTATACAACCTGATAATGGCTTTGAAACTCCTATATTCTGACTTGATGGCACTCCAATTGTACTAATATCAGATAAATGTTCGGTGTTAAATTCTACAACTTCTTCAGCTATATAACGCTCAGCAATGCAACCTTCGGGATGAGTACGGTTCTGAACATACCCCTTTAGAACTTTCATATATCTTTCGAACGGATACATTCATCTAAAATATACTGGCCCACATAGAAGAACTTTTCTGACAAGATGAACTACTAGATGAACCATGATATCGAAGAATGAATGTGGAAAGTATTTTTCAAGCAAACACAAAGTAACTAAACCATCTTCTTCCAACTTATCTAGCTTGGAAACATCAACCTATCACAAACATTCTTCTCAATGTGCATAACATCTAGACATGCCTCACTGGAAGGTATTTCCAATACTCGAGATCAAAGAATTTTTACTTCTTCTTCCAACGAACTCTGTCACCATCATTTTCACCTCCACCTCCCCCTTTTTTCGAGCCCCATATGTAATTAATATCTTCAACCATATGTAGCACTTCTTCTCCAGTTAATGGCTCAAGAGGTATGCCATATTCAGGTTTCTATTAAAAGTTGCACGTTGCCTCCTATATGGATGATTGATTAGTAACCATTTTCTATGCCCAATGTAACAAATTTTGTGGCCATTTTTCAACCTGTGACTAGGTGTATCATCGCCGCATATTGGACAAGCTTTATATCCTTTAACAACACAACCATGTAAGTTTCCATAGGCGGGGAAATCATTAATTGTCCACAGGAATGCAGCTGAGTGTAAAGTATTCTCCTATATGTGCATCATACACTCCTTTAATCCCATCCCACAAAGATTTTAAATCATCAATCAAAGACTCCAAGTAGACGTCTATATCATTTCCGGGTTGTTTAGGACCGAAAATCAATAAAGTCAACATCATGAACTTTCGTTCATGCACAGCCATGGTGGGAGATTATATGTAACTAAGATAACTGGCCAGCAACTATATCTGCTACTTAGAGAACTGTGGGGATTGAATCCAACAGATGAAAGAGCCAATCTCAAGTTTCTCGGCTCATTACCAAACTCGCGCCATTTATCATCAACAAGTTTCCAAGATGGGGAATCCGCAGGATGAGACATCTGACCATCAATTGATCTTCTAGTAGCATGCCAAGTCAAACTCTTAGCTGTCTCATGTGATTGAAACATCCTTTTAAACCTTGGAATTGGAGGAAAATACCACACCACCTTCGCTGGCACACCCTCTTTCAAGATTGAATCTTTGCCTTCCTTCCACCTTGAGATACCACAAGTAGGACAATTAGTTGAATCTTCATACTCCTTCCTATACAAGATGCAATCATTGGGGCATGCGTGGATTTTCTCATAACTCAACCCCAATGCACACAAAGTCTTTTTTGCCTCATACATAGAGGTCGGTATTGTATTTCCTTCTAGAAGCAAATCGCCCTGAAGTATCAATAATTTTGTAAAACAGACATCACTCATCCCATGTTTTGCCTTCAAATTATACAACTTCACTAATGCCAATAACTTGGTGTACTTTCTACAACCAAGGTACAATGGTTGATCTCCATCCCCAATCACATTAGCAAACTCATAAGGATCAGATCCAAAATCACCAAAATTATTACATCCATCTCTATTTCTTCAGACACAAAACTGTACCTACTATGGTCATCATCTTCTTCAACATTTCTACTAGCATTAGTAGTTGCTTCCCAAGGTTCCATGTGAAATGTCCAATTCTTATAGCTTTGGTCAACTCCATTAAAGTATAAGTGATCCCTTATAATTCCAACCCCAAACAATTTCAAATTCACAAATTTCACACATCACTATAGCAGATTATATAGGGTTTTAATAGCAAGTAATATAGTATACAGACGAAGATTTTTAAACAACACCAGACGTATTGAACATACATAGACGACGGGTTTTCAAAAAACATCGTCTAATGCTAGCAAAAAACAGAGGCCAGCGAAATTGAACCACGACGGTAGTTAAAAAAATCGTCGTGTATAAAAAATACAGACGACGGTTTGTTAAATACCCGTCGTCGTATGCCTAAAAAAACATTTTAAATATCAACGTCCCAGTTTATTTTCAAGAACCCAAAATATATTAAGAACACAACATATACATTAATTTTTATGTTGGGTATTAAGAACACGTATACTAAGCATGAAACCAACATATACTAAGCATGAAAACATTAAATCCATTCCCGATTCACAGACCATGGCCAATTGGTTCAAGGTTACAAGTATAAGAGTTAGAGCGAAATCTGAAAATTTTAGGTTGCGGGGAAATTTTTAGAAAGCGCGCTCTTTAAAAAACATTGACGGAAAACAAAACAACTGTCGTTAAAATTTCAACATAAACATGACGCTTATTACATTAAAGACGTCGTGGTAAATATCCTTACGACACAAAAACAAACTACCGTCGTTAAAATGTCAAAAGAAATATGACGCTTATTAAAATAATTGAGTCGTGGTATCTCCATACGACCAAAATAAATAAATAAATAAATAAAAAACTGACATATTAGAAACTAAGTATATATGTGGTGTTTGGTTTTGCTAGGATTCGAACTCGTGTGCGAACGGGTTTAGGGTTTAGGGTGGAATGAACAGAAAATTAAATAGACAAATATACCATAAACCCTAATAAATAAAACCTAAATTATATATATATTTTAAAAATAATTTTAGAAAAGGGATTAGGGTTTTAGGGCCTAAAATATCTCCTCTATAAAACCCTAAACCCTAATCCCTTTTCTAAAATTATTTAAACCCTAAATCCTAAACCCTAAACCATTAAAGTATAAGTGATGTTGTGACTCATGAAAATATTTTTCTTTTTGGTGGTCATTTTAAATTTGTATAACTCAAACTGTATTTTTAAAGCTTAAGGGGGAAGAAAATTTCTCAATGACTTCATAGGAGTTGACGTTGAATTTTTTGGATTTATTTTAAATTTATTATGAATATTTCGAATTAAATAGAATAAAATATTATTACAAAAACCCACAAACCAAGTTGGCGTTAAGAAAGTAAAGACGTTGTAAAACGTAATAAACGACTTACTTTTAAAAAAGACGTCGTTTAAATGCAAAACCATGGTCAATTTTACACAGAAAACGACGTATAAACAAAATTCCACGACTTAAACAATTAACTTCTTGCCATCTAATATCAACAAAACAATGTCGTCTATAGAACCAAGAGCGTCGTTTGAATTACCTGTTACGTCTCTTTTTAAAAAACTATGACGTTGTTATTTGTGTACAACGTCATTTTAAAGAAACGACAGTGTAAAAGCGCTCTTCGTAAATCATTGGCGGAAAACAAACAAACCGTCATTACAAATATAAATAAACATGACGCTTCTTACATTAGTACCCTAAACCCTAAACCCTAATCCATAAAAAATAAACCCTAAACCCTAAACCCTAAACCATAAACCTTAAACCCCAAAAATAAACCTTTATCCCCCTAAACCCTAAACCCTAAACCATTAAAAGTATGAGTGATGTTGTGACTCATGAAAACATTTTTCTTTTTCGTGGTCATTTTAAATTTGTATAACTCAAATTGCATTCTTTTTAAGCTTAAGGGGGAAGAAAATATCTCAATGACTTCATAGGAGTTGACGTTGCATTTTTTGGATTTATTTTAAATTTATTATGAATATTTTAAATTAAATAGAATAAAATATTATTACAAAAACCCACAAACTACGTTGGCGTTAAGAAAGTAAAGACGTTGTAAAACGTAATAAACGACTTACTTTTAAAAAAGACGTCGTTTAAAGGTAAAACTATGGCCATTTTTACAAAGAAAATGTTGTGTAGATTCAGCTGCACCAAAATGGATTCAGCTGCATCCTCAACTTGTGATACTCGCAAGTGCACGAGCCGTTGGTAGTTTAGCATATGTAAGTGCGAGGTCGATTCCACAGGGATTGGTGATTGAATGATCAAATTCATTTTTCCTACACAAAACAGAAATGAAAACAAAAGATGAAAAAAAAGGTTTGTACAACACTTGAGAACATGGAGAGTTTGGATGAGAATAGAGAGAAGTGTTTGAGAAAGAGAAGGGAAAAGAGTTTTGGGAAGTGTTTGAGAACTTTGAGAATTTGGTGAAGGAATGGGAGAAGTGTTTGGGAAGTGTTTGAGAATGACGAGCACAAAATAAATACAAGTTTTATCCTTAAATTTATATTTGTTAGTATTTTCTTTTGTATTATGTAAATTTATTAGAGTATTTGTATTGGCTATTTTCAATCTTTGTTTTTGTATTTAATGAGTGGTTGTATGTAGATATTAAGTGTCTTCCACCAATGGCATGAGGAGGAGGAGGAATAAGCAATGTGTTGCAAAAAGAGAGGAAGAACTCAATTTGGATTTGATGACTTTGCCTTTTACAGCTCATGCTGTACAGTCCATTTGCAGACCTGAAAAACGAATTTTCCCATGCTCAAATGAATAAATATCCTTCATGACACTTGTTCAATAAGCTGTCGACTAAAACATATCCAAAAATTGGAATAATTGGATAAAAACTCAATCCACAGGCTGTCAAACACCAAGACAGGTTCATGACTTTGCCTTTTACAGCTCATGCTGTACAGTCCATTTGCAGACCTGAAAAACGAATTTTCCCATGCTCAAATGAATAAATATCCTTCATCACACTTGTTCAATAAGATGTCGACTAAAACATATCCAAAAATTGGAGCAATTGGATAAAAACTCAATCCACAGGCTGTCACACACCAAGACAGGTTCTAGAAGACAGCTTGCATATGCAGCTGGAATGAAAGGGACTTCATGCTTCTATAAATAGGCAACAACTCAAGAGAGAAAGGGTGGAGAAATTCAGGAAAAACACAGCAGAAGGCAAGAGAGAGAGAGAGAAAGAGTGAGGAAGAAAGAGAACAATGATGGAAAGGAAAGAACCAAGAGCTAACAACTCTTTTAAACTTGTTCTTCCTTTCCTAGTTCTCATGTAAATTATGTATTTTAATTTCTTTGTTTTGTTATAAATTCTTAATTATGTCTAGCTAAAATACTTAACTAAGGTTGGATGAAACACCATTATTAAATAAAGTTCTAGTTTTTATCTTCAATTCTCAAATATTGTGGTGTTCAATGATTATAATTTTCACTTCACATGATTAATAGATTAATCTTCTTTTCACCACTTCTATCATGTATTGTGACATATAACATGTATTTGTGGTAGTTAAGAGTTTGGATTAATCTATTAATTCATCCTTGGTTTATATTTCTAGTTTACAAATTTCTTTGATATTTTGTTATTCAAATAAACTTTTTCACATAGGATGCTTAGGAAACTTTGATCCTTTGTAGTTAAATAATTTTGTTTACATATTATGCTTAGAATTTGTACTTATGAAGGGAAGGAAAATTTACTTATGATCTAAAATACAAGCTTAATTGATAAATCTTGAGAAAGCAGTAGATTGATTTCTAGATTGCTACTCCATGGGAATTGAAAGATAAATAATTAGGATCTTATGGAATAATGGTGTGGATTCTAATACCTTAGTTATTTTTTCTCATAAATTTAAATCTTAATTTCAGTTTATTGTCATTTCCATATTTGTTTCATGCTTTATTTAATTTTCTTTATCAACAAACAAATCACCATTTGAATCAACTAGGTTGGCAATGAAATTAACTTGGGTATAATTGGTTTTCTATCTTTACACGCAATCCCTTGGGTACGATCTCGCTCTTACACGCTTATGCTATATTCGATTCGTGCGCTTGCGAGTTTATAAATTTTAAAAGACACCGCTTTTGGTGACAACAAGTTTTTGGCGCCGTTGCCGGGGATTGCAACGGAATACTAATCAAATTCTGGTTAATTAAATTCTTCCACTAGTTATAATTTAGTTTTGTAATATATATAATTTTGATGCTTTGAGTGTATGAATTTTTAGATGTTGTTGATGAATCCCATTCACTAATTGAATCTTATATGATATGTGTTTGCTTCCTTTGCTTAATCACCTTAGGTTGTATGCATGTATCTAAAGTTGAGAAGTGGTGTAAGATAACCAAGAACATAATTCCTAATTAGCAACAAATGATTGAACTTGTTTAAGTGAGCATCATGTGAATTGGTTTCTTGATAACAAATTGATGAATTCCAATTCACCAAATTAATCTATCCTTGATGTGTGTTTTCCTTGATTGATTACCTTTGAAAGCATGCTTCTTGAGGTTGTTGGGATTATGTGTATCTTCATGTTTTCCTAAGCAATAAATGGATGGAGTAAGAACCATCCATGTGAATTGGTTTCTTGAATACCTAATGTAAACACCATGCTATTAGGATTTTTGTGATGTTCATATTCTCTTTGAACTTAATGGGTTTTCTTTGTAATTGAATCGAAGTACGAACCATACCTAGGTTCAGTTATAGGGAGGGCACAAGTATTGTAGCACGAACCATGCACTTTACGTATATTAGAGAGAATCAATGCGTCTTGAGCCACGACCTATGGTCTTGATTGCAAACATCTTCATCAATACGTTTAGAGTTCATCACTTGAGTATTCATGAACATAGGTAGAATTGTTTAGGGTGGATTCCGAAACCCTAGTGTTCGTTACGTACTCTTGGAAGAAGTTTCATATTATATTTTATTTTATTTTAAGAAAGTTCATTTCTTTTTCTTTATGTCAATTTGTGTGCTTATTGCTTGAACATTATGTGCTTGTTTGTACATGTATCAATAAAAAAAAGGAAAAGAAGACAACTCTAATCATAAGGAGGAGAAATGTGGAGTAGTAGGAGAAGTCGCGACCTTCAAATGCATCCATACTCGACCTAATCGCTTCAATGGGGAGCATTCCAATCCTTTCTTTTTTCTTGTTTTGTTATTATTATTTTTATTATTGTTTTTTTAATATAAAAATATATATATATTATTAAAAAAAAAAAAACTCATGACTTTTGGTAACTTCAGTGAGTGTCTTTGTCAATACAGTGTCTAGGAGTTCTATAGGCGACACCTTCGGTGTTTAAGAAGTTTGAGTTTTAAGCGGGACCATTGTGACCCCTCCAACCTTCCCGGATCTCCTGGCTATGTTTTCTGAGGCCCTTAACTGGTCATCCATGAGTTGCTTGTATATTTATGTGTTTTTAAAATAAGTTACTGAGTATTTAAAAAAAAATAAAAATAAAAATAAAAAACAATATAATTTTTGCTTATTTCTTTGTGTAGTTCTTTTTGTATTTTTTTCTGACTGTTTATTTTGTGTTTGTATAGATTTTAGTTTTCTTTTTGTGTGTTTTGATTCATTTTGGTCTTTATTTCTTTTTGCTTGGATTTTTTTTAATTTATTATTTTTGTCTTTTATTCTGTACTGGATAAATACCAAAGGGATTGACACGCATATTTTCCAGGTATTATCTTTCTATTTCATTTACCCTCTTATTTCATACATTACTAAAAAAAAAAAAAAACAAAACACAAACACAAAATAATAAATAAATAAATAAACAGATTCGAAACCCAATCTCCAACTAAGGCAATTCCGAATTTCTTGTTTCTCTTTGCTTTTATTACTGTAATTCTTTCTTTCTTTTACTTGTTTATGTATTTTAATTTGTTTTAAGTTTAGGAAGTAGATTGCTTCATGATTGCACACACGGAAATTTGGCTCAAAAACTTATTCATTTCATAAACATGTGATTACATACACAAATGTGAAAATACATACATAAAATTTCTCAATCACATGTTTGTTTCCAGATTCTGAGCCACTTGAGGCATCATGCTAATTGCCTCTACTGTCTCTTACTTGTAGAACCTGCAAAAGTTCGACATGATCATTATTTCTCTTCTGCAGTGCTTCTACATTCTGGTTGGCACAGGAGAGCCGTTTCTGGAGTCCGCCACCAGAGCTTTCAAGGAGGACACCTCCTCACTCAGTGCTGCACACTCCCGTGTCCTCGCCAGGAGTCGCATGCCCAGATTGGTAGACGAGACCGCCTGGAGCACAGTGAGATTGTGGGACTCATCCACCGCCATCCTGTCAGACCTACGTGCCACATGCAGATGATCTGCTGGAGTGAGTTTACTGCCAATCAATGTTCCCAGGCAGCACTGACCTGTTCGGCATTGCCTCAGAAAGGTTCGGTATTGCCTCAGCAAAGTTTGAGGCTGTGCCATGATGATATGTGGAGTTTGGGAAGACAAGGGTTGGAGGAGCCCTTATCTGGGCATTTGGTGGTGCAAGTGATAACTCAAGGTTGAGGTCATCAAGGTGAGTGCATGAGGATGCCATTTGTTTTGCTTCTGAATTTTTTGATGTTTTTCCTTAAGTTTGCAGGAAGAAATGCTGGGTATCATCCGCTTGTAGAGGCGTGGTTTAAATAGGCATATGCTGATGAGAGAGAGCCAACACCATTTCGGATTTCCCGGGCATGCTCGACCTAATCGCTTCAAGGGGGAGCACCTTTACTTTCACTTTACTTTACTTTTTTCCATGTTTTCTTGTGTTTTATGTTTTTGCCCGTTACTTTCATTTTCTAGTGCTTTGTGTTTTTACCTTTCCCTTTCGGCTATCATCTTTGTCTTATTTTAGTTGGGAAGTGTGTTTTCTTTTTCTTTTTCTTTTTCTTTTTTCTTTCTGCAACCTTACTCTTTTATTTCCGAAAAAAGAGAAATAACAAAAACCAAAAAACCACAAAATAAAATAAAAACACCAATAATGTTGTAGAAATCATTTCTTCTCGGTTGTTGGTGTCTCGACCATTGGAGCTTTGAGTTTGGCTCTCTGGCTGTCCTCTTCCAGGGCTTCACGCACAGCCTCTTGGGGCTCACCACTTGAGCTCCCAAAGATCGCAATTTTAGCTTGAGCGTAACTACTCTCGCGATCTACTTGTTTGCGTTTACCCGGTCGGTCTAGGTCTTCCAGAGCTTTCGCATGTCGCGAGAATACAATTCTACCATCTTTGTTAGGCTTTTATTCTCGTCCCGCAATACTTCTAGCTGGTGTCGATTCACCTCCACTATCCTTGCCCTCTCCCTTTTCAAGCTTTTTATAGCAGTCTGACACTCTTCAACCATACTTCGCTCCGCCGCCACTGACCTTTCAGCACCTCTACCTCATGGGACTTCGCAAGTAGGCGATGTCCCAAACTTGCGACACATGCTGTACTCTGCACGCTCAGTGCTAGGGCATCACTCGTGACCCGGTTGTCATCCCTTGTCCCGAACACACGTATATCTTTAGGAGTCACTAAATTTCTACCAACTCCAATGGCAACATCGTTGTCCAAGAGTATTGAGTCATTGACAGTCACAGGCCCCCTTACGGAGGCAAAGTAGGGTACCCATACCTGGTGCCGCTGCTTGGCCCCATGTCTAGTCGGTGGAGCTAGGTTGAGATCCAAGGAAAAGGGGTAGGAAGAGGCCATTTGATTTCTCACTCTTTTCTTCTTTCTTTTTTTTTTTTTTTCTTTCTTTCTTTTCTCTTTTGTGTGTTTCTGAGTTTGTGTTTTTCACCATTTCTTTTTAGATTTTTATAGACTTAGTCTGCTAAACCCTAGCCGCACCCTAGCCCTTATGACTTATCTCTATATGTCGCCGCACCCGTTTCCCAACCCCCCCTTAATTGCATTTTTACCTTTCACCACCTTCACGTGAAAAAGTCGTTGCACCTTCCTACAAAACCAATAATTCTGACTTTGGGGATGTGAAAGTGGCCTCTGCGCGCTGACACGTCCCTCACCTCTTTTTGCCCGTGACGTATCAGTAAACGAGACATCCGGCCCCCCTTCTCTCTTTTCAGAAATCTCGTTCCTTACGCTTCTGACAACGCTTCTTTGTTTTCTTTAATTTTTTAATAATAATAATAATAAATAACAATAATAATAAAAGCAGTGTTTGGGCTTTCGTTTGGGTTGGGTTTTAAAATTGATTTGGACGTTCTCATGGGCTGGATTTCTGCGTACGTAGAACTGTTGTTAGGGCTTACCTGTGTTATTTGGTTTGATTTTGTTCCGTTTGTTTTTGTTTTGTTTTTGCAACTAAATTGTAGTTTTAAATCTTGTTTGTTCTTTTATTTAATTGGTTTACTCCATTTCATTTCTTGTTATAACTTTGTTGATACCTAAATTCTTCAACATTGAGGACAATGTTTGATTTAGGTTTGGGGGTAAGGTCTAGAAGTTTTGTTTTTAAATTTTTAGGGTAGTTTTGTTTTTATTTCAAAAAAAAAAAAAAAAAAGGTGTTATCTCTAGATTTTTATGCTTACTATCATCAAATCAGATTTAACACTCATGAATGATTTTTACGATTGGAAACATATGATTAAATTTTAAACCCATAATTTTAGTTTTTTCACTTATTTCTATTTAGTGGATAATTCATGAGTTATACTTTGAACTCTCACATGCACATCAACACTTTAGTGAGAATGAAAGAAAAGATCAATTATAGTTAACTTTGTTGTTTTAAGTAGAGTTAGATGACATTGCTCTTGATTGACCTTGGCGTAAAAAATAAATAAATAAATAAATAAAATAATAATAATGATGTTAATTTATCCAGAGTTTTACTTAGTAACCGGGCCTCTTGCCTAAACAGCAGCGAGTGTTCGCGCCAAACGGTAAAGTTTTGAGGTAAATACATTTTGTGACTAGTTTAGTTCTGTAGCCTTTTTAACTCTAGTTAATAAGCCCTTAGGGGTGTTTCTACACCTAATGCCTTAAAACCTTTGGTTTGAGAGTCGTTGGCCTAAATCTCGCTACATGGGTTAATTAGAAAGCTTAATGGAACTAAACATTGCACAGTCACATTCAAAAAAAAAAAAAAAAAAAAGTATATAAATGCCTTGGTTAGTTATTTGTACTGAATTTTGATAATGATTGAAATAATCAGGTTACTGTGATTGAAATTGACTTTTGTCTCTAAAATGTGTTGGTTCACTTAAACACCAAAGGAAACAAATGAAAAAATTTACTAAATGATTATAAGTGATCAAGACTTTATGTGGGGATTAATTTGAAGCGTGTTTGCTCTTTTAAAAAATTGTTCATGAATTTTCAATCCAGATAGCTTTGATGATGGTTAAGCATTTGTTTAAATTTTCAATTTTGTTGTAGCATAAATTTTTTAATCTCTCATTTTGATGTTTGTGGGTATCATCACTGAAAGCCCTCACGAGACTATACTCGTCCACTAGGGTAACCTAAGGGTTTAAAGGCTTGTTGCATATGCTAAATGCAATCGAGATCCCTGCGAAAGTGGTTTAGTTTTCTTTTCTACTTAGTTTTTGTATTGGCTATTTTCAATCTTTGTTTTTGTATTTAATGAGTGGTTGTATGTAGATATTAAGTGTCTTCCACCAATGGCATGAGGAGGAGGAGGAATAAGCAATGTGTTGCAAAAAGAGAGGAAGAACTCAATTTGGATTTGATGACTTTGCCTTTTACAGCTCATGCTGTATAGTCCATTTGCAGACCTGAAAAACGAATTTTCCCATGCTCAAATGAATAAATATCCTTCATGACACTTGTTCAATAAGATGTCGACTAAAACATATCCAAAAATTGGAATAATTGGATAAAAACTCAATCCACAGGCTGTCAAACACCAAGACAGGTTCATGACTTTGCCTTTTACAGCTCATGCTGTACAGTCCATTTGCAGACCTGAAAAACGAATTTTCCCATGCTCAAATGAATAAATATCCTTCATGACACTTGCTCAATAAGATGTCGACTAAAACATATCCCAAAACTTGGAGCAATTGGATAAAAACTCAATCCACAGGCTGTCACACACCAAGATAGGTTCTAGAAGACAGTTTGCATATGCAGCTGGAATGAAAGGGACTTCATGCTTCTATAAATAGGCAACAACTTGATGAGCACAAAATAAATACAAGTTTTATCCTTAAATTTATATTTGTTAGTATTTTCTTTTGTATTATGTAAATTTATTAGAGTATTTGTATTGGCTATTCCAATCTTTGTTTTTGTATTTAATGAGTGGTTGTATGTAGATATTAAGTGTCTTCCACCAATGGCATGAGGAGGAGGAGGAATAAGCAATGTGTTGCAAAAAGAGAGGAAGAACTCAATTTGGATTTGATGACTTTGCCTTTTACAGCTCATGCTGTACAGTCCATTTGCAGACCTGAAAAACGAATTTTCCCATGCTCAAATGAATAAATATCCTTCATCACACTTGTTCAATAAGATGTCGACTAAAACATATCCAAAAATTGGAGCAATTGGATAAAAACTCAATCCACAGGCTGTCACACACCAAGACAGGTTCTAGAAGACAGCTTGCATATGCAGCTGGAATGAAAGGGACTTCATGCTTCTATAAATAGGCAACAACTCAAGAGAGAAAGGGTGGAGAAATTCAGGAAAAACACAGCAGAAGGCAAGAGAGAGAGAGAGAAAGAGTGAGGAAGAAAGAGAACAATGATGGAAAGGAAAGAACCAAGAGCTAACAACTCTTTTAAACTTGTTCTTCCTTTCCTAGTTCTCATGTAAATTATGTATTTTAATTTCTTTGTTTTGTTATAAATTCTTAATTATGTCTAGCTAAAATACTTAACTAAGGTTGGATGAAACACCATTATTAAATAAAGTTCTAGTTTTTATCTTCCATTCTCAAATATTGTGGTGTTCAATAATTATAATTTTCACTTCATATGATTAATAGATTAATCTTCTTTTCACCACTTCTATCATGTATTGTGACATATAACATGTATTTGTGGTAGTTAAGAGTTTGGATTAATCTATTAATTTATCCTTGGTTTATATTTCTAGCTTACAAATTTCTTTGATATTTTGTTATTCAAATAAACTTTTTCACATAGGATGCTTAGGAAACTTTGATCCTTTGTAGTTAAATAATTTTGTTTACATATTATGCTTAGAATTTGTACTTATGAAGGGAAGGAAAGTTTACTTATGATCTAAAGTACAAGCTTAATTGATAAATCTTGAGAAAACAGTAGATTGATTTCTAGATTGCTACTCCATGGGAATTGAAAGATAAATAATTAGGATCTTATGGAATAATGGTGTGGATTCTAATACCTTAGTTATTTTTTCTCATAAATTTAAATCTTAATTTCAGTTTATTGTCATTTCCATATTTGTTTCATGCTTTATTTAATTTTCTTTATCAACAAACAAATCACCATTTGAATCAACTAGGTTGGCAATGAAATTAACTTGGGTATAATTGGTTTTCTATCTTTACACGCAATCCCTTGGGTACGATCTCGCTCTTACACGTTTATGCTATATTCGATTCGTGCGCTTGCGAGTTTATAAATTTTAAAAGACACCGCTTTTGGTGACAACAAGTTTTTGGCGCCGTTGCCGGGGATTGCAACGGAAAACTAATCAAATTTTGGTTAATTAAATTCTTCCACTAGTTATAATTTAGTTTTGTAATATATATAAAAAAAGAAATTTTTTTTTTTAAAAAAACGAAATTATAAAAAAAAAATTTAGATTTTGTCAATTATCTTGTTTCTATTGTAATATATATTAAACTTTTATTAAAAAAAATTTATAAAAAAAAAACGAAATTTTTTTTTTCAGATTTTGTCAAATCTCTTGTTTTCTATTGTAATATCACTGTGTATTAATTTTTCGCTTCTTTGTTTCAGTTGTATCATCTAAAGCTTCTTTTGGTGTAGCCTTGGACTTGGAAGAAGTTTCATATTTTATTTTATTTTAAGAAAGTTCATTTCTTTTTCTTTATTTCAATTTGTGTGCTTGTTTTTGCTTGAACTGATTTGTGTGCTTGTTTTTACAGGTATCATAAGATTTTATTGGAGGAGTGAAATTAAAGGTGCGTCTTGGAAACCTGGTAAGAAAATTCTAATTCGTCTTTTAAATTCTTGCTTGAATTTTCTTTTTGTTTTATTTTTATATTGTTTTTCTCGCATATAAGTAATTAGTAAATTTAAAACTTATAGGCCCTTCTTGAAAGATGTTAACTTGTGGTAACTCCAGTGAATAACTTCTAAACATTACAGTGTCTAGGAAAGTTCTTTAAGGAGGCACCTTCGGTGTTTAAGAAGGACTGGGTTTTAAGTGGGACCATTGTGACCCCTCCACCCTTCCCGAAAAGACCTGGCTGTGATTTTTGGAAGCCTTTAACTGGTCATCCTTAAGTTTGCTCTTAAGAGGAGGATTTGTTTAGAGCTTTTAAATAAATAAATAAATAAACCTATATTTTTATTTTTATTTTTTTTGTGTGGTTATTTTTGTATTTTCTTGTTTATTTTATGTTTGGTCGTCGTTCTCAAAATTTAAACTTAGAGCCTTTCGACTCAGAAATTGAAAGGACGCTTAGGGAAGAACGAAAACCTAGGATTGTGATAACCAACCCTCTCTTTGAGATGGCAGAAGGTGAGCCAGAAAAAACTCTCTTGGAGTGCTTTGCTCCTGTCACCACTAATTCCCCATCTTGCATAGTGTTGCCTAACACCAATGAAACCAGCTTTGAGTTGAGAGCTCAAGTCATTCAACTTTTGCCCAATTTCCATGGTTTAGATCGAGAGGATCCTTACATGCATGTCAAAGACTTTCTTGAAATTTGTTCAACTTTCAAATTTCAGAACTTTTCTGATGAAAGTGTCCAAACTCCGTCTCTTCCCATTCTCTTTGAAAGATAAGGCCAAGTCATGGCTCAATTCCCTTCCTTCTGGTTCCATAACTTCTTGGGACCAACTTGTACAAAAATTATTGGCAAAATTTTTCCCCATGTCTAAAACCAATGGGCTTAGGAGAGAAATTTCTGAGTTTAGACAAAGTGAAAGCGAACAATTTTACGAAAGTTGGGAAAGGTTCAAAGACCTTATTCTTAAATGTCCCCACCATGGTTTTGAAAAATGGCGTTTGGTTCAATCCTTCTACAATGGGCTAACTCAGACTAGTCGCAATATGATTGAATCTATGAATAAAGGAGCTTTCTTACAACTTAGGGAAGTTGCAGCTTATGAATTCCTTGAGAACTTATCCGTGAATTCTCAACAATGGGATTTTTCCAACACCCCTGATAAGCAAATTAGGGAACCTAAGAAAGGAGGGATGTATGAAGTCAGAAGCGATTCTGATCTTGGGATTAAAATAGAGAGTTTGACCCGTAAAGTTGAGGCTTTAGCATTGAGCCAAAACATGAACTCTGTCAACAAAGTCCACACTGAGATTTGCTCTTTGTGTTGTAGCCCAACGCATTCAGAACAAACATGTCCTTCTAGTCATGGTTATGCTGAGAACAATGAACAGGCAAATGCACTCAATTATTATAGGAACCAGTTTCCTAGTCCATTTTCTGAAACATACAATCCAAATTGGAGGAATCACCCAAATTTCTCTTGGAGGTCAAATCAACCTCAAATTTCTGGAGGAAACCCATCTCAAAATAATCAGTTTCGTCAACCTCCTATCCCTCACTCCACTCCACAGTTTGTTGCAACACAGCAACAACAATCATCCTCTTTGGAGGATTCAATCCAAAAATTCATACAATTAACTGGTCAGGCTATTAATGATGTCAAAGCTTCCACCCAACAAAATACTCAAGCCATCTCAAAGTTAGAACAACAAATAGGCCAGTTAGCAACTGTTGTGGGAGAGAGAGAGAAAGGTAAGTTTCCTAGTCAGCCTGTGCTGAATCCAAAAGATCAATTTGTGATTCATAACCCATCAAGTTCTCCAAATTCTAATGAACATGTTCAAACCATCACCACTCTTAGATCTGGAAACAGATTGGTAATCAGGATTTAGAGCCACACTTGAGGGATAAGAATGAGTTAAAAGATGTAGAAACACAAAAGTCTAATGAGAGTCATCCACATGCATTATCATCAACTCCATCTGATCCTCCTAGGAATTTCATTCCAAAAGCTCCATTTCCTCACCGGTTAGCAAATTCAAAGAAGAGTGCACAATTTGGTGATATCCTAGAGGTGTTTAAGCAAGTTCATATCAACATCCCATTCCTAGATGCAATCAATCAAATTCCTTCCTATGCTAAGTTCTTAAAAGATCTTTGTACATTCAAGAGGAAGACAAATGTTCCAAAGAAAGCCTTTCTAACTGAGCATATCAATTCCATCATTGAGAATAGGATTCCTATCAAATACAAGGACCCCGGTTGTCCTACCATCGCTTGCATGATAGGTGATCACCATATTGAAACGGCTTTGTTAGACTTAGGGGCAAGTGTGAATTTATTGCCATACTCAATGTATAAACAATTAGGCTTAGGAGAGATTAAACCAACTAAGATATGTCTCTCTTTAGCTGACAGATTTGTGAAAATCCCTAGAGGCATTGTTGAAGATGTTTTGATCAAGGTTGATAAATTCTACTTTCCTGTAGATTTCATTGTCCTTGATACACAACCTGTACCTTCAGGTCAAAAACAAATTCCAGTCATCTTAGGCCGTCCATTCCTTGCCACATGCAATGCAAATATCAATTGTAGGAATGGATTAATGAATATCTCATTTGGCAATATGACTGTTGATTTTAATATTTTCAACATAAGCAAGCAACCACCAGATGATGAAGGGATTAGTGAGATCAGCTTGATTGATACTATGGTGGAAGATTCTTTTCATTACTCTAGCATTAAGGACCCATTAGAGGCATGCTTAGCTCATTTTGGGGCTAACTTTGACTTCGAAAAATCTTTTGATGAAGTCAATGCATTGTTAGATTCTGTTCCGTATATTGAAACGCCCACTTGGAAACTTAAGGTTGAACCTCTTCCTCTTTCCACGTCACCCCCACTTCCTTCCATCATAGAGCCCCCTAAGCTGGACTTAAAACCATTACCTGATACTCTCAAGTATGTGTTCTTAGAGTCTTCTGAAACCTTGCCTGTAATCATAGCTTCGGACCTTAATAACAAACAGGAAGGTAAACTTGTCAAAATGCTTAAAGAACATAAGGAAGCCATAGGGTGGTCTATAGCTGACATTAAGGGTATTGCTCCTTCTATTGTCATGCATAGGATTCACTTAGAAGACAATGCCAAGAATTCCCGAGAACCACAAAGGCGGCTGAATCCTTCCATGAAGGATGTTGTTAGAGATGAAATATTAAAGCTTTTAGATGTTGGGGTGATATACCCAATTTCTCGCAGTAAGTGGGTGAGTCCTGTGCAAGTGGTGCCAAAAAAGTCTGGTATCACAGTTGTCAAAAATGAGAAAAATGAGCTCATTCCTACACGAGTCCGAGCTGGATGGCGTGTATGCATCGACTATCGAAAGTTGAATTCTGTCACGAGGAAAGACCATTTTCCTCTACCTTTCATTGACCAGATGTTGGAGAGATTAGCGGGTCATGCATATTACTGTTTCTTGGATGGTTATTCTGGATATAACCAAATTCCTATTGCACCCGAGGATCAAGAAAAAACCACCTTCACATGCCCTTTTGGAACATTTGCCTACAGACGCATGCCCTTTGGGTTGTGTAATGCACCTGCTACATTTCAGCGGTGTATGGTTTCTATATTCTCTGATATGGTAGAACGTTTCTTAGAGGTTTTCATGGACGATTTTTCAGTGTATGGATCATCGTTTGATGAATGTTTGCACCATCTTTCTCTGGTATTAATTCGTTGCAAAGAGAAGAATCTTGTGCTTAACTGGGAGAAATGTCATTTCATGGTAAAAAAAGGGATAGTGCTAGGACATGTAATTTCCTCTGATGGTATAGAAGTTGACAAAGCCAAGGTAGATTTGATTTCAAATCTTCCACCTCCACGAACTGTGAGAGAAATTAGATCATTCCTAGGCCATGCTGGATTTTACCGTAGGTTCATCAAGGATTTTAGCAAAATCTCTCGTCCTTTGTGTAGCTTGCTTGCCAAAGATTCTGCTTTTATCTTCAGTGATGATTGCAACCATGCTTTTGAAAAACTCAAGGCACTTTTGACTTCTGCACCCATCATTCGTCCTCCAGATTGGAGTGTTCCTTTCGAAATCATGTGTGATGCTTCTGATTATGCGATTGGTGCCTGTCTTGGGACAGCGGATTGCCAAGCTCCCCCATGTCATTTACTACTCTAGTAGAACTCTTTCTGATACTCAACTCAATTATTCTACCACTTGAGAAAGAACTGCTAGCAGTTGTCTTTGCCTTAGACAAGTTTAGATCTTATCTTTTAGGATCTAAAGTCATTATCTACTCAGACCATGCAGCGTTGAAGTACCTTCTGTCTAAAAAAGATGCTAAACCTCGTCTTATCCGTTGGGTTCTTTTGCTTCAAGAATTTGACATTGAAATTCGAGAATAAAAAGGGTTCTGAGAATGTTGTAGCAGACCACTTGTCTAGACTAATTGTTGAGTCTAGTGAGGATTCCATTCCAATCATTGAAACATTTCCTGACGAGCGCTTATGCATGTCTCATCCATTCCTTGGTTTGCTGATATCGTAAATTATCTTGTTACTAGTGAGATGCCCTCTCATTGGTCAAAGCAAGATAAATCAAAGTTTTTAGCCATGGTCAAACATTTCTTTTGGGATGATCCTTATTTATTTAAGTATTGCCCCGATCAGATCATAAGGAGATGCATTCCAGAATGTGATCAGACCAATATCCTATCTTTTTGTCATGACCAAGCTTGTGGTGGTCACTTTAGTGCCAAGAAAACTGCCGCTAAGATCCTACAATGTGGATTTTACTGGCCTTCTCTTTTTCATGATGCTTATTCATATTGTAAAGCTTGTCAGCGTTGTCAACAATTAGGGAGTCTCTCTAGAAGAAACATGATGCCATTAAACCCTATCCTCATTGTCGATGTATTTGATGTTTGGGGTATTGACTTTATGGGACCATTTCCTAACTCTTTCGGTAACTTGTACATTCTTGTTGGAGTTGATTATGTGTCTAAATGGATTGAGGTAGTTGCATGCAAAACAAATGATCATAAGGTTGTGGTCCGCTTCTTGAAAGAAAATATATTTTCTCGTTTTGGTTCACCTCGTGCTATTATTAGTGATGGAGGTAAACATTTCTGTAATAGGCCATTTGAGCAATTAATGAAACAATATGGCATTACACATTGAGTTGCAACTCCCTATCACCCCCAAATGAGTGGTCAAGTTGAAGTGTCAAATAGGGAGATCAGGCATATTTTAGAAAAAGACAGTTAATCCTAGTAGGAAAGATTGGTCTTTAAGACTCACTGATGCTTTGTGGGCTTACCGTACATCATTCAAAACTCCCATAGGAATGTCCCCATACAGACTAGTGTATGGAAAGGCATGTCATTTGCCTGTTGAGTTAGAGCATCGAGCCTCCTGGGCTGTGAAGCAACTTAATTTTTCTCTAGATAAAGCAGGAATTCAAAGAAAACTCCACCTCAATGAATTAGAAGAAATTCGAAATGATGCATATGATTGTGCTAAATCATATAAAGCCCGGATGAAGGTGTTTCATGACAAACAAATTTTGCGAAAAATGTTTGAGAATGGTCAGAAAGTCTTTCTGTATAATTCTCGTTTGCATCTTTTTCTTGGTAAACTAAAATCTCGTTGGTCCGGGCCCTTTTATTGTTCGTACTGTTTACC
Source organism: Prunus fruticosa (assembly GCA_018703695.1). Classification (NCBI taxonomy): domain Eukaryota; kingdom Viridiplantae; phylum Streptophyta; class Magnoliopsida; order Rosales; family Rosaceae; genus Prunus; species Prunus fruticosa. Next base: position 764,331 of record CM031923.1, on the reverse strand, counting down.
CTCATGGAGCTATTGAGATTGAAAATCCCAAAAATGGAGACATATTCAAAGTGAATGGTCAAAGACTGAAACCATTTTTTGAGTTGAAATCCCCAGAAGTAGAGGGGATACTTCTTAACAATCCTGTTTATCACGACTGATTATTCTTTTCGTGTCTTTTGATTCATTTTGGTCTTTATTTATTTTTGCTTGGATTTTTTTATATATATATTTATTGTCTTTTATTCTGCAATGGATAAATACCAAGGGGATTGGCACGCATATTTTCCAGGTATTATCTTTCTATATCATTTACCCTCTTATTTCATACATTTTCTATGCTTTGATTTTGAAACATTAAAGACAATGTTTGATTTAGGTTTGGGGGTAAGGTTTAGAAGTTTTGTTTTGTTTTATTTTTATTTATTTATTTATTTAATTTTTTAAGTTAATTCCGAATTTCTTGTTTATCTTTTATTACTGTAATTCTTGCTTTCTTTTACTTGTTTATGTATTTAATTTGTTGTTAAGTTTGGGAAGTAGATTGCTTCATGATTGCACACACAGAAATTTGGCTCAAACACTTATTCATTTCATAAACATGTGATTACATACACAAATGTGAAAAATGCATACATAAAATTTCTCAATCACATGTTTGTTTCCAGATTCTGAGCTAGCTGAGGCTTCTGCTAATTGCCTCTATCCGGTTGCACTTGTAGAATCTGCAGCAGCTCTACATGCTCCTCAATTTTCCCCTGCAGTGTTTCCACTTGCTTATTGGCACAGTAGAGCCGTTTCTGGAGTCCGCCACCAGAGCTTTCAAGGAGGCCACCTCCTCACTCAGTGCTGCACACTCTCGTGTCCTCGCCAATAGTCGCATGCCCAGATTGGTAGACGAGACCGCCTGGAGCACAGTGAGATTGTGGGACTCATCCACCGCCATCCTGCCAGACCTACGTGCCACATGCAGATGATCTGCTGGAGTGAGTTTACTGCCAATCAATGTTCCCAGGAGCACACTGACCCTGTTCGGCATTGCCTCAGAAGGTTCGGTATTGCCTCAGCAAAGTTTGAGGCTGTGCCATGATGATATGTGGAGTTTGGGAAGACAGAGGTTGGAGGAGCCCTTATCTGGGCATTTGGTGGTGCAAGTGATAACTCAAGGTTGAGGTCATCAAGGTGAGTGCATGAGGATGCCATTTGTTTTGCTTCTGAATTTTTTGATGTTTTTCCTTAAGTTTGGAGGAAGAAATGCTGGGTATCATCCGCTTGTAGAGGCGTGGTTTAAATAGGCATATGCTGATGAGAGAGAGCCATTTGAATCAACTAGGTTGGCAATGAAATTAACTTGGGTATAATTGGTTTTCTATCTTTACACGCAATCCCTTGGGTACGATCTCGCTCTTACACGCTTATGCTATATTCGATTCGTGCGCTTGCGAGTTTATAAATTTTAAAAGACACCGCTTTTGGTGACAACACAACTCAAGAGAGAAAGGGTGCAGAAATTCAAGAGTGATACACAGCAGAAGGAAAGAAAGGAAGAGAGAAAGAGAGAGAGAAAGTGAGAAAGAAAGAGAACAAGGATGGAAAGGAAAGAACCGAGAGCTAATAACTCTCTTAAAATTGTTCTTCACCTTTCTTAGTTCTCATTTAATTCATGTATTTTAGTTTCTTTGTTTTGTTTTAATTCTTAATTATGTCTAGCTAAAATACTTAACTAAGGTTGGATGAAACACCATTATTAAATAAAGTTCTAGTTTTTATCTTCAATTCTCAAATATTGTGGTGTTCAATGATTATAATTTTCACTTCATGTTGTGTCGGATTCACTGCACCAAAAATAGATTCAGCTTCATCCTTAACTTGTGATACTCGCAAGTGCACGAGCCGTTCGGTAGTATAGCATATGTAAGTGCGAGGTCGATCCCACGAGAATTGGTGATTGAATGATCCAATTTATTTTCCCTACAAAAAAACAGAAATGGAAAAGAAAATAAATAAAACAATAAAAAGGAAATAACTCAAGCAAATAAGTTCCCAAGTTCAATTAGATTAATGGATTGATTCTAGCTAAAGTATGATTAAGCCATGGTGTGTGGTCATAACCTTGTGTTCCTAATTCCCTAATTTGATCATTTGTTGTCTAACCTAAAATTAAGCATTAGGAACCCATTAAGCATAGAAGAACAATATAAACAACCAAGCATGTATCTAATCCCTGTTGTCCGAATGTCCATACATACTCTTCTTATTCATAGTTCAATTCGAATTAAAGCATGGTGTATACTCTTAATTCAACCCAAGATAGCTAACATGCAAACCTAAATGGTGATCAATCATTCAAACTAGCATATTAACTTATAAGCATAATGAATAAGAACAAAAACCATAATTGAAACTTGGAAACTAATTAAACTTGAATACTTAAGAAAGAATGTACATTACAAATAAAATTAAAGTAGAACTTGAAAACTTGAAGAAAAATTCAGTAAACTCATTCTACTACAACAATTAACAACTTGAAAGGAAACTAAGAGAATTTGAGGGAGAGAAGGGAAGGGAGCTCTAGAGAAGTGTTTGAGAGCTCCCCCCCTTGGGGTGTGATTTGAAGCTTGAAGGCTTCTCTATTTATAGGGCTAAGAGGGAGGAACATCATGATGGATTCCCACACCATCCTTCATCTTTTGCTGCTGCACAAGCTTTCTTCACATGGGTTCAAAGGTGATCAGATTTGCTGCCAACCCATGTGGTGCCTTTTGCTGCCAACCCATGTGGTTGCCTTTTGCTGCTGGAAAAACGAGTTTCTGAACCAGGCATGGTGTAGGAAGGCCATAGGTCTCACAACGTATCCAATGGGGTTGAAATTTGGATATGTTGTAGTAGACACCCATTGGAACAACTTCTATGAAGAAAGTATTCCCATCGGAGCAGGAGAAGTGTGTGTTTTGGACCTTGAAAGTTGGCTGCCGAACAGAGACTGAAATTGACTTCATTTCTTTTCTTTTCTTTCTTTTTGCTTCACATGCATGTGCATGCTTTTCTTTAATAGCTCAAAAGCTGATCTCCAGCTCCAAAGTGATCTGCCAATTCAATGCCCATGTTCAAAGGCTAAGCAAAAATGCCTCTCATCATTCCTCCTTCTTCTCTCTCTCCTTTCCACCATGGCACTTTAACCTTTGTCTCTTCCTTGTCCCCTTTGCCATGATGTATTTTTGTCTTCACAAATATGCTCTTGCTTTCTCTTTAATAGCTGGAATGCCTCCCCACTTCACTCATTATGTTGAGTATAAAGTCAGTTATAGCTAGGGAGAGGCACATGGCTAAAAGGAGGCACATGGCAAAAGCTGGCAGCTGGAAATCCTGCTGAGCAAGGTTGGGTGTTGGACGGGCTGAGCACTCCACAAATGTCCAATTGGGCTGAAATTTGGATATGTTGTAGTAGGCACCCATTGGAACAAGTTTCATGAAGATCTTCACCTCATTCGAGCCACATAGCATGCTGATCCAAGGCCAAGAAGTTGACCTACGAAACTGGGCTGGAAATGGGCTGTAGCCAAAATGTGTTTGTCTTTGGGCTCATATTCCTCATATGCCAATCAGCCCATAACATGCATGGATTGCATCAAATGTTATCTCTTGCTATCTTAACCTACAAAACACACAAACATAGGTAAGTGACTCAAAATAAAGTGAAACTAAGAAAAATCACTAAGTAAAGAAGGCATGCAAGTGTATGAAATTATGGACTTATCAAAACAGAAAATGAATTAAAAGCACAAGTTTAACTCAATAACATAATCAAATCAAAAGCTAGAAGGGTACGAAATGATATACAATTATGAACCGATCACTTCATATGATTAATAGATTAATCTTCTTTTCACCACTTCTATCATGTATTGTGACATATAACATGTATTTGTGGTAGTTAAGAGTTTGGATTAATCTATTAATTTATCCTTGGTTTATATTTCTAGCTTACAAATTTCTTTGATATTTTGTTATTCAAATAAACTTTTTCACATAGGATGCTTAGGAAACTTTGATCCTTTGTAGTTAAATAATTTTGTTTACATATTATGCTTAGAATTTGTACTTATGAAGGGAAGGAAAATTTACTTATGATCTAAAGTACAAGCTTAATTGATAAATCTTGAGAAAGCAGTAGATTGATTTCTAGATTGCTACTCCATGGGAATTGAAAGATAAATAATTAGGATCTTATGGAATAATGGTGTGGATTCTAATACCTTAGTTATTTTTTCTCATAAATTTAAATCTTAATTTCAGTTTATTGTCATTTCCATATTTGTTTCATGCTTTATTTAATTTTCTTTATCAACAAACAAATCACCATTTGAATCAACTAGGTTGGCAATGAAATTAACTTGGGTATAATTGGTTTTCTATCTTTACACGCAATCCCTTGGGTACGATTTCGCTCTTACACGTTTATGCTATATTCGATTCCTGCGCTTGCGAGTTTATAAATTTTAAAAGACACCGCTTTTGGTGACAACAGAGAATATGGAGACTTTTGGAGAAGAAATGAAAGTGATGTTTGAGAACTTTGTGGATTTTGGAAGAGCATGTGTTTGAGAACTTTGTGAAGGAAGAAGAAAGTGTTTGGGAAATTTGGAGAATGTTTGTGAACTTGGAGAGTTTGAGAACTTAGGGAATGTTTGTGAATTTGGAGAATGTTTATGAACTTGGAGAATTTTAGAACTTAGGGAAGGGAGAGAAGGGTGTTTGTGAAATGTTTGAGACATGGAGACTTTGATGAAGGAATGGAGAAGTGTTTGAAGAAATTTAGAAGAAGAGAGGGGGGAGAAGTAAGTGTTTGAAAATTAGTAAAAGGAAAATGAAAAGTGTTTGAGATTTAGTACAAGAATCTTGTTACAACAATTGAGACTACAAATGGAAACTAAGAGAATTTGAGGGAGAGAAGGGAAGGGAGCTCTAGAGAAGTGTTTGAGAGCTCCCCCCCTTGGGGTGTCATTACAAGCTTAGGAAACCTCACTATTTATAGGCCTATGGAAGTTGAAAATCTGAATTATACAATTAAATTATCTAAACACACTAACTTCACCTAACACACTACACTTAATTCACCAACTTAACCTAACACACAATTGCATTTGAAAACAATTCCTCTTGTCTTTAGGCTTAGTGTTGCACCCCCACTTCATCATCTTTTTGCTGCTGCAAAATTCCACTCAAAAATAGGTATTGAATATGCTTCACCAAACTTTCCCACAATCAACAACACTTCATCATGCATATGTCATGCATGACAATGCATTGCAGCCAGCTTGTGGGCTCGTTTTGGGCTTGTGGCTCAATTCTGAAAAATCTGGAAAAATATGGATCTTGAAGCTCTTTGAATTATCTTTCCAAGAATATGCAGCCCAACTCAAGGAAAAATCGGGAAGGCCTTCAAATGTGATTTTTGGCCCAGTAACGCAGATGCTGCCGAATTTGACCTTAAGTTGCCAAAACATGTATAACTTTCTCTAGAAGACTCGGAATCATGAACCGTAAAATTCTACAGAAAATAGACTTCCGTAGCTTTCCAATTACATATGGGTCATCATCTGGTTCTTCTTGAGCAAGTACAGTCCAATCCGTGAAGTTGACTGATCTGCAGACACCGTTTTGAGTTAACTTGTCTCAAAAATGCAATTAGTGAGTCTCAAGCTTATAACACTGAAACAAACACAAAACTTATTAAAAGCACAAGTTTAACTCAAAAGCATAACCAAATCATAAGTTAAAAGGGTACAAAATGATATGTAATTATGCACCGATCAGAAACGACGTACAAACAATATTCCACGACTTAAACTATTAACTTTTCGCCGTCTAATTTCAATTAAACGACGTCATCTATAGAATCCAGAGCGTCGTTTGAATAATCTTTACGTCTCTTTTTAAAAAACTATGACGTTATTATTTATGTACAATGTCATTTTAAAGAAACGACGGTTTAGAAAGTGGCCTTGGGTTTTTCACAACATGAAAACCTCAACAAAATTTGGTTCAGCATGAACTTGGGTTTTTCACAACATGAAAACCTCAACAAATTTACAGGGAGGTTGACGGTGCATTTTTTGAATTTATTTTAAATTTATTTTGAATATTTTGAATTAAATAGATATAAAGACAAACAAACCACGTCGGCGCTAAGAAAAAAACGACGTTGTAAACTTATAAACGACTTACTTGTAAAAAAAACTGTCGTGTAATGGGTATCGGGGATGTACATACTATATATCACGACGCAAACAATTAATTTAGCGTCGTCTAAGTTCCTTTTACGTCGGTTGTAAATGTACAGTCGTGTTTTTTATTCCTTTATTTTATTTATTAACCACGTTTGTACTCCATAAGACGACGGTCTTTGATATAATTATGTCATTGCAAGGTTTATTACACGTCAGTCACGCAATTTCCCCTTTTTTTTTTTTTTAAATAATGAAAACCAATTTTAAATTCATAGGGAAAAAAAGAATGTACATTATACATAAAATTTGTATAAAAACTTATCTAATTCTAACCAAATTTGTACAAAACTTGTCTAATTCTAACAAAATTTGTACATTTTATAAAAATATTTAAGTATTCTAACAAACTCTGCCCATCTTATAAAAATCCTCTTCTCCATATGAAGACATACAAACTCTACCCATTCTTTCCTAACTTCTTCAATGGCTTATTGGGGGTATGACGCTTGATCATTTCCCTTCGCAAACTGCAATCCATAAAGAATGATTATTCTAACAGACGACACTATTTTTCATTTATCGACATAGTATATATATATTCAACGACGGTCTTTTTAATTTACTGTTGTTGATAATACAAAAAACCACATAAAATAAATCTGAAATTTTTTTGCTTACCATCTTCTCAAACTTTCGAGGGAATGATCCATGATGATGTCTCTTATAAAGCTCATGACATAATAGCCGCATTCTATACTACTTGGTTCTTTGGTGTGCCAGGCAGAGTTTTCCAAATAAGTGCTTTACAGCCTATTCTGCCTATGTGTGTATTATACATTTTGAGAGCACTGTTCACTATATGTTTTTTTCCGCCTTATCCACAACCCGATTTCCAGGCAGTGGATCCAGGAAAATAGACGGTCTCCTTCTTTGCTCTCACAATGATCAAGACCCAATGACGGCTGCACAAAATAAATATAAAGGTTAAACAGTTTTATATGCAGTGCATCATACAAACAAAATCCTATTAAGGAGACTAACCCTGGATTGTAAGGCATCAGGAAAATCTGTTCACCATCTGTCTTTTGAAGACGATTGGCTAGGACACGTGATCTTTCAGTTAATGAACCAACGTTGACACTAACTTGAGCAGGGTCGATAAGGCCAACCATATTCACCATATTTTCTGCTTTCAAATTATCAAATAGGTACCTAAATATATGAAATGAAACCATGATTCTAATTTTTTTTTTTCAACATAAACGAGAATGTGAAATGAATATTTGATAAGGACAAGCCTCATATATACTACAACCACAGTAGCCCCAATTTCTTCCATGCCAGCAAACTGTGTAATATCTTCATGCAAGATGAAGGTAGTACGATCTTCACCAAACACCTCCTTCTCAATTGTAAAGGTCATAGTCTTCTCCTGAGGCTTTAGTGTCGTTTCCGCATAACGACAAAGGGATTGTAAAGAAGATGGCAACTCCAGTTTTGAATAATCTGGTACTTCAGCATTCTATTTTAAGAAATAAAGCAACATAAAGTGACGTGGTAAATAAATAAACACGACGTTTTAAATAAGAAAACGTCGTTTGAAAATAAGTTACACGACGGGAAAAAAATACCGTTGTATAAAAAAAACTGACGTCTAAGGCCTAGTTTGGGATTGCCTGTCACTTTCAAAAAAAGTTGCTTCTGCCTGTGCTTTAAAAATAATTAGCTGTAAAGTAAAGCAGCTCCATGTTTGGTAAACAGTATTTTTAAAGTTCTGTTAGTACAAAAAGCAGTGTCAAAACTGTTTGGTAAATTTTAATATAAAATTGTTGTAACTGTGAATAATGACTAAAATAGACAGGATGTTAAAAGTGCTATGTGCTAATCATGTGGTGGTAGTGGTAGTGATGGAGTGGAGGTGGTGGTGGTGATGAAGGTGGAATTTGTTGTTGTGGTAGTGGTAGTGGTGGTGGTGGTGGTGGAGGTGGAGAGGTGGAGGAGGTCGTGGTTGTGGTGGTGGTGGTGGAGGATGAGGAGAAGGAGGAGGATGTGGTGGTGGTTGTGGAGGTAGTGAATGTGGTGGTGCAAGTGGTGGAGTTGGATGTGGAAGTGTAGGTGGTGATGAAGATGGAGTTGGTTGTTGTGGTAATGGTGGTAGTGGTGCAAGTGGTGGAGTTGGATGTGGAAGTGCAGGTGGTGATGAAAGTGGAGTTGGTTGTTGTGGTAGTGGTGGTGGTGGGGATGGTGGTTATGGAGGTGGGGATGGTGGTTATGGAGGTGGTGGTGGTAGTGGCGGTGTTGGTTGTGGTGATGGTGATGGTGGAGCTGGAGAAGGTGGTGGTTGTGGTGGTGGTGGTGGCGGTGGTTGTGGAGATAGTGAATGTGGTGGTGCAATTGGTGGAGTTGGATGTGGAAGTGGAGGTGGTGTCATTTTTAAAAATGAATGATGGTATTTTGAGAATTAAAAGAATTCATTAAATGTTCATCTCAGCTTCTTTGAAAGCAGTTTTGAAAAGCAACCCAGAGCCTGCTTTTAAAGCCGCCTGTCAAAAGGCCATTGCTTTTAAAATAATCGGGATATTTTATTTTTACCAAACACCTTAAATTGCTTAACTTTAAAGTGAAGCAGGTTTTTGACGAAAAAAAGCAATCCCAAACGGGGCCTAATTCAAATGCAAAATTCATATATAATGAATTTACCTTTTCAATTTGCTCTTCTCCAACATTGGATTTCTATTTTAATAAATAAAGAGATATATAAGAAAGGTTGTACAAGAATTTAAACATTCAATTAAAACCAAAACTGCCTTGGAAATCCACGTCTGAAAATTGAAAAACAAATGAAAAAGGCAAAGTTATGAGAATTTACCTGTTCATCTATCTTTTCTACTATCTTTTCTACATCCCTGGATTTCTGTTTTAAGAAATAAAGAAATATATATATGACATTGTACAAAAAGTAAAAACAATTAAAAAGTAAAAAAATTAAATAAACCGTCGTGGTAAAGCATAACAGAAGACGGTATGTAAGAATTCTAGACGTCTAAATATCATTTAACGACGGTAAATAATAAACCGTCGTCTAAATCACACAAAAATTTTCAGAAATTCAGATTCCAGAGATTACAAGTCTTTTTTAGCAGAAAAAACGGATAAGAGCAATTGCAGAGAAAAAGAGTGTGAGAGAGAGAGAGATACAGAGAGAGTGGGATTGTGTCAGTGAAGATAGCTTGTAAAACAAGTAAACTAAATACTACAATAACTCATCCTTTCAACCGTCGTGGTATGAAACACAAACGACGGTTTATTAAAAAAATGTGTCGTGGTATAACTTTTAAAACGGCTGTACATTTAAACCATCATTGTTTTTTAATTTGAACGACTGTGATTCACAATAATGACGTCTAATGGCTTTTTGAAAAACAGAGAATTCAAAGTTCAGAGACGTTACCATTTCTTGCACCTTTTCCCCATTCTTGGCAGTATCCTCCTCAAACTGTAGGGCTCTAACATCAAGAGCCATAGAGCAGCTTGCTTGGTCCGACATTGGATTTTTGGGACTTTGCCCTTGACCTTGGATTTGACAGGGGTTAGTATTCAGTTTCAGCATGCTTGGATCAAAATTGGGGATGAGTTTGGAAAGCTGACTCAGCAAATTTTCCCTCTCAGCTTCTACCAATTGCTTGGTTCTAGCCTCCATTTTCAAAGTCTCTTCTTGAAGGACAAGTCTTACACTTTCCTTCAATTAATCGGCAAACCTTACCTTCTATTGTCTAGGTAAATGGAAGTATTGCTTAGGGGAAATCCCAGCCCCTACCCCTCTAACTCTTCCTGGATGCTCGGACCCAAAGCCAATGTCAACACATCATTACTTCCTGATCCAGTAAAAGTGCCTTCAGAGACTTGTTTTTGCAATTCATCCTAACACAAAGACATAATAAAAAGTCAGCATAAGAAAACACATGACGATTATTTATAAAAAAACAACATATTATAACATTTCACACGACTCAATAATATTTCAGACGACGGTGCTTAACTAACGACGTGGTTAATTTATTAAAACGACGTTAATAAAAAACCACCGACGTCTTATGATATAATTACAAAAAAAACGAGTAGTGATTCCAGATTCAGACATTTAACGACGTTTTTAAAAAAAATTTGACGTAGTAATATTTTTCACATGATGTAAAAATATAACAGAAGACGTAATAAAACTTATCGCGGAAATACAGTTTAATAAAAATTTAAAACAGAGTGAGTAGGCTTACAATTAATTTTGCTTTCTCTGCAACCTTTGGATCCGGGATGTTACCATGTTTGTCTTCTCTAGCTTTCTTCCATAAGGTAGATCGATCAATATCTACCCCGGGCATGATTTCCTCCAAATGATCCTCCAAACCAGCATATCCTTTTCGAGACAATCGATGATTGTACTCAAGTTTCTCCCTCCTCTGTGATTGTTCAAAATGCACAGACAATTTTTTTTCAGATAACCTTGAAGCTACAAAGGCATCCTAGTCAGCTTTCTTTATGAATTTGTATATTTCAGGGGGTTGTCTTAATTTCTCCTTCTCCTTGATGAATGGAAGGATATGATTCCTCATTAGTGTAGACTTGAAATCCTTCCATTTCTTGGTAGTAGAAGATAACACCATTTTCTTGCCCCCTTGACCAACCACAAAAGCCATGTCAACGGCTTCCCAAATTTGCTCTTTTGTATCCTTGGATATTTGAACTCATTTCTTGTCCACAAGTGGGACTCTAGAGCGTGCCAACACACCAATGTAGGATTGCTTCTCATTATGTGCAGGGCCAAATACTTTCCCCCTTTTATTGTACTCAACAACAGGCTTGATTTTCTAAAATTTTCTCTTCACAACACAGGGCATTGTGCTTATACCCCGACTTGACTTTGGCTCCTTAGAAAATTTTGTCGTGCTGCCCTGTTTCTCTCAGAGATGAAACAAACTTCATCTTCTTCGAGGACTTGGCTTGAGGATTTACAACTCTAAGCTCCTTACATTCATTTTTTTTTCAAGCCAGAGTCCTTACTTTGGGATTGAGAAACCATGGTTATAGACAAATCAAACATGCAATTGAAAATATTTCAGTGAAATTAAGAAAAAACACGACGGTTATTTATAAAATCCGATGTATTATAATATTTCAAATGACGTAAGAACAAAAGAATCGAAGTAAAAATAAATTTTCACGATGGTAATTAACCACCGACGTGATTAAATATTACAACGACGTTAATAATAAACAACCGACGTCTTATGATATTATTACAAAAAACAGAGGATTAAATATTACAACGACGTTAATAATAAACATTTGACGTGGTATTGAAATTAAAACGACATAAATAATAATATACCGTCGTCTCTACAACAGAAACACAAATTTGGAAAAATGTAAAATATTTTCAACAGAAAAATAATTAAAATGATTTTCAACAGAAAAATAATTAAGGATTTTCAAAACAAAAACCATTGTTCAGATAAATCAAACCTGCGATGAATATATCCTAAAAAATCAAATACAAAAAAAGACGATCATTTTAAAAAACAACGAAGAACACTTTCACACGACGCTAGGATGACTGACGAATTGTCGTGGTCTATAAATCTAACCAAGTAAATAAAATGCACATGCAAAACAGGAACAAAAATAGTGAGAAATGCTTACCCTTTGCGTGCAATGAAAGTTTTCTCCTGGAGTTCAATGTTTCAGTTTAGAGACAAAAACGAAGAGGAGAGGAAGACGAAAAGTTTTCTCTTGGAGATAAGCTTGAAAGTTTGAAACGGAGCTTTGAGAATGAAAAATGAGAGAAGCTCGAAAGTTTTTCTCGGGTTTGGAAACAGTGCAAGTGTAGGTCAGGTAGGCGAAAAGTTTAAAATATTAAAAGACCGTTTCATAAAACAACGCTATTAATAGAATGCGCCCTAGTCAGGGACGGACCCAGGATTCTTAGCTCGTAGGGTCATAGTGTAAAAGTTCAAATTTTTTGGAGAGGGTTAAAGGTTTGGGGGGGTGGAGATTGGGGATTTAGGTTTGAGGGTTTAGGAATGGGTGTTTTGGAGAGGCTGAAGTCGAGAGGGTATTTGCAATTCTGTTCTAATTTTTTTTTAAAAGACCTGGACCAAAACGACGTCGTTTTGGCCAGGACTTTTAAAAAAAAAATTCGCTGGGCTGTGCCAAAACGACGCCGTTTTGGCCAGCGTGTTTAAAAAAAAAAAACGGAACGCTTGGACTCTTCTTCTTCCTCAGACCAGCGAACTTCTTCTTCTTCCTTAGACCAGTGAACTTCTTCTTCTTCATCCATATGATTCATGGGGTCACACAGCCATTAAAGGAGACCTTCTACCTTAACTTCATGGAGTTCGTAGGGTCGTTTGACCCCATTGACCCCACTGTGGGTCCGTCCCTGGCCCTAGTATGCTACATTATACGGCGCTAAAGGTTTAAACCGCCCTATGACACTAGTTTCCACGACGTCTAGTTTTAAGGAAATGCTGTTTTTATATCCAATTACACGATGCATTTTTCTTCAAAAAGATGTATCCCGTCATTTTCAAATTTACCCAACGACCTTATACTCAATAATAACGACGTGAAAAATAAATAGAACGTCGTTTTAATTACGCATACCGACGTGTAACTTTTTGAATTACACAATAAATTAGTTTTCCAAAAAATGATAACGTCGTTTTTTATAAAGTGTCGTTGTTAATTAATTTATACGATCTTATTTTAGATTTAAACGACGTTTATATTTTCATATAAACGTCGATAAGTTAATATAACCGACGTGGTATATAAGATTAGTTTATAAATAAGGGTTTTTCTGTCTTTCTTTTCGTCTTCATTTTTCAATTAGGGTTTCAACTTCTTTTTGCCCTTGGCTCTGTCCTTGGGGCCTCCTTTGCTCCCTCGCTTATTTTCTTTTTGTTTGTTGTTGTGTGGCCCACTTTTTTTTGGTTTTTGACTTTTTTGTTCTTTGTGTTGCCAGCACCTTTTTTAATTTGCTTTGTGGTTGGTTTTTTTTTTTTCACTTTTTTTCTTATAACTTTTTCCATAAATATTTTAAACTATTATTGTTTGTATGTAATTTTTTATTTTTTTTTTTAATTATTTTTTCTTTTTGTTTTTTGTTTCGTGTTTTTGTTTTTGGTTTTGGGTTTTTTTATGTTGGTTATTTTTTTTTCTTTTTTTCTGTGTGTTTTGGTTTATTTCTAATCTTTTGCGGTTTTTTGCGTTTTTTTTTGTGTTTGTTTTAGTTATGTTCTCGGTTTTTTGTTTTCGTTTTGCCCTTTTTGTTCTTTTTTTATCTTGCTATAGCAGGTCATTTGTTTTACAATATTGGTATAGGGTTATTGTTTTTGATTTCATTTTTTTACTCACAATGTTTGTTCCTCGTTTCAAAATCATTTTCGTTTACACACAACTTTCCATACCAATAATCACTACTGTGTAATCATTACTTTATTTTTATTATCAATTTTTAAACCTATATGTATCTTTCAATGACTTCGCCACTACTTTGTTCCTTTTTGTTGGCCCTGGGCTTTTTTTTTTGCATTTTTCCTTATCCACCTCCTTATTTGAACTTTTTGTCTTGCTCTTTTTATTCTTACTTTTGTTTTTCATTTTTTTGACTTTTTTGTGTTCTTTTTGTTACTTTTAATATTTTATTTTATTTATATCTTTGTGGTTTTTTATTATTTATTTTTTTTTGCTAATTTTCTAAATGTTTTATTCATTTTTCTTTGACTAGTTTACTTATTCTCCCTCAAACTTTTTGGATTATTTTTTTATCAGTCTTTTCCACTACATACCTAAGTTATTCTTATTGAACTAACCAATTACCCCTATGGACATCCCTCTCGACCTTTTTCCACCCATCAGCTAACCCAAGTTTCCCTTCTTCTGACACGCTTCCTTTGATTTTCCATCTTTTTTTTTGCTAGGCCTTTGGTTTTTTTTTTGTTCTTGGCTCTCCTTTTCCTTTTCTTCCTTTGTCTTTTTGGTAACTTTCCTAAGTTTGCTTTAGCTTTTTCTACTTTGCCCTTCTTCTTCTTTTGTTTTTGTTTTATTTGCCTCTCTTGTTGTTTAGGCCAATGAGAGATTCATATTACTGTTAGGCCAATCTGTGAGCTTGCTTGTTTTTCTTCATCCGAGCTTGGATTGGGCCAATACTTGTGTGGTTGGATCAGAGACATTCTGAACTTCACAATGGACATCTTAAAGTTGTCATTTGATTCAGCCAAGCCCAATTCGTAAGCCCTTGAAGCTGCACATCATGCTGACATAAGGATGAGCTGATGGATGCTTGGTCATGGTGAGCTAGGCATGAGGTATTGGTTTCTGGATGGATGCTTGGTCATGCTGACATATTGATGAGCTATGGCTGCTGGTGGGATTTGTTGGTGAAGTGCAACAACCATTTCTGATTATCTAATGCAAGTGTGTTAGGTGAAATTTGTGTGGTTGGTGAACTTAATTGTATAATCTGATTCACCTAACCCTTGTGCCTATAAATAGGGAGTCTCTAGAGAGCTTAGAGAGCCAGAAATTGATATCCATCATTTACACTTCCATTGTACACAAAGAGAGGGAAAGTTGAGAGTCACAAAGGGAGAGAAGGGAGAAGGCAGCAGCTGGGAGGCTTTGGCCTCCTGGCAGCCATGAAGATGAATCTTTTCCATCTCTAGCATGCTGTCCTTATCTTCTTCTCCTCCCTTTGTCTTTTATTTTCTTCTTGTATTTCCTTTGTTTTACTTTGTTTTTCTGTTATTAGTTTTAATAAACATCTTGCTAGTCTTGTATCTTGGTTTGAGTTGATAAAGTTTGATTTCATTCATGAATTCTTCTTCACTATTTTAATGGAGCTGTTTTTGCATCCTTTGATTGATCACCTAAGGTTTTATGCATTTTGCTCTTGTTGGGAAGGTTTGGGATCATCTTCATTCCATCCATTAGCAACTTATGTGATTTGGTTTCTAGGTCTCCTAATGTAAACACCATGCTTGGGGCCCTTGTGATGTTCAATGCAATTTGATCCAAACACCATGGACTTATTTGTGAGCATCTTCATGAGTGAATCAATTTGTTTACTTGCTGCCATAACATGATTAGAACAATTAGGGTGGATTCTAAAACAACACCATCTTGTCTTAGTTACTTTCTTTCTTCTTGTTTTCATTTCTGTTTTGTGTAGGAAAACTGAATTGGATCATTCAATCACCAATCCCTGTGAATCGACCTCGCACTTACATACGCTAAACTACCAACGTTCGTGCACTTGCGAGTATCACAAGTTGAGGATGCAGCTGAATCCATTTTGGTGTAGCTGAATCGACGCAACAAGTTTTGGCGCCGTTGCCGGGATCGGTAACATTGCTTGATTCTATTTGGTTTTCCTACTTTTTATTTATTTTTATCTTTTTTTATAACTAGACAGTTTCATGTTTTAAAGTTAATGAGGTTAATTGATAAGTTGCGTAGATTTAGCTGCACCAAAATGGATTCAGCTGCATCCTCAACTTGTGATACTCGCAAGTGCACGAACCGTTGGTAGTTTAGCGTATGTAAGTGCGAGGTCGATTCCACAGGGATTGGTGATTGAATGATCCAATTCAGTTTTCCTACACAAAACATAAATGAAAACAAGAAGAAAGAAAGTAACTAAGACAAGATGGTGTTGTTTTAGAATCCACCCTAATTGTTCTAATCATGTTATGGCAGCAAGTAAACAAATTGATTCACTCATGAAGATGCTCACAAATAAGTCCATGGTGTTTGGATCAAATTGCATTGAACATCACAAGGGCCCCAAGCATGGTGTTTACATTAGGAGACCTAGAAACCAAATCACATAAGTTGCTAATGGATGGAATGAAGATGATCCCCAAACCTTCCCAACAAGAGCAAAATGCATAAAACCTTAGGTGATCAATCAAAGGATGCAAAAACAGCTCCATTAAAATAGTGAAGAAGAATTCATGAATGAAATCAAACTTTATCAACTCAAACCAAGATACAAGACTAGCAAGATGTTTATTAAAACTAATAACAGAAAAACAAAGTAAAACAAAGGAAATACAAGAAGAAAATAAAAGACAAAGGGAGGAGAAGAAGATAAGGACAGCATGCTAGAGATGGAAAAGATTCATCTTCATGGCTGCCAGGAGGCCAAAGCCTCCCAGCTGCCTGCCTTCTCCCTTCTCTCCCTTTGTGACTCTCAACTTTCCCTCTCTTTGTGTACAATGGAAGTGTAAATGATGGATATCAATTTCTGGCTCTCTAAGCTCTCTAGAGACTCCCTATTTATAGGCACAAGGGTTAGGTGAATCAGATTATACAATTAAGTTCACCAACCACACAAATTTCACCTAACACACTTGCATTAGATAATCAGAAATGGTTGTTGCACTTCACCAACAAATCCCACCAGCAGCCATAGCTCATCAATATGTCAGCATGACCAAGCATCCATCCAGAAACCAATACCTCATGCCTAGCTCACCATGACCAAGCATCCATCAGCTCATCCTTATGTCAGCATGATGATGTGCAGCTTCAAGGGCTTACGAATTGGGCTTGGCTGAATCAAATGACAACTTTAAGATGTCCATTGTGAAGTTCAGAATGTCTCTGATCCAACCACACAAGTATTGGCCCAATCCAAGCTCGGATGAAGAAGATAACGCTGAAATGAATGTCTACCTCAGTCTCCAGTTCTTGCACGTTTTTGCACCATATTGCTTCATTGGCCTTAACATGCTTTAATTGCATGAATTATGCTCTCTTGCTCTATTGGCCTACAAAACACACAAAGAGAGGCAAATAACTCAAAATTCTAAGAAACTAAGCAAAAGAAGTAAGTAAATTGGGCATGTATATGTATGAAAATATGAGCTTTGGAGCGAGGCGGAGGGAAATCGCCTTAGGCGTACGGTTGTTTAGCTTGTTGCCCACTTAGCATGGCAAGGCGTGATGAGGCGTGGCAAGGCGTGCGAGGTGAGGCTTGGAAGGCACAAAGAAGCGCCGCTGTCTGGAAGCCAGAGCGCCAGGAAGAAGACGACCTGGCTTGAATTTTTTTGTTAGGGTTAGTTTTAAAGCAATGATGTCGTTTCATCTAGTTAAGTGCTTTTTTTAAAACTAAAGTGACTAAACGCACGTTTTGGTTTATATTTTTTAAACAAACAGCATGCCTTAAAAGGCCCCCACTGAACAATACTTCCTCTTTTTTTTCTTCTAAATAAATACACTAATGAACCTATTAATTAGTATATTCCTAATGCGATAATCTTCATCAATTTTAATTCTCTGCATAAGTTAAAGAGTCTCTCTCCGGTATGCAATTCTCTTTGTACAAGATTCATATAAATATATATATATGTGTTAGTTTTTTTTTTTCCAAACAACACAATAACCAACTAAAATAACACTCAAGTCCACACATAAATGCCCGAAAATCATAACATTTTATGTTTCATGATAATGAATGGGATGCATGAATTGAGTTTTACTTTTGATGTTGGATAAGTATTTGATGTTTTGAGATTGATTATTATGCTTGAATCACATTTAGTACTTATATTTTTTTATATAATATTCTGGTTCAATAAGAATTAGTAGTACAAAAATGCATTGCCTTTTAAAACATTGATTTTGGGCGAAGAATGCAATGTTAAATATCAACAAATTCAAGCATAATTGAAAAAATTTACCAAGCTTATTTTCCAACAATAGCAACCAGCGTGCCTATATGAACTAATAAGTCACTCACTCACTCTCTCTCTCTCTCTCTCTCTTCTACCCCGTGGACAGAGGTGCACTTGCTGCTTCCATTCGATGTCCTGCTCTCTGGCTCTCTCTGGTTAGTGTTCCTGCCTGTGCTTTGTGTTAGGTTTGGGTTAGACAAGGGTTGGGTTGGGTTAAAATTTGGGCTAGGCTATGGGCTAAAACTAAATGCTATTTTAAAAAGCAAAAAAATACATGGATTGTAACCCATATAGCCCACAATGTGAGTTCGTCTTGGATTATGCAAGGGCTGGTAGTTCTATTTCCGGCTTTATTTTATTTTATTTTTTTATATCAGATTCAGCTTGAATTGGATTGGAGTTGAGTTCAAGCTAGGTTTTACGATTCTCATGCCTCTACATGGGACTCGTAAGATACAATATGTTGGACTATTGTCTATTTTAATATGTCCAGTCTTAGCGCACCAAACAATGATCAGGATTCTTGTCTATTTTAATTGAAATATTCCAATTCAATCCTACCCACCAAATCTCAAGCAATTATTGGTACAATTTTACGTTGACTTATCCATTTATCTGATCGTACTTTGGGACCAATCTATGCAAAACAATGATCCATTAGCAAAGCTGGTAATTGAGTCAACTTTTATTTTTATTTTTCCAAGAGAGTCAACTTTTGTTCACCCCCTCTTGAATCAAACAACCTATTTAAAAAGAAAAAAAAGCTAACCATAGGGTAAAACTTTAAATTTGCATTGACATTCTCCGAAGGGAGAAAAATAAATTGGCTAATTATCTTCCATATCTACCAAATTTTTACTCATCTAAATTTTAAATTATTTATTTATTTATTTCCTCTTTCAATTCAAGAGTCATACCAAACCTACCACCTTATAATCTTCAAAACAAAAGTACCATATGTGTTTTCCGTTTACAAATAACAGCTTCAATTTGTGCACCTTTGAAGGCGTTGACTTTTGCATTGACTTATCTGTTAATTCGATAGTAATTTTGGGACAAATCTATGCAAATTAATTTCCCGATTCATGACTTCTCCCATTGATATACATGCCATATATGAAATATATTGGTGAAAACAAAATGGAAATTAATCTGTTTTCCGCAAGTTGGATTCTCATATATCTCTTAGAATATCCAAGCCAAAGGAAACAAACGTCAATCTAGCAACACATAATCATGTAATTAATCAAATCAAGATATCAATTACGGGAAGAGCAAATCCCACCTTCACTGTCTAAAACCATCAATCTCAGGCTCTTCTTCACCTATAAATACACACCATAATCCCTCTCTCCTAATCTCAAATTCACAATTATTCTCAGTCATGGCAGCTTATCATTCTTGTGCCTTTATTGCATTGTCAACAACCTAGCTCTTTCTTCTTTGTGCCTCTAGTTTCTCTTTGGCCTCAGCTAAAGGTGGCTTCAGTGTTGATCTCATTCACCGTGATTCACCAAAATCCCCTTTGTACAACCCTTCTTTGACACCCTCCCAGCGTTTGGCCAATGCCCTTCGCCGATCGATCAACTGACTCAACCATTTCAGCCCAGCAGCTTCTTCATTATCTCAGGATGGCCCTAACCAAGTGGAAGCCACTCTCATCATGAAGTGGGGTGAGTATCTCATGGAAGCATCGATCGGAACACCTCTGTTTCCAATCAAAGCCATTGCTAACACAAGCAGTGATCTCATAAGGACACAATGCAAGTTGTTACCAACAAACAGACCCTATTTTTTATCCCAAAAAATCCTCAACTTACAAAACCCTACCATGCTCTTCAAACCAGTGTGTCTCCCTGAATGGAACTTGCTCAAGTAGTAATTGCCAGTACTCAGTTCAGTTACGGTGATGGATCACACAGCTGTGGAGAGTTTTCCCGGGAAACTCTAACCCTAGGTTCCACTCCTGGCAGAAACGTAGCATTCACCAAAACCCTAATTGGATGTGGGCGTGATAATAATGGGACCTTTGATGAGAAAATTTCTTGCATAGTTGGTCTTGGGGGTGGTAATGAATCCCTAATTACACAATTGGGTGCTTCTATAGATGGGAAATTCTCCCATTGCTTGGTCTCAATTCAATCACAAGCTAAAATCACAAGCAAGTTGAACTTTGGTACCAATGTTGTGGTTTCAGGCTCTCAAGTTGTGTCCATTCCCATTGTCTAAGGCCTATACCCTGAAACCTTCTACTCTAAGATTTTTATGCCTTAAAAACCTCACTCAAATGGTCTGCTAATCAACGTAGAGTTCCAAACCAATGTGAAGACTAAGGAATTCAATTATAACTGGACTTGTAAGTCTTAGAGAGAAGTATTTCAGTTTAAGTCCAAGACTGCTAAGGTTCCTAATTCATAGTGGATTAGAACTCCTATTTCTGATGTGATAAGGAAAGGTTGAGGACTCCTTGATGGGCAAGGAGTTCCAACTGATGCATATAAATACATAGTCCTTGCTCATATCGAAGAACCCACTCTAGAGAACTCATACCCCATCTGCGAGAAAGTATACAGAAATCGATATTGAGGAGAAGTGCTGTGAGTGTCAAGTTGCTGTCCCGATCATTCCAATGGCTCCAGAACAAGTAGTGTTCTCCTATATGCAATCTATTTAGTTTACATGTGGTATCATAGCCTAGTTTGCATGTTTTAGAACCTAAAAGCAATTTAACCAAGCATGTTAACAAAGTCTTAATTTTTGAAACGACACATAACTATGTTTTCAATAATCTGAGTTCAACGTTTACTAGTATGTGTCTATTTTCACTCTTCTATTAATATAGAACTGTTAAGCATATGTTTAAGATATAAGGCTCTTATCATCCATGCTTGAAAGCTTCACGATCAAGAATCCAAGAAATCTTGGATCAACCAAGCAAGCTACAGCGGTTTGGTTGATTAAAGGATCTCGGATTCAAGAAAGATGATCGAGAAATCTTGCACAATGGACCATCGTAATCTTGATTGCCTTCTGTCCACAGATGTTGGTTAATCATGGTTATGGTGATTCATTGTGGTGTGGTGCAAAATATGGGATATATGAATTAAATAGTGATTACTTGCAATCCACAAATGTGAGAAATCATCCTGTGAAAGAAATTCATATATCAAATATTTTGGTGATCGCTATAACATGTTCAATTTTCAGCCCACGGGCGTAAATTGATAATGTACAAATTATTTGGGGACAGTTTTGATTTATATATCTGTTTCTTTTCAATAAACTCTTACAGTTTTTGCTACCAACCTTAACACCATCGAAACCCTCAATGGATCAAACTAAAAGAAATGGAAAAGGGATCTTGAGATGGCTTTGGGATTTCTAGACTATGACTTGGCTATAAGAGAGCAAGCTCCAGAAAAGCCTGCTGAAGGAGCAAATAGGATGGCCATTTTGATCATGCTCAAGTCCATGTCACCAACTGTGAGAGGAGGTATTCCACCTTCCAACAATGCTAAGGAATTCCTAGAGTCGATTAGCCTTAAATTTAAAGAATCTAGAAAGCTGAGATGGGATCCCTTATCAACAAACTGACATATATGAGATATGCTGGCAATTGATGTGTTAGGGTGCACATTCTAAATATGATCGATATTGGTATGAATCTGAGGGGTTATGGAGTCAACATAGATGACAATATGCTGGTTCACCTTGCACTCAACTCACTGCCTACAAATTTCAAACAAATCAAAAGCTCCTATGTTGCACAAAAGGAGTCATGGTCTCTCAATGAATTAATTTCAATATGTGTTCAGGAAGAACAAAACATCAAGAAGGAGAAATCTCTCAATCATGTCAATATGGTCCAAGACATGAAACCTGTTAAGAAAGATGGATACAAGGAAAGGAATAAGGAAAACAATGCTGCTGGAAAATTCAAGAACAATGACAAAGGTTCAAAGGCAGTAGGTGTGACTGGAATTAAGTGTTTTTTCTACAAGAAGTTTGGACACATGAAGAAAGGGTGTCGATAGGTACAAGAGGTGGTTGGAAAAGAGGCAAGCTAGAGGTAATGAAATCCAAGTTTGTTTTGAATCTAATTTAATTGATATATCACACTATAGCTGGTGGCTTGACAATGGGGCAACAATACATGTTTGTAATTCCTAGTAGGGGTTCACAACCAAGAGGGTGCCAACCAAGGATGAACTAAAGGTGTTCGTTGGCAATGGAGTCCAAGTACAAGTGGAATTCATTGGAGCAGTCAAGATTGAGTTAGAGTCTGGTTTTATTTTGGATTTATTTGAAGTAGCTTATGTACCTTCCATGAGAAGGAATTTTGTGTCAGGAGCTAGGCTTGTTAAAGCCAAGTTCGAATTAGTAGTCAATGATGTTGGATTTTCTATTTTGAAGAATAAAATTTCAGTTGGTAGTGGAATTCTTGTGAATGGCATGTTTTCTTTAAATATCAAAGGATCTGAGCATATTATGAATGTTGCAAGCACCAGCAAAACACAAAGTAAAAATGAATCACCTAACTTATGGCATAAGAGACTCTGTCACATTTCTAAAGAAAGAATAAGAACCCTCTGCAAAGAACATGTGCCGCCGCCACTTGACTTGGATGAATTGAATGAAATTTGCATTAGTTGTGTGAAAGGAAAACTCACAAATGCAAGGAAGAAAGGGGCAAGTAAAAGTACCAATCTGTTGGAACTCATTCATACTGATATTTGTGGTCCCTTTCCAACACAACCTCATGATGGTTTCAAGTACTTTATCACTTTTACAGACGACTTCTCACGTTTTGGATATGTGTATTTGATAGCAGAAAAATCAAATGCTCTAGACATGTTCAAAGTGTTTAAAGCAGAAGTTGAAAACCAACTTGATCTCAAAATCAAAGTAGTTAGATCGGATAGAGGTGGTGAGTTTTATGGTAGATTTGATGAAGCTGGAAGAAATCTTGGACCCTTTGCAAGATTTCTTCAACAAGAAGGGATTGTGGCTCAATATACAAACCCTGGAACTCCACAACAAAATGGAGTCTCTGAGAGAAGAAACAGAACCCTCAAAGATATGATGAGATCCATGATTGCAAGTACAAATCTTCCTATTTTTCTTTGGGGAGAAGCCTTGAAAACAACAAATTATATTCTCAATAGAGTACCAACTAAGAGTGTGAATCAAATACCTTTCGAGCTTTGGAACAAAAGAAAACCGAGTCTAAACCATATAAAAGTCTGGGGATGTAAAGCTGAAGCCAAGTTGTATAACCCTTTGGAAAAGAATTTAGATGCTAGAACAACTAGCTGTTTTTTCATGGGATATCCAGAGCGGACGAAAGGATATCGATTCTATTGTCCAAATAATACAACCAGATTCATTGAAACTGGGAGAGTAGTTTTTATAGAAGAAGAAAGTGAAACCATTGAAGATAGGACACTGGATTTTGATGAACTAATAGACAGCAATACCATGCAGTCTAATGAAATTGAAGAAGAGGACCATATCGTTCTACCAAATATTGTTTTGCAAGATGAAGAAACAGCACCTCAAGAAACAGTGCCTCAAATGTACCAAATTGACATAAATGCACAAGTTGAGATGAATATTAACCAACTAGAAATCAATATAGATGCACAGCAACAAAACCAAGACAATTTACAAGAGGAGCAGGAAGTTAGAAGATCAAAAAGAGCCAGAAGATCAACCCTGTCTAGTGACTACGTTTATCTTCAAGAATCTGAGCAAAATGATCCAGGCCTGGAAGATCCTATAACCCTTAAACAAGCTTTGACAAGTTCAGCAAATGAGCAATGGTTGCAGGCAATGAAATCTGAATTAAATTCAATGGAGGAAAATAAAGTATGGGAATTGGTTCAATTGCCTCAAGGATGTCGACCTATAGGGTGCAAATGGATTTACAAAACTAAAAGGGATTCAAAGGGTCTCATTGATAGATACAAAGCTAGGCTAGTTGCAAAAGGATTCACACAGCAAGCAGGAGTTGATTACAATGAGACATTTTCTCCAGTCTCTACAAAGGATTCGTTTAGAGTCATGATGGTTTTGGTAGTTCATTTCAATCTCTACCTCCATCAAATGGATGTAAAGACTGCGTTCTTGAATGGAGACCTCTATGAAGAGATCTACATGCAGCAACCTGAGGGTTTCATTCAAGAAGGGAGAGAAGATCAGGTTTGCAAATTAAGGAAATCCATTTATGGATTAAAACAAGCTTCTAGACAATGGTATTTAAAATTTGATGAAGTGGTGAGGTCTCATAGTTTCAGTGAAAGCCCTGTGGATGAATGTATATATATTAAAGTCAGTGGGAGAAATCTTATTTTTCTTATACTTTATGTGGATGACATTCTCTTGGCAAGCAAAAATTTGACTTTACTACATGATACCAAAGTTTTTCTGTCAAAAGTTTTTGATATGACAGACCTTGGAGAAGCCTCTTACGTACTTGGTATTGAAATCAGTCGTGACAGGGAGACGGGATTACTTGGATTATCTCAAAAAGGTTACATAGAGAAGGTGTTGAGAAGATTTAATATGGAGAATTGTGCAGGAGGAGATGTTCCCGTCTCAAAAGGAGACAAACTGAGTATGGAACAATCACCTAAAACTGAACAAGAAAAATTAGAAATGGTTGACAAGCCCTATGCCTCACTTGTAGGAAGTTTGATGTATGCTCAAGTTTATACTAGACCAGACTTAGCTTTTGCAGTAAGTGTTTTAGGGAGATTTCAGTCCAATCCAGGCCAAGCACATTGGGTGGCTGCAAAGAAAGTTTTAAGATATTTACAGAGAACCAAAAGTTACAATTTGGTTTATAGGAAAGTTGAGAATCTTGAGTTAGTTGGTTATGCAGATGTAGATTTGGGAGGATGTGTGGATTCTTTAAAGTCCACTTCTGGTTATGTATTCATTTTTGGAGGAGGAGCTGTCTCGTGGAAGAGTGTGAAGCAAACACACACTTCAACATCAACTATGTAGTCTGAATACATTGCATGTTATGAAGCTGCAATTCAAGCTATTTGGCTCAAGAATCTTATCACAAGTTTGAGACTTGTTGACTCAATTGAAAGACCAATTCAGATTTGGAATGATAATAGTGCTGCAGTGTTCTTCACCAAAAGCAACAAAAGATCATCAGGCACTAAACATTTGAAGTTTAAATATCTGTCAGTTAGAGAAAATATCAGGGATGGTCTTGTGAAGCTCGATCATATTGGTACACATTTCATGATAGTTGATCCATTAACTAAGGGTCTGCCAAATGGTGTTTTTCATGGACATGTTAGAAGCATGGGATTGGTGTCCAGTTTTGATGGGGAAGACTAGTGGGAGTCTGTTTTAGAATCTAGCCTTCATTTTGGTAGCTTATTTTTTATTATTATTTAAGAACCTTGATTGATTTTCAGTTAAAGTGCAGTCTTATTATTATTATTTGATTATGTGTTTAATTTGTTTAAACAAGTGATTTCAGTTGGTATCAAGTGTAGACAAGCTAGCTTCAATAATTACACCTGATACTCACTCACGAAAGAGTTATTTTGGAAAAGGGAGATCTTGTAATCTCTTGAAGAAGTGGACTGCAGATGGTAATGACATAAAGCATTTTCTAAAGAAAAACCATGTTCATCCTGTGTTCTAATCTTGACGGAAGCTTTATGTGGCTATGCAAATAGGTATATGTGATCATAAAGGTCCTGGATGTTTTATATTCAAGGTACCTTGATGATTCGATGCTTGTTTCCATAGTTGGCCAAGAGCTTGTTTAGGAATACAGTTTAATTGATTTCCATGACCATAAAATAGTTGAAACATGGTTTTGTTGATTATAGACCAAGTGGGAGAATGTAAGATTTTTATGTCTTAAAAACCTCACTCAAGTGGTCTGCTAATTGTTGCGTAGATTTGTTGGATTAGGAAACCATAACTTGAATGAAAATGATAAACTAAACTAAAACATCAAGATTAGGGATTCAACTTCACCACAAACATCTAATTCCATGCTTCAAAGTAACAAGCATCAAAGTAAATCAAACTAGCTTATGGAGTTCGTTCTTTCTCAAATATGATTATCCATTTGGTGTGTGGTTGTAATCAAGTATTCAGAACAAGTATTTAGCTATGATGTTTAGTCTAAACACAAATTCCAAACCCATTAAGAACAAGAAGAACAATAAAGAACCAAGTAGAATTTAAACATGGTGTTTGTCTTCAATATCTACCCATCCATTCACTAATCAGTCCAAGAGTCATATGGTGTTTATGTAAACTTGAACAAGATATTTAATTAAGAGCAAGTGAATGAAACCAGAAACTAGCAATAATCAACATGCTACTTGAACCTTTTTTGTGTTGTGTAAGCTGGGACTCAAACCCAGTTCTCTTGCTTGTCAGGCAATTGTCCTTGTCCGTTGGACTACAAACACAACTTATCAATTAACCTCATTAACTTTAAAACATGAAACTGTCTAGTTATAAAAAAGATAAAAATAAATAAAAAGTAGGAAAACCAAATAGAATCAAGCAATGTTACCGATCCCAGGCAACGGCGCCAAAAACTTGTTGCGTAGATTCAGCTGCACCAAAATGGATTCAGCTGCATCCTCAACTTGTGATACTCGCAAGTGCACGAGCCGTTCGGTAGTATAGCATATGTAAGTGCGAGGTCGATTCCACAGGGATTGGTGATTGAATGATCTAATTCAGTTTTCCTACACAAAACAGAAATGAAAACAAAAGAAGCAAAAAGGTTTTGTACAACACTTGAGAACATGGAGACTTTTGGAAGAGAGGAGAAGTGTGTTTGAGAAAGAGAAGGGATGAGTGTTTGGGAAATGTTCGAGAGCATGGAGAACTTTGAAAGAGAATGTGTTTGAGAAACTTGAGGATTTTGGAAGAAAAGTGTTTGAGAGCTTTGAGAAGGGAGAAGAAAGTGTTTGGGAAGTGTTTGAAGAATTTAGAAGAAGAGAATTTAGTAGAATGATCTTATTACAACAATTGAGAACTACAAGAGAAACTAAGAGAATTTGAGGGAGAGAAGGGAAGGGAGCTCTAGAGAAGTGTTTGAGAGCTCCCCCCCTTGGGGGTGTGATTACAAGCTTAGAAAACCTCACTATTTATAGGCCTAAGGAAGTTGAAAATCTGAATTACACAATTGAATTATCTAAACACACTAACTTCACCTAACACACTACACTTAATTCACCAACTTAACCTAACACACAATTGCATTTGAAAACAATTCTTCTTGTCATTAAGCTTAGTGTTGCATCATCCACTTCAACTTCAATTAATTCATTTGGCTGCTGCAAAATTCCACTCAAAAATAGGTATTGAATATGCTTCACCAAACTTTCCCACAATCAACAACACTTCATCATGCATATGTCATGCATGACAATGCATTGCAGCCAGCTTGTGGGCTCGTTTTGGGCTTGTGGCTCCATCCTGAAAAATCTGGAAAAATATGGATCTTGAAGCTCTTTGAATTATCTTTCCAAGCATATGCAGCCCAACTCAAGGAAAAATCGGGAAGGCCTTCAAATGTGATTTTTGGCCCAGTAACGCAGATGCTGCCGAATTTGACCTTAAGTTGCCAAAACATGTATAACTTTCTCTAGAAGACTCGGAATCATGAACCGTAAAATTCTACAGAAAATAGACTTCCGTAGCTTTCCAGTGATATATGGCTCATTATCTGGTTCTTCCGTAGCTTTCCGTGAAGTTGACTGATCTGCAGACACCGTTTTGAGCTAATTTGTCTCCAAAATGCAATTTGTGAGTCTCAAGCTTATAACACTGAAACAAACACAAAACTTATTAAAAGCACAAGTTTAACTCAAAAGCATAACCAAATCATAAGTTAAAAGGGTACAAAATGATATGTAATTATGCACCGATCACTAATCAACGTAGAGTTCCAAACCAATGTGAAGACTAAGGAATTCAATTATAACTGGACTTGTAAGTCTTGGAGATAAGTATTTCAGTTTAAGTCCAAGACTGCTAAGGTTCCTAATTCATAGTGGATTAGAACTCCTATTTCTGATGCGATAAGGAAAGGTTGAGGACTCCTTGATGGGCAAGGAGTTCCGACTGATGCATATAAATACATAGTCCCTGCTCATATCGAAGACCCCACTCTAGAGAACTCATACCCCATCTGTGAGAGAGTATACAGAAATCGATATTGAGGAGAAGTGCTATGTGTGTCAAGTTGCTGTCCCAATCATTCCAATGGCTACAGAACAAGGTAGTGTTCTCCTATATGCAATCTATTTAGTTTACATCTACTTCTTAACCGTGGAAGCAATAAGTGTTGGTGACACTAAATTTGCTTTTTCACCCTTAACTTTCGCAAATGGGGAGGGCAACATTATTATCGATTCGGGCACCACATTGGCCTTCTTTCCATCCGATTTCTACGCAAATTTGGAAGCTGAAGTTGATAAAGCGATCAGTAGGGAATGCATGGATGTCCCTATGTTCCTTTGAGTCTTTGCTACAAGAGTAGTGAATCTGAAGCGGAGTTCAAAGCCCCCACCCTCACCGTGCATTTCAAAGGTGTTGATGTATGAAGCTGGATTCTGCCCAGACCTTTGTTAGAGCTAGTGAGGAGGCTGTGTGCTTTGCTTTTGCTCCTACTAAAAGTATTTCAATCTGTGGGAACTTGTCTCAGATGGACTTCTGGGTGGGATATGACAAAAAGAAGCAAACCGTGTCCTGAAACTTGAAGCCAACTGATTGCACCAAATAATTTGTCTTATTTCATCATGTATTATTGTCTTTATATATGTAATGCTACTTCATTTATAAATAAATAAATAATAATTATTCTGTTTTTTTCTTTCTAATTACTACTTGTTTTGCATATCGATTTTCATTCAGATTGAAAAGTAAATATAATTTCACTACAAACAATTGCAATTACGATTTGTATTATTTAATAATAACAATTAATTTGTAATAATAATGATATTTTTGTAATTCCAAGCGTAAGCTGCATCTCATCTCCAATTGATTTTCCTGATCAAGCAATGACCCAAACCAGCCAATTTTTTCTTGGCAATTTTGAACATGTATAACGGTGTAGGTTTCTCTTGGACTATTTTCAGAAAATTAAAGAAAATTATGAAATCATGTCGAGAGATAAAACGTCGATAATTCAAATTCATTCAACTTCCGTTTGGTAATTAATGATTTCTCATAAAGTCAACCTATATATGAATATATTGCTGGAATAAATCGAATACAAACGAAAACAAACGTGAAGCTGGGCAACCAATCATATAATAAGTAGAATGCTAGCAACCTTCTTTTTTGAACCTTTTCCGATTTTCTCATGACATGTGTCACTTTCTTTACAAAACAATCAAACAAGCTAATATTTCTTTTTCAAGTTTATCCTTATTAAATATATTGTCCTTCAATTTATCAAAACGTTTTTACAACTCTTGGACTAGTGAAAACAATGCCTCACTCGCTCGTCTAATATAGTGAGCCTAAAAAGTGGTTCGCTAAATAGCAAGCTCGCTAAATAGAACACGCGATACCTGACACCTCTCTTCTAAAAATATCATAAATTTATTTATCTTCTTTTATTATTGTTTTAAATCTTTGAATGGGTTATTTTGCAGAATTTATTTATTTTTACGTCAAAATCCGTAATTAAATTTAAATATTACAAGAATTATTTTGATATTTCATTTGACCACATTTGCATTTGGAAAATCAAACTATAATTTTTTTTTTGGTCAAGAAAATCAAACTATAATAATTTACAATGTTTGATACTCTTTTGATATTGAAACAAGTTTAATAATTAATGATGTGCTGCTTTCTTTATCGCAAGAAATTTTAATCCTGTCAAATTATATTTTTCAGTTTGAAGTCAAAAGTCAAATATAAAAAAATTATACATACATATATATATATATATTCTTTTTTTAATTATTGTTTTACTTGGTCCATGAAAAACCTAGAATTATATAGAGTGAGCTTAGCTCCTTAGCAATGTTTCGACCAACCAAAAAAATAATATTTTAATTTTAATTTTAATTTTTTAAGTCTTATTTTAATGTCTCCTTATTGCCTTTGGACGTTTTTTCTTTTAAAAAAAAAATTCAACAAGGGAATAAAAAAGTTGTAAAAATATTTAGATAAATTAAAGGAAACATTAAAATAAATACATTTAATAAGTGTAAATTTGGAAAACAAATGTTTGCTTATTTGATGGATTAATTACATTGTTCTAAGTGTAAAGAAAGTGACACATGTCATGAGGAAAACGGAAAAGGTCCAAGGTTGGAGAAAAGGTTGCTAGCACTACTACAAAAAACACTTTGCGTGATGAAATAATTTTGTTGCGCAAAGTACAATTTCGTCGCGCAAAGTTTGCACGACGAAATTTTGGTCGCGCAAAGATCATGAAGAAAGGGTTTGCGCGATGGAAAATATATTCCATTTTTTAAAATTTTTTAAATTAAAATAAACTAATAGTTTGCGAGACGAAATATTTTGTCGCGCAAGGTTTTTGACATTTTGTTTTATTATTTCTCTTATATCAATTTCATTATATTAATTTTTTCAAATTTTTACTTTTTAAATTTAATTTAATTGTATGATTTTATTTTTTTAATTACTTTAATTTAAATTGACATATTCAAAATAAAATTACATATGAAAAATAGTGGTCAAATTATCCAATATATATAATATTCAAAATGGACACATAAATTAACAAAGTACAATAATAAAATCTACAAGCCTATTGTGGTGGTAGTGGTGGAGGATATGTTTCGATAGCGTCCAAATCCTCAACTTTAGCTGTCAAAGTCTCGACGATTCCCTACAAAAAAACAAATATTGTCAAATAACAAAAAAATGACATAAAATAATAACAAAAAATTGGCATACACTCAAAACTAACTCCAAAAACACATATTAATGAAAAAAATTTAAAATTTGGAGAGAATATACCTTTTGGCAAGATTTTGAGTGAGTGAGAATGAGAGGGAGAACTGAGTGTGAGAGAATTAGAGAAGATAGTGAGAGAGAGATGAAAGAGTGAGTGAGAGTGAGAGATGATGAAAAGAGAGATAAGAGAGTGAGTGAGAGTGAGAGATAGTGAAGAGAGAGATGAGAGATTAAGTGAGAGGAGTGAGTGTGAGAGAAGAGGTAGGATTTGGGGAGAGGGAAAGAGAGAGGAGAGGTAAGAGTAGAAGACATTGAGAAAATGGTGGAGTTATTTTGGTTTTAAAAACCATATCACTTTGCACGACGAAATAATATATTGGTCACGCAAAGTCTTAAAAAAAAAATATTGGTCACGCAAATTTTTAGAGTTTACTTTGCTCGACGAACCACTATATATTGGTAGCACAAAGTCGTAAAAATATATTTGTTTAAAATTCCCATTTTTGTTACCCGCCAAATTTTTAGAGTATACTTTGCGCAACGAAATATTATATTGGTCGCACAAAGTCTTAAATTTTTTATAAAAAAATTCCCATTTTTGGTACCCACCCAAATTTTTAGAGTATACTTTGCACGGCGAATTATTGTATTGGTCACACAAAGTCTTAAAAAAAATTTAAAGCTACTAATAAATATATATACTATTCAATTTCTTAAGTGTTATACGTACAAAATAAACAAATTTAAAGCTACTCAACAATCCAACTGTCAAACTTGTTTGTTTATACTTCGAGATCATATATGTCAAAAGTCGGAAAAAATAAACATTAAGAGATCACGTAATTGGACAAAACATTTCGATGGTTATAAACAAAAAATCAAGATTTAACAGTTATTTCAACTCTGATTTTGATGATTTTTTACAGCTACACTCCTTGACCCTATATGAATAAAATGACTGCATTCGATCGTCAATTTAAAATATTTACACTAGTTGATACCACAAAATCTTATGTTATATTTAATAAAAGTATAAATAAACTCTTAATTGTTAGTGAATATATTGTTTTGGTGACATACGCATTCTACAAAAACTAGTTTCAACAATCCAACCGTCAAACTTGTTTGTTTGTACTTCGAGATCATATACGCCAAAAATCGTAAAAAAAAACCTTCAGAGTTCAAGTAACGAGACAAAACATTTCGACGATTGTAAACAAAAAATCAAGATTTAATGGTTATTTCAACTATGATTTTGATGATTTTTTACAGCTACACTCCTTGACCCTATATGAATACAATGACTGCATTCGATCATCAATTAAAAATATTTACATTAGTAGATACCACAAAATCTTATGTTATATTTAACAAAAGTATAAATAAACTCTTAATTGTTAGTGAATATATTGTTTTGATGGCATACACATTCTACGAAATTAGTTTCAACGATCCAACCGTCAAACTTGTTTGTTTATACTTCGTGATCATATAAACCAAAAATTGGAAAAAATAAACATTCAGAGATAAAGTAACGGGGCAAAACATTTCGACGGTTTTAAACGAAAAATCACAATTTAACGGTTATTTCAACTCTGATTTTGATGATTTTTTTACAGTTACACTCCTTGACACTATAAGAATGCAATGAACTAATTCGATCGTCAATTTAAAATATTTACGCTAGTGGATACCACAAAATTTTATGTTATATTTAACAAAAGTATGAATAAACTCTTAATTGTTAGTGAATGTAATGTTTTGATGGCATACGCATTCTACGAAACTAGTTTCAACGATCCAACCGTCAAACTTGTTTGTTTATACTTCGAGATCATACACCAAAAATTGGAAAAAGTAAACATTCAAAGATCAAGTAATGGGACAAAACATTTCGACGGTTATAAATGAAAAATCACGATTTAACAGTTATTTCAATTTCGATTTTGATGATTTTTTACAGCTACACTCATTGACCGTATATGAATACAATGAACAAATTCGATCGTCAATTTAAAATATATATTTTCTAACAAAAACCCAATCCGAACTACAATAATATATTTTTCTAACAAAAATCCGATCGAACTAAAATAATAAATTTAAAATTACTTAATAAATATAAATACCGTTTAATTTCTTAAGTGTTATGCCTACAAAAGTTAAAAAAAAAACAAAAATAAATTGGTTTAGGCAACAAAATATTTGGATTATGTCATGCAAAGATTTTAAAAAATAATTTTTTTATTTTATTTATTTTTGTAAAGACTTTGCGCGACGAAACACATTTGGTAGCACAACACTTTGTGCAACGAAGGTAAGTAATTGGTTGTGCAATGCCATGCCAAGATTTTAAAAAATATTTTATTTATTTTTGTAAAGACTTTGCGCGACGAACCACTCTTGGTAGCGTAGTACTTTGTGCACCGAAGTTTAGTAATTGGTCGCACAAAGTCATGCAAAGATTTTAAAAATAATTATTTTATTTTATTTATTTTGTATCGACTTTGCCGACGAACCACACTTGGTAGCGCAATAATTTGTGCAACGAAGCTTAGTACTTCGTCATGCAAAGATTTTAAAAAATAATTTTTTTATTTTATTTATTTTTGTAAAGACTTTGTGCAACGAATCATACTTAGTAGCGCAATACTTTGTGCAACGAAGTTTAGTAATTGGTCACGCATAAAGTTAGGCAAGGATTTTAAAAAATAATTTTTTATTTACATTTATTTTTAAAGACTTTGAGTGACGATGTTTTGTCGTCGCACAAAGTGACTTTGGGCAATGATTGTGTTTCGTGCAAAGATTTGTCGCGCAAAGTGACTTTGGGCGACGATTGTGTTTCGGTACACAAAATTTGGTCGCGTAATACTTTTAGCGATGAAATTTTATCTTTTGTCTCGCAAAGTGACTTTGCATGACGAATATTTTTTCGTTGTGCAAAAGTTGGTCGCGCAAGGTTTTTTTTTATACTAGTGTAGCATTCCCCATCATATAATAAGTAATCACTTCGAGGATCTGAATCCTCTGCCATGTGTTGAGACCCAAAAAATACATGGTTGGGTCTGAATAAATTCTTAGCCCAA
Source organism: Prunus fruticosa (assembly GCA_018703695.1). Lineage (NCBI taxonomy): Eukaryota > Viridiplantae > Streptophyta > Magnoliopsida > Rosales > Rosaceae > Prunus > Prunus fruticosa. The sequence continues at coordinate 730,353 of CM031923.1, read as the reverse complement.
GACGATATATTATTGGAAAAAGACCCGATTTGGAATACACAAAAGTCTGCCATGCACAAGCCACATGCCATGCCAAGTAAAATCCGTTATGCTAGAAACTGAGATCAAAATTATAAAAATGCATTTAGCCTTGCAAATCCATGCCAATTATCCTATCGAGCGCCATAATTAAAAGTGTGTCAAGCGACGTGCCATGCCAAGCGGGAAATTATTATTTCACACCCAATCGCGCTATAAGCTTAAGTGGGCCCAAGCCACTCAAATGCCCAGGGCTTGCTTGAGTGGGTTGTGGTATGGATGGTAATAAATCAACATGAGGCCCATTGATGGGCCGAGAAATGGAAGCCTCGAGTCGCTTGGGAGTCTCGGGACTCAAGCCCATTTCTTAGGCCCAAACATGTGGGTGAGCACAAGAGAAAGAAATAGCCCAGTCAAAATAGCCTATGGACCTTACCAAAAGCCCCAAACGTTTAATAAAAATAGCCCAATCAAAAAATAGCCTATTGACTCAACCAAAAAGCCCACTTACTTAATGAACCATCTTGGCCCATACAATTACCCCAACTGGCTGGGAGAACAAAAGTCACGAAGGGGGAGGTCTGAAGACTTATTGAACAAAGCTGCTGGAGGTTCCAGCACATGGGGGGAGCAAGTTCCAAGCAAGAAACATTCAAGGAACCAAGGGGTATCAGCCTGCGAGCTGCCAGAAGCACCCTTTGAACCAGCATGTATATCCACTTCATTTCCCTCATCAGATCTAGCCATGGAAGGAGGAATGAAAGAAGAAGAAAAATAGCTGAAAGTGGGAGTCTCCCACTGAAGCTGCTGCAGGAAAAGGGGGCCTTGAGCTCCCAAAATTCCTAATTTCATGCAAATAGATAGAGGCAATTTCACTAAGATAGGAAAGTCAAGGGAGGAGAGAAGAAAGGGAGAGGAAAGCTTAGCTAGATGAGGAAGAAACCATTAGGGTTTCTTGGAGAAGAACAAATCTCAGCGCTATAAATAGGGTCTCTTCTACCCAACAAATCAACACAACCCACACTCAGAGAGCAAGCTTTCTCTCTTACCTACAAAAATCTAGCAATCGCATGCACTATTCACCCTTCTTATCCATCTTCCTTTTCTCACGGACAGAGTATCTATCAAGCTGCCGGAAGAGCATTGTTCTTTATCTCTCTCTTCTTAGCCAAATCTTCTACAAACCTCTCCTTGCTCACCTTAACACTTTCCTTTTCCCCCCTAAGAAAGCCTAAATTTCCCCTCAGTGCTAAACTCATGTTGATTTTGCTTCCATGCCACATGCCTCTCATGCCAAGCCCAAAAGTTTATCTGTAAGCATGAAGAAATTATCTGTAAGTTGCTGTTGTTTTGGTTGGTGAAGGTAACCAAAATACTTCCTAAGGCTCTGCTGCCATTTCGAAGTATTTTGGGGCTTAATTTTCGAACTCTAGACAAAGGGGACAATTTCATCAGTCTACCCTTTACGGCAACCCAGCCCATATACACCGCCCAGGAGGAAAAAGTCCTCTACACCATGATCTGCTTGATTTTCGTTCTCCACATGCCACCTCATTAAAATTTAGAGATATTTAGTCATATGCCCATTCTTAGCACTAAAACTATAAATAAACCTTACATTATTTAATTTCTGTAAACAAACCCAAAAAACACCCTAAAAATGACAACTGGCCCTATTGAATTTAATTTTGATTATTAAATTACTTTGATGTCCTATTGGGTATTTTGGGCTTTTTTATGAGGTTTTGGGGTTGGGTTTGTTTTAAGAAATCAATGGCAGTTTTGTAATTCAAAAGAAGTTTATCTTTTTGTTATGTTGTAAATGGGGTTTTTGGTGTGTTTCTAAAATCCATTTCATATAGGTTTTTTTTATTTATTTAATAATTTGAAATTCTATATTGGGTATAATAGTGAATCTCCCTAAAATTTAATTTAACACATTTAAATTATCCTTTTAAAACCCAATTTACTCCTAATTTTTTTATAATATAAAAAATATAAATAAATAAATTAAATAAGTTAAAAACTCTAACTTGACTAACTTGACTTTCGTTCTCCTATTGCTTGGTCCCGGGCGAGCCCCAAACCAAAAACACAAGCAAGTTAAATTTTAGTAGCAATGCTGTGGTTTCAAGCTCTGAAGTTGTGTCCACTCCCTTGGTCCAAAAAGACTACTACTACTTCTTGACGATGGAAGCAATAAGCATTGGCGACACTAGGGTTTTTTTTCCACTATCCATAAGGCCGGAGGGCAACATTATCATTGATTCAGGCACGACACTGACCATTCTTCCAGAGGACCTGTACTCAGATTTGGAAGATGAAGTCCCAGGACACAGGTTGCTTCAGAATGTGTGAATGACTTAACCATTCCTTTGAGCCTTTGCTACAACAGTAGGGAATCTAATGAATTCAAAGCGCCATCTATGACTATGCATTTTCATGGTGCGGATGTAAAGACGACGGTTTTTTTGAAAGAACTGTCGTCTATTATAGATAAAGACGATAGTTTTTTAAAGAACCGTCGTCTATTATATGTAAAGACGACGGTTTTTTTTTAAGAACCGTCGTCTATTAGATGTAAAGATGACAGTTTTTATTTAAAACCGTCTTTAATTGTATAAAAAGATGACGGTTTTTTGGTAAAAAATTTATGTAAAGACGACGGTTTTTTGTTAAAAATCATCATCGATTGTATATAAAGACGGCGGTATTGTGTTGAAAACGGTCATTAATTATATGTACAAACTAGAAACAGTCATTAGTTTTTGGTTTCCTATCATTCTATACAACGATTTTAACTAGAAAACCAATTATATTGCTTTATCAACAAACATATACACTCAAAAATTATTTCTTTCATAAAACTTGAAGATTCAATAGTTATTACATAGTCAACCAATCTTTATTCTATTACATACATACTTCCTACCTATAATTAGATATGATTGAGCTCACAAATTCTACTAATTTGATCTTAACTTCATCAATTTGTTATTGGGTTGACTTAGCTCTGCCTTCTTACACATTTTTCAAGTTGGTGGTGTCGAAATAAGATCTATGCAGCTTTAGAATGACAGCAGCTTGTGGACTAATCCACTACTACCTGCTTTACTGAGAGAGAGATTCGAAGAGAAAGTTAATGATGTATACACTATCATGTAGGCTTTCATAGTTAGCTTCAGACTTGGTCCTGCCAACAATTTGCCTTCCATCCGCTGCTAATCCAGCAACTACCTGTAATTGGAGAACACCATAAAATTAATGCAAACTTATCTGTCAAAACAAACAGCCTGGGTGATTAAGCCAAACTTGATAAACATGTAAGAAAAGAAAACGAAGTTTATAAGATATAGCCTGGGTGATTAAGGCTAGAACTGAAATGAGCAAGCACAAAATAAAATGAAAGGAGAGATAAAACTGAAAAGTAATAAAACAGAGGATTTGCTCTGCATTAGAACCAAATTTAACGCACTCAAACAGAACCAAACATATACATATATATATATATAACCTAGCAATTATCAAATTAAACCAAACAAAACATAAGCCTCATTCAAAACAAAATATTGAACCCAGATGCTAACTTTAACAACAAAGGTCAAGGAATTGTACCTTAGTTAGATATTTTACTCCCCCAAAGGTCAATGTATTGTAGTTTAGAAATTACTTGAGGAAAATCATTACAAAACATGAAGTTAAGAAATGAAATGGCAAGGGTGGACAGTCATAGAAATTCAAGTGTCAAAAAATAATGAATATGAGGTCCACCAACAATAAAACAGATGCCTCAACCTTGACTTGAGAACAACTGCAGTATCATCCTTACAAATGAATTAAATTTAAACCACTCATGGATTGTGAGATTCCTCTAGTTAAATTGTAAAAGCCAAAGTCCCTATAAAAAAAAAACATATTGGCATGAACAACTTGGGAACTTAGTTAACAAAAGTACTAAAGGTGCATTCAAAAGCATGAATTAAAACATATAAGGAAAATCATAAACCATTACTCTATGGAATCTTGGTCTAGCCACTCCCCTGCTATCTTTGTATCTAAAAGGAAAATAGAAATATAATCAGATTTCCCAACAAAGCAAAAGATATACATATTGAAAGGGTGGTGAAGAAATAAAATTATATCCACATAATTAATAATGTGGCTCCAACTTGCAAGCCATAGCTATTCTGATAAGCATATATTCATATTCAAACCTGCAAGCAAATCCAATCCACAAGTTAGACTATTGCTACACAAACGAATCAATTAATTTTAGTTGTCAATGCACTTAGGAATTTATATGATTTAAATAAAAATCAAAATGAAAACATACATTATATATGATTTAGACTTAAAAATCACCTAAATTCTCTCATATACAAGATGCACACTAAGACAAAAGAGAAATAAAAGAAGGAAATCCTGAAATCTTCACCCTCCTGCACAAATGCAAACCACACAAGTTAAGTCACATAAGCCCAGCAGCTGTGTATATGCCTAACTATCATCAAAACAACAATTTCAAATACCATTAAGCAAAGTATCAAAATCATCTGAAGGAAAGATGTCTTGTAAAAACAATGGGAAACAACAATCTGGGTCTTCCCAACCAAAAGGCTCAGGACATCACATTCAATTCCAACAAGTCCACAAGATCCTGCAGACTCCCAAACAAGAGATGTGGATCTTATACAGAAGAACAAAAAACAATACAAACAAAATATATGGGTTAAATAGTCACTAGTGAATTCATTAAAATAGTAAGGGAATCTTACAGAAACTAAACTATCACTCAAAACTCAAAGAGCAATATAACTGAAATCTCTAAAATCTCTCTGTAATATTAGAATCACAAAAATCTTTAAAACATATGAGTGGTAGCAGAGAGAGAAAGAGAGAGCCCTACCTTGAGGTCCGAGATAGAAGAGAGGATTTGGAGTTGGGGTTGGGGCCGGGGTCGGAGAGTCGAGGAAAATGAAATGAAACCTCTTTGGCGATCTTCTTCTCTAAAAGGCTAGGACTGCGAAGGTCGTGACACAGAAGACGACTATCCAGAAGATGGCACCGACGACGATCCAAAAGACGGCGCCGACACCGAAGTCCACCTCCTCGTTGCATCTGTCTCTCTGAGATGTGAGAGTCGGCTTAGAAAAGATTGAGCTGGAGAGAGAGGGTTTAGGTGCAGAGATGTGATAGAGAGAGAGAGAGAGAGAGAGAGAGAGAGAGAGAGAGAGAGAGAGAGAGAGGGGGGTTTGAACTCAGACAGGGAGAGAGGGCTTCATCGAGAGGGAATGGAATTTTCATGGAGAGGGAAACTTAGAACATTGAGTGGGGCGTGAAAAATTAAGTTGAGAAGGACAACTTTAGTTTTTGGTAAAGCTGAGAGGAACAACGCTTAAGTGAAACAGTGTTTAGCGTGTTTTGGATGCATGTCGGTTCTTCTTGACAACTGACGTGTTTTTGAAATATGTTTTGGATTACCACTGTATTAGATGCCTTAAGACGTCATTTTTAAAACCACTGACGTGGTTTGTAGCCAATTTTAAAACCACGACGCTTTCTTCAAGTTCCGACGTCTTTTAAGTGACGTGTTTTTGCAATATTGGCATAGTGGCTTTTGCTCTTGATGGATATTACGGAACCTATATATGGGAACTTGGCACAGATGAACTTCTTGGTGGGATATGATCTTCGGAAGCACACTGTTTCGTTTAAGCGGCGCCAACTGATTGTACAAAGCTCCACCAAAGCTTGGTGTAATCAAATCTACAACAGGAAAACTGTCACCAACACCGCGACACTTCTACCACAGCAACAGTCTATGCACCACCTAAAATTTGTTTTGAGAAAAGTGGGGTTGAACATACTATGTAAGAAAACATAATTATACGCCTCTTGGTCATCACCAAAATGAAACGCTTAAGAAGAGGTTTCAGTTGCTTGATGATGAAAATTCCGAAGATTGAGATCTTACCAACTAAAAGCAAGTCATTCTCAACATGAAATGATGATCTGGATAATTAAAGGAGCAGAGCTTCAGTTTTCTTTTGAAGTCACAAGGAGGATAGCTTGAAGAAAAATGATGAAGTAATAGTAGGGAAAAAGAGATGAGACTTGCAAAGTGGGACTGTAAAAAAAAGTACGCTTGGAAGAGGTAGCGTAGAGAACACGTTAATTACTTCGTCTATTTTGGATGATTGATAATCCAGTTCCGATCTCTATGAGATAATCATGTATCCCTTTAGACACTATTGTTAGATAATCTAGTAAATCAATATACAATTTATTCGTACCAAATGGTGAGGAAGGTCTATGTGCGAGAGGTAAAGAGAGTGAGGGGCGGTGGCCATGGCTGGCAATGGAGCGAATCTATGATTGAAAGTTAGCTAGGCAAAACGTACATAGTCAGGAGAGAGGTAACGAGCATTATCCTTCAAATGCTATACATAAGTAAAAGCTTAACAAAAATAACAAAATAACTAAAACAAAAGCCACCCTTAAATGCTCTCTATACATAAATAAAAGCTTAACAAAAACAATTCTCAGATGCACTCTTTACGTAAGTAAAGCTTTAAAAAAAAATAAGTAATAATAAAAGCAAAAATCACAAATAAATGCAATGCAATACAAAATAACACTATTTAAATTTAAATTTTAAACCTTAGAATTTCAGTTTCAAATTACAACTAAAATTTAAGATACGGACATGTACTTAGGAGAAATCCAAGAGGAGGCTAAGAGAGGAGGAGAGAAATTAGATGAACTGAAGAAGCTAAGAGATGAACGATGAGAGATGTGAAGAAGTCGGCTGGGCTAAAGACATGTAGGGTTTCTTTTATATTTTTATTTACTTTTGGGCAGGGCTTACTAAAGATATTTAGGTTTTTTAATCAGAAAAGTTTGGGTCAGGCAATAGCCCAACCTATACCCTCCAAGTAGATCCACCCCTGGTGGAGATAGTGGGCGGCAGTGGCACAGTGTGGGGGCTAGGTCGGGAAGGAGGTATCGCTATTTGGGAAATTTTAATTTTTTATTTGTTATTTCATTAGTATTGGCTAAGGTGGAAATGGTGAGTTTTGGGTTAATACAATTATACTGATGTAGTTTATGAGAATTCATTATATTAATTTAATAGTTAGTATTTGTTTAAATGCGCATAAATGCATTGATGCTAAATGCCGAAATTCGGACCTTTGCTATTTTTATCAAGTTAGAAAAATATCTATTGCATATTTTTAATATTTGGTGATGGATATATATTGTCTTTGGAATAAAATAGTCCACGGTGGTTTGAAGCAATTGCTCCTCTCTGAAAGGTCATGGGTTCGAGTCCTATCATCCGTTGGATCTGTTTTAATGAGCTTGTGTGGTTGAGATTGATTCAAACCTTTTAACCCGTTTCCTTTCTAATTGTTCATACCACTTTGCAAAACCAGAAGGTGTCGTATAGTAGTGTAGCTCGGAAGTCCGAGTGTCGTTCCCACAGAGAGCGGTGTAAAGAAAATAACAGAGATGAAAAAAAAAACAAGTGTGATTGAGAAGTAGATTTAAGCAGGAGTTGATTTAAAGAAAATTTAATTGATTAAAACACTAAGGCATTGGGGTTCCACTTTTAACATAAGCATGCAACTCCTATTAATTTGATCCACAAAACATTTTGCATTGTAGTTGTTCAAAATAATTAAAGCTCTTTTTAATTTCCTTTAGAAGTATTCTAAGCATAACTTGTACCATTGGCAACAAACTATCAAAAAATAATCTTCGTCAAAATTTTATTAATCTTTAGTAATTCTCTTCTCTTTTAAAAGCATGAAAGTTTTTACTACATAATGGGAAAAACATGATTGAACCCATGAAATAGATTATCAAACATTCATCAATTAATTAAAAAGAAAACTACAAATTCCATTTGAACAAAAACTACAAATTCACATTAAAGCTTAAGTTTGGATCAAACTAATAAAAATTACACACTCATATTAAAAGCTTTCTCCCTAGTCTTAGCTAGGGGGTTAGTTCCCCATAAAAACTAAAATAGAAATTTAGAACTATAAAGATGGAGGAAGGAGAGAAAGCTCAAGAGTTGTGGAGCTTGGTTGTGTCTTGAAGCTTGAAGACTTCTCTATTTATAGGGCTAAGAGGGAGGAACATCATGATGAATTCCAACACCACTATGGGAGCAAATTTCTTCCCACGAGAATATTCGCCTAAAAATTCCTTCGTCTTCTTCGCACCTCTCTCTCCCTGCAAAACAGGATCGGAGTAAAAGGACCACACCCAGGGGGTGTTGGCCAAAGACCCTCCGATGCCTAAGTTAGGATGGGTGTTTCAAGAAAAATCGGATGGCCGGAGCCGTGTGTGGAGGCCGAAGCCTTGTGTGTGTGAGAGAGAAAGAAGATGGTGGCTAGGGTTTTTGAAGGATAATTTATGCAGAGTTTCAGGAGGAATTTAGACGTATCTTGACCCTTGTGTGTAGCTAGGTATTTATAAGGGCCTCGGAGGCTAGGGTTTCAGAGGAATAATTCTGTAGAAGGAAAGGAATTATTCCTCCTTGATTAGGTGAGATTTGATTAATTAGGGATTTGATTTATCTGATTTAAATCAAATCCCTAATTAGGGAAGGAATCAAATCAATCCCCATTTTAATTAGGTAATTGCCAATTTAATTGGGCAACTCCCAATTAAATTGAGTAACTCCCAACTAGGTCAAATAATCCCCAAATGGAAGGAATTATTTGACCTAGAGTGATTTAATTCGGTTCCCACAAATGCCCCCCAAGCTTCTGCATGGCGCGTGGTGGCATGTAGGAGATGTGAATTATCTGTTGGGCTATCCAACTGTAGCTGGGCTTCCTTCTTAGATTTGGGATCCTGAGTTGAGGAGGTGTTTGACTTGCCCATTTTATGAACACCCAATTGGAAAGGGTTTGCGGTTCCTTGTAGGTCAAGGAATTTTGATCCTTATAAATATAGGGATCTTCCAAGCTATTCTCCACATCACCCGTTTTAATCCTCTAATTTCGTCAGTGAGAAAGAGTGAGTTTTGGAGAACTATTCCAGCTTGCCCAAGGGATTTTGATCTTAGCCACACGTCCAAGGTAATTCAACATGGAATTTTTTTTCTTTTGCTCTGACTTTTGGTAGCAGGGTGCGTGCAAGCTAGCTGTGTAAGGTTTTTATTTTGACCTTTATTGTATTTTGGCTCTTCTCTTAAACCAACAAAACCCTTGTAATATTAATTAGATTCTAGGTAGGAATCAGTGTGGGTTGAAGGGCTTCCAAGTCTCCTTGTTGCAGTTCAAAAGGTAAAATCATACGCATAGATCACTTGGATTAATACATTCTCACTTGTATTAATCCATTCTGCGTCAGTTTTTACAGCTTTGTCAAATTCCTTTATTGCATGGATATTTCTTATTTGACCAAAGCATGGGGTTTATTATATTTATCATTGACTATCTTTACAAAATATTAAACCCCTTCCTTCTAAAGACTTATTGATTATTATATACTTTTCTTGTTGCATGTGTATATGACAAAAGGTTGAGAGTATCTTACTCACTCTCAAACGGCTCTTTGCTTTCCAGGAAGCATGTTTTTGTTTTTTTAATAACCCATACCCTTCCTTACAAAAATGCTGTTTGTCTCCCACCTTTTTAAAGTGATGGGATTTTTCCTATTAATTATTCTTCTTGTCAAGCAGCCACATGCGGCTCCTGTTGGTTCCCAAACACACCCATGCTATTTGGTTATATTCATCTCCATACCTTGTCAGCCCACATGTTCTCCAAAAAGGGATAAAACAATTCCTTATATTGTTTTGGTTTTTGGAGCCGTTAACTTGTTAAAGTTCTTTTGTCTGTGGTCTTAAAAAGTGCTGGATTTATGGTCTCTATTTATTCCCCCTCATAGAGAGGTTTTCGCAGCTCTCCGTTCTTCAACTCATGCATTTTTTGGAATGACTTATTTTTTCTTTCAAGGAATACTCTTTACATGAAAAACCGATTGGGGATGAAACTCTGAAAGGAGTTCTCATTCAGCCAAAGTTCATATTCTTGAGGGTTATGAGAATGATTGCATTCACATAAGTGCTTCCCCAAGATAACTTCAAATCTTTAATGGCTGAATGTTTTTCTTTAATTCATTCTCTTTATTATTTGTTCAACTAGTATATGTTACTTGTGAGTATATGATTGATTGTATACATATAGCTTTCTCCAAGTAAACACTTATAAGATTTCGGTTGAACATTTGTTTTGTTTCATTGTTGTTATGTTGAATTAAACTAATTGCTCCAAGTTCATTACTTCTAGTTTAATCATCACAACACTTAGGTTTCATTTGTCTAGCTCAATCATACTTTGTGATTGAGATGAATCTGTGAAACCATAACTCACTTCATACATCAAACTACATGCAACTTGAGCTTGGTGCTCTTGAGAGGATTTACTGCTAAGAGATAAAGAAAAGGTGCTTGTTGAAAGATTGGATTGTAGCTGCCTATAGGTGATAGATGAGCTAAGTCTTCTTTCGTTTTTCTTGTATTTCTTAATTGAGTAGATTGGATCTCTCCTGGCTTGGTGCCCCCAATTTTTCACCCTGTTGGGTTTTCCTGGGTCAACAATTATCGTGTGTTATTTACATTCCGCTGTTACTAGTTTTATTTTATTAACCACGAAATTGCTTGTGTTTGTGCTTGTGTGCCTTTAAAGAAGTTTAATTTTAAAAAGGGTAGGTCTTTGAGCTATAGCCTACTCCCCCCCCCCCCCCCCCTTGTAGGCTTTTAGAGCTTAGGGCCTAATTTTACAAGCTGGTAATTGGAGCTGTGAGGCGTGCATCTATGGCTTGGATTATGGCAAGTTCGGAAGGCCTGGCAAGTTGGGGCTTGCATGTGTTGGGGTTGAAGTGGAGGCAGGAGGCGCTGGGCCAGGAGCTGAAGCAAGGAGGCGCTGGGCAGCTGGCCACGTGCGCTGGGCCTGTGTGCGACGTGGACTCGCATGCGACTTGGGCTTGCGCTGGGCAGCTGGCCACGTGCGCTGGGCCTGTGTGCGACGTGGACCTGCATGCGACTTGGGCTTGCGCTGGGCAGCTGGCCACGTGCGCTGGGCCTTCGCACGGGTAGAGGGCCACGAGCTGGAGCAGATGCGCGGCATGGGCCAGGGTGGTGAAGCGCGAGCTTGGGCCGAAACAAGGGCTAGAGGCGCGAGCTGGGCCTCGCGTGCCTGTGCGCCAAGTGGGCTGGAGTTGGCAGGCACTGGGCTCCTCTGCGGATTGGGGTGGCACCTGCTGGACCTCTTTCTTTTTCTTTTTCTTTTTTTGTTGCTGCTGTTTCCTTTTTTCTTTTTCTTTTTTGGTTGAGCCACGAACTATGAATTTTAACTTGCGATTTTCTTCGTTATTTTTGCAGCTGCTCAATGACCATGTCTTCTGAAGGGAGAAGCCGATCACCAAGCTCGCAAGTGCCTTTGTACCTATGGGGTGGTTCCCAAGTGCCCAAAAAGAAGTTCGTGGCAAATTTGCACTATGTTACCACCGAGGCCCAGTTCAAGACATGGCATGCACTTTTCGATTCCGCCATTCCCAAGGACGTGCATGTCAAGTTGGCAAAGCCTTCATCCGACAGTGTACCTCGTGTGGATCAGAACAATCCAGGCTCCAGGATTATCACGTTTCGTCCCTTCTATTTCTCGCAGAGCTTCACATTTCCGCTGTCAACATTTTTCAGGGATGTGTTCTGCGCCATGGAGTGTGCCTTGAGCCAGTGTACTCCGACCGTTTATCGGGCGATCCTCTACTTTGAGAACTTGAGCCACTTTTTCAAGCTAGGTCTGACTGTGCGTGAATTCTTCTACTTCTTCGAGGTGAGGCACTTCGAGAAGTATGCTCAACTTCCCGCGTGCAAGACAAAATTGTTTGACAGTTTTAGCCAGGGCGATCATGTGTGGAGCAAGGACGTGATAGAAGTCAGTGGGAGATGGGAAGGTGATCGGTGCATAATTACATATCATTTTGTATCCTTTTAATTTATGATTTCGTTATGTTTTTGAGTTAAACTTGTGCTTTTAATAAGTTTTGTGTTTGTTTCAGTGTTATAAGCTTGAGACTCACTAATTGCATTTTGGAGACAAGTTAGCTCAAAGCGGTGTCTGCAGATCAGTCAACTTCACGGATTGGACTGTACTTGCTCAAGAAGAACCAGATAATGATCCATACATCATTGGAAAGCTACGGAAGTCTAGTTTCTGTAGAATTTTACGGTTCACGATTCCGAGTCTTCTAGAGAAAGTTATACATGTTTTGGCAACTTAATGTCAAATTCGGCAGCATCTACGTTACTGGGCCAAAAATCACATTTGAAGGCCTTTCCGATTTTTCCTTGAGTTGGGCTGCATATGCTTGGAAATATAAGACAAAGAGCTTCAAGATTCATATTTTTCCAGAATTTTCAGAATGAAGCCACAAGCCCAAAACGAGCCCACAAGCTGGCTGCAATGCATTGTCATGCATGACATATGCATGATGAAGTGTTGTTGATTGTGGGAAAGTTTGGTGAAGCATATTCAATACCTATATTTGAGTGGAATTTTGCAGCAACCAAATGAATTGAAAGATGTTGAAGTGGATGATGCAACACTAAGCCTAAAGACAAGAGGAATTGTTTTCAAATGCAATTGTGTGTTAGGTTAGGTTGGTGAATTAAGTGTTGTGTGTTAGGTGAAGTTAGTGTGGTTAGTGAATTCAATTGTATATTCAGATTTTCATCTCCCCTAAGCCTATAAATAGGGAAGTTCTCTAAGCTTGTAATCACACCCCAAGGGGGGAGCTCTCAAACACTTCTCTAGAGCTCCCTTCCCTTCTCTCCCTCAAATTCTCTTAGTTTCTCTTTGTAGTTCTCAATTGTTGTAATAAGACCATTCTACTTTTCTTTTCTCTTCTTCTAAATTCTCCAAACACTTCGCTATTCTCTTTCAAAGTTCTCCATGCTCTAAAACATTTCCCATGTTCTCAAACACATGCTCTTCCAAAATCCACAAAGTTCTCAACACCATTTTCCCTTCTCTTCCAAAAGTCTCCATGTCTCAAACACTTTTCTCTTCCCTTCCAAAAATCATCCAAGTTCTCAAACGCTCTCTTCCAAATTCTCAAAGTTCTCAAACACTTTCTCTTCCAAAATCCTCAAGCTTTCCAAACACTTCTGTACTCTCTTCCACATTTCCCTTCTCTTCCAAAATTCTCCAAATCTCTCAAACACTTTCCTTCCTTCCTCAAATGCTCTCTTTAATGTTCTCTAAGTTGTAATTTATTTTTCTTGTAATGTACATTCTTTCTTCTTGTTTTGTTTCTTCTGTTTTCATTTCTGTTTTGTGTAGGAAAACTGAGTTGGATCATTCAATCACCAATCCCTGTGGAATCGACCTCGAACTTACATACGCTAAACTACCAACGGCTCGTGCACTTGCGAGTATCACAAGTTGAGGATGCAGCTGAATCCATTTTGGTGCAGCTGAATCTACACAACAAGTTTTTGGCGCCGTTGCCGGGGATCGGTAACATTGTTTGATTCTATTTGGTTTTCCTACTTTTTATTATTTTTATTTTTTGTATATAACTAGACAATTTCATGTTTTAAAGTTAATGACGTTAATTGACAAGTTGTGTTTGTAGTCCAACTGACAAGGACAATTGCCTGACAAGCAAGAGAACTGGGTTTGAGTCCCAGCTTACACAACACAAAAAAAAAAGGTTCAAGTAGCATGTTGATTATTGCTAGTTTCTGGTTTCATTCACTTGCTCTTAATTAAATATCTTGTTCAAGTTTACATAAACACCATATGACTCTTGGACTGATTAGTGAATGAATAGGTAGATATTGAAGACAAACACCATGTTTAAATTCTACTTGGTTCTTTATTGTTCTTCTTGTTCTTAATGGGTTCGGAATTTGTGTTTAGACTAAACACCATAGCTAAATGCTTTTTCTGAATACTTGATTAAAACCACACACCATATGGATAATCATATTTGAGAAAGAACGAACTCCATAAGCTAGTTTGATTTACTTTGTTGCTTGTTACTTTGAAACATGGAAGTGTTGATTCCTTTTCGTTTTTTTTAGTTCTTTTTTATTTATTTCCTAATCCTTTTAATTTCGTTTCAAGTTTTTTTGTGTGCTTGTTCTAGCAATTTAAATAGCTCAATAAAAAGGGAGAAAGAAGGCAATTTCAAAGATGGGAAGTGTGGAGCAGTGGGAAAAGTCGCGAGCCTCCAAGTGCATCCATGCTCGACCTAATCGCTTCAAGGGGGAGCATTTCAATCCTTTCTCTTCTTTAAATTCTGTTTATTTCTTGGTTTGTTTCTTTTAGTACAACAATTTATGTCATTTGTTTGAGTTTGTTTAGAGTACTTAGTTCATTTTCATTTATGGTTTGTTGTCTCATTTTATCTTAATTTTTTTTCTTATCTTAAAAACTAAAAATTCAAAATTCAAAAATTCAAAAAGATTTTTCATATAAGCTGACTTATGTTAACTCCAGGAAGCACTTCCGTCAATACAGTGTCTAGGAGTTCTTTAGGTGACACCTTCGGTGTCTAAGGAGTTTGGGTTTTAAGCGGGACCATTGTGACCCCTCCAACCTTCCCGGATCCCCTGGCTGTGTTTTCTGAGGCCCTTAACTGGTCATCCGTGAGTTGCTTGTATATTCGTGTGTTTTTAAATCAAGTTTTTTTTTCTTTGTTTTCTTTTCTGTATAGTCTTTGTTTTTGTTTTTGTTTTGTTTTGTTAAGTTAATTTATGTATTTATTTACGTGGTGTGGTTAGTTAGTGTTAAAAACACATTTTTATTTCACTGTAAAAACAAAAAAAAAAAAAAAAAAACAAAAACAAAAACAAAAACACCAAAAAAAAATAAAATAAAAAAAAAATCAAACAAACAACAACATCAAGTAAATTAAAAATAAAAACAACATCTTCTTCTTCATCATCTTCATCTTCATGGCATGCCTCTATTGTCTCGCACTTGCAGAATCTCCAGCAGCTCTACATGGTCCTCATTCTTTTTCTCCAGTGCTTCCACATGCTGATTGGCACGGAAAGCCGCTTCTGGAGTCCGCCACCATAGCCTTCAAGGCAGCCACCTCCTCGCTCAGAGCTGTGCACTCCCGTGTCCTCGCCAGGAATCGCATGCCTAAATTGGTAGCCGAGACCGCATGGAGCACCGTTAAATTGTGGGACTCCTCCACCGCAGCCTTGTCGGACCTCTGTGCCACATGCAGGTGATCTGCCGATGTGAGTTTACTGCCAATCATGCTGCCCAGGGCAGCACTGCTCTGTTCGGCACTGCCTCAGAAAAGTTTGGTATTACCTCAACAAAGTTTGAGGCCGTACCGTGATGATATGTGGAGTTTGGGAAGACAGGGTTTGGACGAGCCCTTATCTGGGCATTCGGTGGTGCAAGTGAGAGCTCAAGGTTGAGATCATCAAGGTGAGTGCATGAGGATGCCATTTGTTTTGCTTCTGAATTTTTTGATGTTTTTCCTTGAGTTTGCAGGAAGAAATGCTGGGTATCATCCGCTTGCAGAGATGTGGTTTAAATAGGCATATGATGATGAGAGAGAGCCAACACCATTTCGGGTTTCCCGGGCATGTCTCGACCTAATCTCTTCAAGGGGAAGCACCTTTACTTTACTTTACTTTACTTTTTTCTTTTTCCGTGTTTTTCTGGTGTTTTATGTTTTTGCCCGTTACTTTTATTTTCTAGAGCTTTGTGTTTTTGCCTTTCCCTTTCAGCTATCATCTTTGTTTTATTTTAGTTAGGGAACTGTGCTTTCTTTTCCGTTTATTATTTTTGTTTTATTTAAGTTTGGGAAGTGTGCTTTCTTTGTCTCTTTCTTTTTCCTTCTGCAACCTTCCTCTTTTATTTCAGAAACAAAATAACGAAAATACAAAAACAACCAAAAATAAAAATAAAAACAGTAGAAATCATTTCTTCACAGCGCTAGGTGTCTCGACCATAGGAGCTTTGAGTTTGGCCCTCTGGCTATCCTCTTCCGGGGCTTCACGCACAGCCTCTTGGGGCTCACCACTTGAGCTCTCAAAGATCGCAATCTTAGCTTGAGCATAACTACTCTCGCGATCTGCTTGTTTGCGTTTACTCGGTCGGTCTAGGTCCTCCAGCTGCTTTCGCATGTCACGAGAGTACAACTCTACCATCTATGTTAGGCTTTTATTCTCGTCCCGCAATACTTCTAGCTGGTGTCGATTCACCTCCACTATCCTTGCCCTCTCCCTTTTCAAGCTTTTTATAGCACTCTGACACTCTTCAACCATACTTCGCTCCGCCGCTCAACTGACCTTTCAGAATCTCTACCTCATGGGACTTCGCAGTAGGCGATGACCCAAACTTGCAACACATGCTGTACTCTGCACGCTTAGTGCCAGGAGCATCACTCGTGACCCGGTTGTCATCCCTTGTCCCGAACACACGTATATCTTTAGGAGTTACTAAATTTCTGCCAACTCCAATGGCAACATCGTTGTCCAGGAGTATTGAGTCATTGACAGGTCACAGGCCCCCTTGCGGAGGCAAAGTAGGGTACCCATCCTGGTGCCGCTGCTTGGCCCCATGTCTGAGTCCGGTGGAGCTAGGTTGAGATCCAACGAAAATGGGTAGGAAGAGGCCATTTGATTTCTCACTTTTTTCTTTTTCTTGCTTCTTTTCTCTTTTGTGTTTTTGAGTTTGTGTGTTTTCCCTTCTTTTTCCTTCTTATAGACATAGTCTTTGACAAACCCTAGCCATTGCAGCGTCCTAGCATTTTCTGAATCTCCAGCAGTCCTTGAGTCCCACAACCTTCGCGTTTTCCAATTGTACCCAACTCATTTATCACGACTTTGCTTTGTTTGAACGGACGCGTTCAACAAAGTCTTTGCGCCTTTCCATGAGCCCGTAATTTCCGCTTGTGAAAAATACGGTGCCTCTACTTGTCAACACGTGTCTCGCTCTGTTGAAACATCAAGGACCACATTATCTCTTTTCAGAAATCCCGCCTTCATGCTTCGAGAAAAAATTTTAAAATTAAAAATTAAATAAATAAGTATAAAAATAAATAAATAAATTGAAACGTGTGGGCTTCGAATTTCATTTTGGGTCGGTTTTTCACCTTGTTTGGGTTTCCAGGTGGGTTAATTTCATTGCGGGCTTTGGACTTTCAAAAAAATAAAATTGGGTTTTAGTTTGCGTAAGACTGCTCTTTTAGGGCTTACTGTTTTGAGTGTTTTACTGTTTCGTTTTATTTTTTATTTGTTATTTTTTTTTATTTGATTGTTTGTTTTGTAATTTTTATTTTTGTAATTATTTTATTTTATTTTATTTTTGTATTTTTGTATTTTTTATTTGCTTTAGTACCTTTTATTTCTTGTTATGACATTGTTTGTGGCTAATTTTTAAACATTGAGGACAATGTTCATTTCTAGGTTTGGGGGTATTGAAGTTTCGCAAATAAATTTGGTTTTTCCTAAATTTTTTAAAAAATTATATATAAAAAAAAATTAAAAAAAATTAAAAACTTGTTTTTCTTTTATTTTGAGTTTTGTTTTGTTTTGTTTTTGAGTCACTTTCCGAACACATTTGATGAGATTGTGATAAATGTTGCATGACTTAAATGAAAATTGAAATTTTTTTTTTCTTATTTATAAATTTTTATTGTAAAAAAAAACTTAAAAATTTAAACTAAAAAATAATAAAATTGGCATTGTTCTAACATGATATGCTTGAAACCTTCTTTACACTTGCCATTTGTTTCATAATTTTCCAATTAAAGGATTTGCATGATCTAAAGAATGGTATGAAGCATAAATTAGACTTATATAACCAACCATATAAAGTGAGCTTTTGAGCCTTGCACTTCAATTCATGAGTGTTATATATACATACTCTTAAATTCTTGTCATCTAAGTTGTTGTTTGATCTCATTATTCATTGATTTGGTTGAACACTTAAAAGTCATTCATTCTTATGCAATTTGATTCCATGACATTTAAGAAATGATATTAAGGCCCTCTTTCGATCGTTTGTGCCTTTCAAGCTAACCTTATGCATGCTTAAGCATGATTTTCCATTGTTAACCATTTTGAGCCTACATGTAAACCTTTTCTTTCATTTAACCAATTATATTTCCTCGCCTTAGCCTGAAAAACAAATATTTACCTTTCTAAGGAACTCATGAGCTTTAATTGAGATGTGTTTTTCATACTAGGTTTGGGAAGAGGTGTTACATTTCAAAAAAAATATATATATATTCACACAATTGGTGAAAGAAAAGAGTAAAGTTGTGATTAAGTGGTGGTTGATTGAAAATTCATTTTTGGGCCTTCAAAATAAATTGGTATTTGTTCAATAAATGAGTGAATCATTGTAATGAAGGTATAAGGAGTTTTGATCATGTAAAATTAAATTCTCATTCTAATGATTCGAAAGTCTTGTGAACAATTGTTTTATGCTCTTATATTTTGAGTTCCTTGGACTTTGTTTTATCCATACCCTTCATTTCTTACTCACCTTACACCCTTGACCCCATTACAACATATGTTAAAGACCTAAATTGATCTTAAATGTCATGTGGTTGAATTGCATTCATTCTTCTACTTTTAAGTGTTTGGCATCCTTCTTGAGATCATATTAATGCAAGTTCTTCATCTTTCTATTGCGAGTTAAGTCCATTTTGGTTTAACTCTAATCTCATGTTTATAACTGAGTGTTGTATTATAACCCTCTTCCAAGTGATTCATTTGTGAGAGGACAACTTTGGTGAGATTTGAAGTTGAAATTGTGTGAAAACTAAGATTGGGGAATTTGTTGCATTTGGTAATCACACTACTACACTTTGAGCATATTATGTTTTGAACTTTGCCACCTTGTGAATAATGTCTAAAATTGAGCTTTTGTTGTTAAAACGTTTAAGTCATGTGCATGAGTCATTTCTCTTCAAAACGTTCGGGAAGATTGTTTTGAGTTTTTTGTTTTGTTTTGTTTTTTTTAATATATTTATATTTTTTGTTTTTGTGTTTGTTTGTTTATTATTATTATTATTATTATTATTTCGTTTTGCTTAAGGATTAACAAATCTAATAAGTTTTCTAACCATTTTGTTTTGTAGAGTTAGAAAAACGTTTGTGGGTATTGTATTGTTAAACCTCAGGAGACACAACTCCTCCTACTAGGGATGCCTAGAGGTTTAAAGGCTTGTTGCATACGCTAAATGCAATCGAGTTACCTACGAAAGTGGTCTAGCTAACTTCTTGTTTGTTTTTATCTTTGTTTTCCTTTTGTTTTGCTCGAGGACTAGCAAAATCTAAGTTTGGGGGTATTTGATCGGTGCATAATTACATATCATTTTGTATCCTTTTAACTTATGATTTGGTTATGTTTTTGAGTTAAACTTGTGCTTTTAATAAGTTTTGTGTTTGTTTCAGTGTTATAAGCCTGAGACTTACTAATTGCATTTTGGAGACAAGTTAGCTCAAAGCGGTGTCTGCAGATCAGTCAACTTCACGGATTTGACTGTACTTGCTCAAGAAGAACCAGATAATGATCCATACATCATTGGAAAGCTACGGAAGTCTAGTTTCTGTAGAATTTTACGGTTTATGATTCCAAGTCTTCTAGAGAAAGTTATACATGTTTTGGCAACTTAAGGTCAAATTCGGCAGCATCTGCGTTACTGGGCCACAAATCACATTTGAAGGCCTTTCCGATTTTTCCTTGAGTTGGGCTGCATATGCTTGGAAAGATAAGACAAAGAGCTTCAAGATTCATATTTTTCCAGATTTTTCAGAATGAAGCCACAAGCCCAAACGAGCCCACAAGCTGGCTGCAATGCATTGTCATGCATGACATATGCATGATGAAGTGTTGTTGATTGTGGGAAAGTTTGGTGAAGCATATTCAATACCTATATTTGAGTGGAATTTTGAAGCAACCAAATGAATTGAAAGATGTTGAAGTGGATGATGCAACACTAAGCCTAAAGACAAGAGGAATTGTTTTCAAATGCAATTGTGTGTTAGGTTAGGTTGGTGAATTAAGTGTTGTGTGTTAGGTGAAGTTAGTGTGGTTAGTGAATTCAATTATATATTCAGATTTTCATCTCCCCTAAGCCTATAAATAGGGAAGTTCTCTAAGCTTGTAATCACACCCCAAGGGGGGGAGCTCTCAAACACTTCTCTAGAGCTCCCTTCCCTTCTCTCCCTCAAATTCTCTTAGTTTCTCTTTGTAGTTCTCAATTGTTGTAATAAGATCATTCTACTTTTCTTTTCTCTTCTTCTAAATTCTCCAAACACTTCTCTATTCTCTTTCAAAGTTCTCCATGCTCTAAAACATTTCCCATGTTCTCAAACACATGCTCTTCCAAAATC
Organism: Prunus fruticosa; assembly: GCA_018703695.1. NCBI lineage: Eukaryota > Viridiplantae > Streptophyta > Magnoliopsida > Rosales > Rosaceae > Prunus > Prunus fruticosa. The sequence goes on along the minus strand of CM031923.1, from coordinate 709,925 downwards.
CACAAAGTTCTCAACACCATTTTCCCTTCTCTTCCAAAAGTCTCCATGTCTCAAACACTTTTCTCTTCCCTTCCAAAAATCATCCAAGTTCTCAAACGCTCTCTTCCAAATTCTCAAAGTTCTCAAACACTTTCTCTTCCAAAATCCTCAAGCTTTCCAAACACTTCTCTACTCTCTTCCACATTTCCCTTCTCTTCCAAAATTCTCCAAATCTCTCAAACACTTTCCTTCCTTCCTCAAATGCTCTCTTTAATGTTCTCTAAGTTGTAATTTATTTTTCTTGTAATGTACATTCTTTCTTCTTGTTTTGTTTCTTTTGTTTTCATTTCTGTTTTGTGTAGGAAAACTGAGTTGGATCATTCAATCACCAATCCCTGTGGAATCGACCTCGAACTTACATACGCTAAACTACCAACGGCTCGTGCACTTGCGAGTATCACAAGTTGAGGATGCAGCGGAATCCATTTTGGTGCAGCTGAATCTACACAACAGAAGGGGAGGTCGGCGACGGTCCGCTCGTTCCTCTCACCTACTGTGATGGTAAGTTGCATCCCTTTGATATGCTACCTGTTTCCCTAGGATTCTTTGTTGTGTGTCTAATTGACTTTCGTCTTCTGCTTGCAGGTAATGTCATCCGCAAGAAGCTCATTCTTGACCCGGACATGACCAAGGTTCAGCAAGCTCTGAACATCCCTGCCAAGTTTCATGAATGGCGCTGGTTGCTGAGCGAATATCGGAAGGAGGTCGATGGCTTGCCCCCTATTGAGGATGTTGAAATATGGAAGCTGCATGGCTCGGACCTAAGTGATCTGCCAGTCGAGCAAGAGGAGTCCTCGACCGAGTTCTCTGAAGAGAAGAAGGCTAGTAGCAGATATGCCAGCGATGAAGTCGTAGTCTCACGATCAAGGGATAGGTCTTCACAGCGAAGCGGTCAGACCTCCTTCTGCCACGAGCAAGTCTTCCTCAAGGGTGGCCTCGTCTGCTAAGAAGGTCCATATGGAGGTGGGGCTTGTCGCTTGCGACTGTATGTCGAGGACATAACACTCCAAAAATGCTCGATTGAGTTCGTGCTTCGAGGAGCAGCTTGTCTGCAATGGAGGTGAGGCTTGTCGCCTGGAGCGCATGTCGGGGACATAACACTCGAAAAATGCTCCATTGAGTTCGTGCTTCGAGGAGCAACTTGTCTGCAATGGAGGTAAGGCTGGTCGCTTGCATGTGTATGTTTGTGGGACACAATGCTCGAAAAAATACTTCATTGAAAAGCTTGCTCTTGTATTGATGTTGGTGTGACTACATCGCTTTATTGAATAAAAGAAATGGACAACATAGATAACATCGAAAGCAGTTTGTCTTCAATGGAAGTAAGGGAGGCATGTCGCCTGCTAGGAGCCCAGCTGGTGAGTGAAGGGCTTTATGGATAGTATCTCCGAAAGTGGTGTGCATTCCATTGTCTTGGAATTTCCTTTCCTTCTAGAGTGTCGAGGGTGTAACTTCCTCTGCCCCTAGGTCGGCTAATCACGTAGGGGCCTTCCCAGTTGGGCTTCATCTTCTTTGACCCTTGCCTTGGTGTTGTGATGAAACTCTTTCTGAGCACAAGGTCCCCAGGTGAAACTGTCTGATCTTGGCCTTCTTATTGTAGTAGGACATCAGCTGCTGCCGTAGGCTGCCACTCGAACAATGGCTTTTTCCCATTCTCCTTCGAGCATATCAAGGTTGACTTTCATTCTGCTTGCAGTTTTGGTCAAGACTGCCCACCTCAATGCTCATGGAAGGGACTGTTATGTCTGGGGGGATGATTGCTTCTGTCCCATAGGCTAGATAAAATGATGTCTCGCCGGTTGATCTACTTTTGGTTGTGCGATAAGCCCACAGGACTCCTAGTAACTCGTTGACCCATTTTCCTTCTGCGTCTTCCAGTCTTTTCTTCAAGCAGTCCGGCACGATCTTGTTGGATGCTTCTGGTTGGCCATTGCCTTGCGGGTATCTGGGGGTTGACAAGTGCTGTTTGATGCCATACTTCGCAAGGAATGCAATGATCTGCCTGCCCACGAACTGTGTACCATTGTCGGTGACTATCGACTGCGGGCATTCGAATCGGCAGATGACGTTCTTCCAGATAAATTGTTCGACATCAGCTTCCTTGGTAGAGGATAAAGCCTCGGCCTCGATTCATTTGGTGAAATAATCCATGGCGACGATCATCATCTCCTTGTTGGCAGGTGCTGTCGGCATAGGTCCCACCAAGTCGATGGCCCATTACATGAAAGGCCATGGATTGTTCTACGGATGGTATTCCTCAGCTGGCAAGCCAGGGATCGGCTTATATCGTTGGCACCGATCACATCTTTGAGCATACTCCGTGGAGTCTTAGCGCATGGTAGGCCAGAAGTAGCCTATGCTAGAGCCTTCCTGGGCAAGCGATTTGCCCCCAGCGTGATTTCCACATTCGCCGTCATGTATTTTGCAAAGAACCTCGAGCGTCTGCGGGTACTTGATGCAAGTAAGATGAGGGCCGGAGTATGATCTGCGAACAAGCATGTCACCTTTCTTGTAGTACCTCGCAGTCTTCTGTTTAATTTTCCGAGCCTCGGACTTGTCCTTGGGTAAGTTTTCGTTAACCAGGTAGTCAATGATGGGGTCTTCCCAGCTAGGATCCTCGTCGATCTGCATCAAGTTTGGCTGTTCCGCCTCTTCTAAGCTTGGCTGGTCAAGGTGCTCGACCGGGATAAAGCGTCTGAACTGGGTATCAAGCGTTGATCCTAAGCTCGCTGAGTGCGTCTGCGTGCGCATTCTCTGCTCGAGGCACTTGTTGGATGGTGAAGGTAAGAAACGCCTTCAACGCTCTTGGACTTTGTCAAGGTACAAGATCATCCTTGGGTGCTTCGCCATGTATTCTCCTGAGGCTTGATTTGTGATCAGCTGGAAACCTGAGTAAATGGCCAGCTTCTTGATTGATAGCTCATTTGCCAAGCGCAAGCCAGCGAGCAATGCCTCGTATTCTGGCTCGTTGTTTGAGACTGGAAAGCCAAGCGTGATAGCTTGCTCCAACAGGGTTCCATCCGGAGTGATGATGACGACGCCAGCTCCAGCTCCTTTTTGGTTCGACGCTCCATCTACACGCAACTGCCACATGTCTCTGGGTTGGTCAGGTTCATCTGAGGTCTTGTCTGCTCTCAAACTTTCCCTCTTTTTGTTGACCAGCTTCTCTTCTTCGACCGATGGCGTGAATTCTGCGACAAAGTCTGCCAAAGCCTGGGCTTTTATTGCAATTTCGGCCGATAGAGGAGGTCGTATTGGCTTAGCTTTATAGCCCACTTCATGAGTCGTTGAGACGCGTCAGGGGCTGTGCAAGATTGACCTCAAAGGAAAGTCGGTCATGATGATGACTCGATGAGCTTGGTAGTAGGGTCGTAGCTTTCTCGCGGAAACTACAAGGGCCAAAATGAGCTTCTCCAATTTTGGGTAGCGAGTCTCTGCATCGAGAAGGGCTTTTGACGTATAGAATACCGAATGTTAGGCCCCCAATTCTTCTCAGATGAGAGAGCTGAGCTGACGGCTGAGTTGGACACTGCCAAGTACACGAACAAGTCTTCACCAGGAACTGGCTTCGAGAGCAGGGGAGGTGAAGTGAGGTAAGTCTTTAGATTCTGGAAAGCTTCTTCGCACTTCTCATCCCATTTATCTCTTTGCCCCTTCTTTAAAGCCTTGAAGAATGGTCTGCACTTGTCGGTGGATCTCGAGAGGAATCGGTTGAGAGCTGTTGCTCTGCCCGTCAGAACTTTGTATTTCCTTTACTGTTGAAGGTGACTTCATCTCGAGAATGGCCTTGATTTGGCGTGGATGCGCCTCGATACCTCGTTGAGTTACTAGGTATCCTAGGAATCAGCCGGACGATACACCGAACGCACACTTACTTGGATTCAACTTCATGCGATCCTGGCGAAGCAAGCTGAATGCCTCAGTGAGGTTCTTGATGTGGTTTGCTCGCTTAGGGGCTTTGACCAGCATGTCATCCACGTAGACTTCCATGGTTTTGCCGATATGCTCATTGAAAATGTTATTCACGAGCCTTTGGTAGGTTGCTCCAGCGTTCTTCATCCCAAAAGGCATGACCTTGTAGCAGTAGGTCCCTCTCTCTATGATGAAAGAAGTCTTCGCCTTGTCATCCTCGTACATTAGGATTTGATTATAGCCGGAGTAGGCATCCATGAAGCTGAGGCTGATTGCCGGAAGTTGAATCCACGAGCTGGTCGATTGTCAGCAATGGGAAATTGTCTTTAAGGCAAGCTTTGTTGAGGTCGGTGTAATCGATACAAACTCTCCATTTGCCCTTTTCTTGTTTCGCCACCAGGACAACGTTGGCCAGCCATTCTGAGTAGGAGCTTATCGATCTCGGCTTCGATGATGGAGGGCAGCTGAGAGCTGGCAGGGCAGCTGTTCTGCACCACGGGTTTGCTGGGGGCAGCTAGAAGCTTATCGATCTCGGCTTCGATGATGGCAACTCGCTCGGGAGTGAAGTTGCGTCTCTTCGGCATCACGGGTTTGCTGGCAGGGGTGACATGGAATCGGTGGCAGATGATGTTCGGGTAGATGCTAGGCATGTCGGATGGCGACCATGCGAACATGTCTTTGTTCTTTTGGAGGAAGGTGGTCAGCTCCACCTTCACGTCTAGGCTTAGGCGCGAGCCGATCTATGCTTTTTTGTCTGGCTGGTCAGGATTGAGGGGTACTAACTCAACGTCTTCCTCAGGCTTCCAACCTTGTTCAAGGGAGCCTTCCTGGGCGGATTCCCTCGTCTTGATCCTTTTCATTCTGGATTCTAGCGCGAGCCGATCTCGCGCTTCTTTGTCTAGCAGGCTAGGATCAAGGGGTACTAGCTCAACGTCATCCTCAGGCTTCCAACCCTTTTCAGGGGAGTCTTCCGGGCGGATTCCCTCGCCTTGATCCTGGCTCCTTGTTGTGTAGATTTCAGCTGCACCAAATGGATTCAGCTGCATCCTTAACTTGTGATACTCGCAAGTGCATGAGCGGTTCGGTAGTATAGCATATGTAAGTGCGAGGTCGATTCCACAGGGATTGGTGATTGAATGATCCAATTCGATTTTCCTACACAAAACAAAAATGAAAACAAAAGAAACAAAACAAGAAGAAAGAATGTACATTACAAGAAAAATAAATTACAACTAAGAAAACATTAAGGAAACTAAGAGAACTTTGAGGAAGAAAGGAAGTGTTTGAGAACTTTGAGGAGGGAGAAGAAAGTGTTTGAGAAGTGTTTGGGAGCTTTAGAGAAGGGAGAAGTGTTTGAGAGATTTTGAGACTTTTGGAAGAAAGGAAGTGGTGTTTGGGAACTTTGTGAATTTGGAAGAGAAGAGACATGTGTTTGAGGAATTGGAGGATTTGATGAAGGAAATGGGAGAAGTGTTTGGGAAGTGTTTGGAGAAGAGAGTGTTTGAGGAATTTAGAAGAAGAGAAAGGAAAAGTGTTTGAGATTTAGTACAAAGAAAATTTAGTAGAATGATCTTATTACAACAATTGAGAACTACAAACGGAAACTAAGAGAATTTGAGGGAGAGAAGGGAAGGAGCTCTAGAGAAGTGTTTGAGAGCTCCCCCCTTGGGGGTGTGATTACAAGCTTAGAGAACTTCCCTATTTATAGGCTTAGGGGAGATGAAAATCTGAATATACAATTGAATTCACTAACCACACTAACTTCACCTAACACACAACACTTAATTCACCAACCTAACCTAACACACAATTGCATTTGAAAACAATTCCTCTTGTCTTTAGGCTTAGTGTTGCATCATCCACTTCAACATCTTTCAATTCATTTGGTTGCTGCAAAATTCCACTCAATTATAGGAATTGAATATGCTTCACCTAACTTCCCCACAATCAACACACTTCATCATGCATATGTCATGCATGACAATGCATTGCAGCCAGCTTGTGGGCTCGTTTTGGGCTTGTTTCTCCATCCATAGAATTCTGGAAAAATATGGATCTTGAAGCTCTTTGAATTATCTTTCCAAGCATATGCAGCCCAGCTCAAGGAAAAATCGGGAAGGCCTTCAAATGTGATTTTTGGCCCAGTAACGCAGATGCTGCCGAATTTGACCTTAAGTTGCCAAAACATGTATAACTTTCTCTAGAAGACTCGGAATCATGAACCGTAAAATTCTACAGAATATAGACTTCTGTATCTCCAATGATGTATGGCTCATTATCTGGTTCTTCTTGAGTAAGTACAGTCCAATCCGTGAAGTTGACTGATCTGCAGATACCGTTTTGAGCTAATTTGTCTCCAAAATGCAATTAGTGAGTCTCAAGCTTATTACATTGAAACAAACACAAAACTTATTAAAAGCACAAGTTTAACTCAAAAACACAACTAAATCATAAATTAGAAGGGTACAAAATGATATGTAAATATGCACTGATCAAATACCCCCAAACATAGATTTTGCTAGTCCTCGAACAAAACAAAAGAAAAACAAAGATAAAAATAAAACAAAAAGTTAACTAGACCACTTTCGTAGGTAACTCGATTGCATTTAGCGTATGCAACAAGCCTTTAAACCTCTAGGCATCCCTAGTAGGAGGAGTTGTGTCTCTTGAGGGTTTAACAATTATCAATACCCACAAACGTTTTACCTGACTCTACAAAACAAAGAGGTTAGAAAACTTAATAGATTTGTTAGTCCTCAAGCAAAATAACAAAAACAAAAATAAAAGCAAAAACAAAAATAAAAATAAAAACAAAATAAAAATAAAACTCAAAACAATCTTCCCGAACATTTCTGAAGAGAAATGACTCATGCACATGACTCAAAAGTTTTAACAACAAAAGCTCAATTTAGACATTATTCACAAGGTGGGAAAGTTCAAAACATAATATGCTCAAAGTGTAGTAGTGTGATTGTCAAATGCAACAAATTCTCCAATCTTAGTTTTCACACAATTTCAAAAATCATACAAAGCACAAGTTCAACTTCAAATCTCACCAAAGTTGTCCTCTCACAAATGAATCACTCGGAAGAGGGCTATAATGCAACGCTCAGTTATAAACATGAGATTAGAGTTAAACCAAAAGGGACTTAACTCGAAATAGAAAGATGAAGAACTTGCATTAATATGATCTCAAGAAGAATGCCAAACACTTAAAAGTAGAAAAATGTATGCAATTCAACCACATGACATTTAAGATCAATTTAGGTCTTTAACATAGGTTGTAATGGGGCCAAGGGTGTAAGGTGAGTAAGAAATGAAGGGTATGGATAAAACAAAGTCCAAGGAACTCAAAATATAAGAGCATATAAAACAATTGTTTACAAGACTTCGAATCATCACGATTAGATGTTTTCTTTTACACGATCAAAACTCCTTATACCTTCATTTACATTGATTCATACTCCTTTATTGAACAACCACCAATTTATTTTGAAGGCCCAAAAATGAATTTTCAATCAACACCAACTTAATCACAACTTTACTCTTTTCTTTCACCAATTGTGTGAATATATATATTTTTGAAATGTAACACCTCTTCCCAAACCTAGTATGAAAAACACATCCCAATTAAAGCTCATGAGTTCCTTAGAAATGTAAATATTTGTTTTTCAGGCTAAGGCGAGGAAATATAATTGGTTAAATGAAAGAAAAGGTTTACATGTAAGCTCAAAATGGTTAACGATGGAAAATCATGCTTAAGCATGCATAAGGTTAGCTTGAAAGGCACAAACGATCCAAAAAGGGCCTTAATATCATTTCTTAAATGTCATGAAATCAAATTGCATAAGAATGAATGACTTTTAAGTGTTCAACCAAATCAATGAATAATGAGATCAAACAACAACTTAGATGACAAGAAATTAAGAGTATGTGTATAACACTGATGAAATGAAGTACAAGGCTCAAAAGCTCACTTTATATGGTTGGTTATATAAGTCTAATTTATACTTCATACAATTCTTTTGATCATGAAAATCCTTTAATTGGAAAATTATGAAACAAATGGCAAGTGCAAAGAAGGTTTCAAGTATATCATGCTAGAACAATGCCAAATTTATTTATTTAATTATTTAAATTTTTATTTAAGTCATGCAACATTTATCACAATCTCATCATATGTGTTCGGAAAGTGACTCAAAAACAAAACAAAACAAAACAGGACTCAAAAGTAAAAAAAACAATTTTTTTTTTTTTAAGACAAACCAAATTTACTTGCTAAACTCCAATACCCCCAAACCTAGAAATGAACATTGTCCTCAATGTTTAAAAATTATGAACAAGCAATGTCATAACAAGAAATGAAAGGTACTAAAGTAAATATAAATCACAAAACACACAAGAATTAAAATACACAAATAAAATAATTACAAAAATAAAACAAACGAACAAACAAAAAAAAAAAATTAAACAGTAAACCCTAATCACACAATTCTGAAACCCAAAAAATATTTGAAGCCCAAAGCCCACAATTAAATTAACCCATCTTGAAACCCAAACAACAGTGAAAATCCGAAGCCCATAATGAAGTCCGAAGCCCACATGTTCAATTGATTTTTATTTTTATTATTATTATTATTATTATTATTATTTTAAAAGAACATGGGTCATGATGTCTCGGTTCAGTGTAAGGGACCAACTGAGGACGAGACACGTGTCGACGCATAGAGGCGCCGCAGACTCCACAAGCACAAATTACGGGCTATGGAAAGGCGCGAAGACGACTTTGCTGAACGCGTCCGTTCAGAAAAGACACGTCGTGATAAATGAATTGGGTGTGGAGGTTGTGGGACTCGAGGAACGCTGGAGATTCAGAAAAATGGTTAGACGCTGCAATGGCTAGGGTTTGTCAAAGACTACATCTATAAGAAAGAAAAAAAAGGGAAAACACACAAACTCAAAAACACAAAAGAGAAAAGAAGCAAGAAGAAGAAAAAAGTGAGAAATCAAATGGCCTCTTCCTACCCATTTTCGTTGGATCTCAACCTAGCTCCACCAACTCAGATATGGGGCCAAGCAGCGGCACCAGTATGGGTACCCTACTTTGCCTCCGCAAGGGGGCCTGTGACTGTCAATGACTCAATACTCCTGGACAACGATGTTGCCATTGGAGTTGGCAGAAATTTAGTGACTCCTAAAGATATACGTGTGTTCGGGACAAGGGATGACAATCGGGTCACGAGTGATGCCCTGGCACTAAGTGTGCAGAGTACAGCATGTGTTGCAAGCTTGGGTCATCGCCTACTTGCGAAGTCCCATGAGGTAGAGATTTTGAAAGGTCAGTTGACGGCGGAGCGAAGTATGGTTGAAGAGTGTCAGACTGCTATAAAAAGCTTGAAAAGGGAGAGGGCAAGGATAGTGGAGGTGAATTGACACCAGCTAGAAGTATTGCGGGATGAGAATAAAAGCCTATCAAAGATGGTAGAGTTGTATTCTCGTGACATGAGAAAGCAGCTGGAGGACCTAGACCGACCGGGTAAACGTAAGCAAGCAGATCGCGAGACTAGTTATGCTCAAGCTAAGATTGCGATCTTTGGGAGCTCAAGTGGTGAGCCCCAAGAGGTTGTGCGTGAAGCCCCGGAAGAGGATAGCCAGAGGGCCAAACTCAAAGCTCCTATGGTCGAGACACCTAGCGCTGAAGAAATGATTTCTCCTGTTTTTATTTTTTTGGTTGTTTTTGTTTTTGTTATTTTTGTTTCAGAAATAAAAAAGTAAAGTTGCAGAAAAAAAAAAAAGAGACAAAGAAAACACACTTCCCAAACTTAAATCAAACAAAAACGACAAACGGAAAAGAAAGCACACTTCTCAAACTTAAATAAAACAAAGATAACAAACGGAAAAGAAAGCACAATTCCCTAACTAAAATAAAACAAAGATGATAGCCGAAAGGGAAAAACACAAAACACTAGAAAATGAAAGTAACGGGCAAAAACATAAAACACCCGAAAACACGGAAAAAAAAAAGTGAAGTAAAGTGAAAGTTAATGTGCTCCCCCTTGAAGCGATTAGGTCGAGTATGCCCGGGAATTCCGAAATGGTGTTGGCTCTCTCTCATCAGTATATGCCTATTTAAACCACATCTCTGCAAGCGGATGATACCCAGCATTTCTTCCTGCAAACTCAAGGAAAAACATCAAAAAATTCAGAAGCAAAACAAATGGCATCCTCATGCACTCACCTTGATGATCTCAACCTTGACCTCTCACTTGCACCACCGAATGCCCAGATAAGGGCTCGTCCAAATCCTGTCTTCCCAAACTCCACATATCATCACGGCACGGCCTCAAACTTTGCTGAGGCAATACCGAACCTTTCTGAGGCAATGCCGAACAGGTCAGTGCTGCCTGGAACATTGATTGGCAGTAAACTCACTCCAGCAGATCACCTGCATGTGGCACGTAGGTCTGAACAAGATGGCGGTGGATGAGTCCCACGATTTAACTGTTCTCCAAGCGGTCCCGGCTACCAATTTGGGCATGCGACTATTGGCGAGGACACGGGAGTGTACAGCTCTGAGCGAGGAGGTGGCTGCCTTGAAGGCTATGGTGGCGGACTCCAGAAGCGGCTTCCTTGCTAATCAGCATGTGGAAGCACTGGAGAGAAAAAATGATGCTCATGTAGAGTTGCTGCAGATTCTACAAGTACGAGGCAATAGAGGCAAGCCATGATGATGATGAAGAAGAAGAAGAAGATGAAGAAGATGATGATGAAGAAGAAGAAAAAGTTGTCGTTGTTGTTGTTGTTTTTGTTTTGTTTTTATTTTATTTACTTGATTTTTGTTTTTTTTTTGTTTTTTGTTTTTTTTTTTTTTAATGCAAAGTTTGAAGTCAAATAAAAATGTGTTTTAACACTCAGAAATAAACTAACTAACCAAACCACGTAAATAAATACATAAACTAACTTAAGAATACAAAAACAAAAACAAAACAAAAACAAAGACTCAATAGAAAAGAAAACAAAGAAAATAAAAAACAAAGACTCAATAGAAAAGAAAACAAAGAAAATAAAAAAAAACTTAATTTAAAAACACAACGAATATACAAGCAACTCACGGATGACCAGTTAAGGGCCTCAGAAAAACACAGCCAGGGGATCCGGGAAGGTTGGAGGGGTCACAATGGTCCCGCTTAAAACCCAAACTTCTTAGACACCGAAAGTGTCGCCTAAAGAACTCCTAGACACTGTATTGACGGAAGTGCTTACCTGGAGTTACCATAAGTCAGCTCATATGAAAAATCTTTTTGAATTTTTGAAATTTGAATTTTTAGTTTTTAAGATAAGAAAAAAAGTTAAGATAAAATGAGACAACAAACCATAAATGAAAATGAACTAAGTACTCTAAACAAACTCAAACAAATGACATAAATTGTTGTACTAAAAGAAACAAACCAAGAAATAAACAGAATTTAAAGAAGAGAAAAGGATTGAAATGCTCCCCCTTGAAGCGATTAGGTCGAGTATGGATGCATTTGGAGGTCGCGACTTCTCCCACTGCTCCACACTTCCCATTCTTATGATTGAGGTTGCCATCTCTCTCTATTTTTACTAAGTTGTCATAAATTGCTAAACAAACACACAAACTTGAAATGGAATTAAAAGGGTTAGGAAATAAAAGGAAAATCAACACACATCCAATTTCATGCTTCAAAGCAACAAGCAACAAAGTAAATTAAACTAGTTTATGAAGTTCGTTCTTTCTCAAATATGATTATCCATATGGTGTGTGGTTTTAATCAAGTATTCAGAAAAAGCATTTAGCTATGGTGTTTAGTCTAAACACAAATTCCGAACCCATTAAGAACAAGAAGAACAATAAAGAACCAAGTAGAATTTAAACATGGTGTTTGTCTTCAATATCTACCCATTCATTCACTAATCAGTCCAAGAGTCATATGGTGTTTATGTAAACTTGAACAAGATATTTAATTAAGAGCAAGTGAATGAAACCATAAACTAGAAATAATCGACATGCTACTTGAACCTTTTCTTTGGTGTTGTGTAAGCTGGGACTCAAACCCAGTTCTCTTGCTTGTCAGGCAATTGTCCTTGTCCGTTGGACTACAAACACAACTTGTCAATTAACCTCATTAACTTTAAAACATGAAACTGTCTAGTTATATACAAAAAATAAAAATAATAAAAAGTAGGAAAACCAAATAGAATCAAACAATGTTACCGATCCCCGGCAACGGCGCCAAAAACTTGTTGTGTAGATTTCAGCTGCACCAAATGGATTCAGCTGCATCCTTAACTTGTGATACTCGCAAGTGCACGAGCCGTTCGGTAGTATAGCATATGTAAGTGCAAGGTCAATTCCACAGGGATTGGTGATTGAATGATCCAATTCGATTTTCGTACACAAAACAAAAATGAAAACAAAAGAAACAAAACAAGAAGAAAGAATGTACATTACAAGAAAAATAAATTACAACTAAGAAAACATTGAGGAAACTAAGAGAACTTTGAGGAAGAAAGGAAGTGTTTGAGAACTTTGAGGAGGGAGAAGAAAGTGTTTGAGAAGTGTTTGGGAGCTTTAGAGAAGGGAGAAGTGTTTGAGAGATTTTGAGACTTTTGGAAGAAAGGAAGTGGTGTTTGGGAACTTTGTGAATTTGGAAGAGAAGAGACATGTGTTTGAGGAATTGGAGGATTTGATGAAGGAAATGGGAGAAGTGTTTAGGAAGTGTTTGGAGAAGAGAGTGTTTGAGGAATTTAGAAGAAGAGAAAGGAAAAGTGTTTGAGATTTAGTACAAAGAAAATTTAGTAGAATGATCTTATTACAACAATTGAGAACTACAAAGGGAAACTAAGAGAATTTGAGGGAGAGAAGGGAAGGAGCTCTAGAGAAGTGTTTGGGAGCTCCCCCCTTGGGGGTGTGATTACAAGCTTAGAGAACTTCCCTATTTATAGGCTTAGGGGAGATGAAAATCTGAATATACAATTGAATTCACTAACCACACTAACTTCACCTAACACACAACACTTAATTCACCAACCTAACCTAACACACAATTGCATTTGAAAACAATTCCTCTTGTCTTTAGGCTTAGTGTTGCATCATACACTTCAACATCTTTCAATTCATTTGGTTGCTGCAAAATTCCACTCAATTATAGGAATTGAATATGCTTCACCTAACTTCCCCACAATCAACACAATTCATCATGCATATGTCATGCATGACAATGCATTGCAGCTAGCTTGTGGGCTCGTTTTGGGCTTGTTTCTCCATCCATAAAATTCTGGAACAATATGGATCTTGAAGCTCTTTGAATTATCTTTCCAAGCATATGCAGCCCAGCTCAAGGAAAAATCGGGAAGGCCTTCAAATGTGATTTTTGGCCCAGTAACGCAGATGCTGTCGAATTTGACCTTAAGTTGCCAAAACATGTATAACTTTCTCTAGAAGACTCGGAATCATGAACCGTAAAATTATACAGAAAATAGACTTCTGTATCTTTCCAATGATGTATGGCTCATTATTTGGTTCTTCTTGAGTAAGTACAGTCCAATCCGTGAAGTTGACTGATCTGCAGATACCGTTTTGAGCTAATTTGTCTCCAAAATGCAATTAGTGAGTCTCAAGCTTATTACACTGAAACAAACACAAAACTTATTAAAAGCACAAGTTTAACTCAAAAACACAACTAAATCATAAGTTAGAAGGGTACAAAATGATATGTAAATATGCACTGATCACTCCTTAATTGCTATTTTGATGTAGCAACTCCCTTCCCGTTCGGGCTTGCTTGTCTGCTGGAAGTGATGGTGTAGAGCAGATGTGATGGCTTCGATCTTGCTGATCCATGGTCGGCCCAAGATCCCGTTGTAAGGAGAGACCTCGTCGATGACCATGAAGGTTTGCGAGCAAATCACTTGGGGGTGAGTGGACGTCGAGGTCAATTATCCCAGCGTGATTGACGTGGCCCCATTGAAGCCAGTGAGTGATCTGGCAAGTTTGCTAATCTTGGGCTCCAATCCCATTTGTTGGATAACAGATAGTTGCAGGATATTGGCTGCACTACCCTCGTCCACGTGAACTCGCTCAATCACAGCTTGTTCAATTTGGATGCAGATTACTAGGGTGTCATTTTGTGGCAGATCAAGCCCAGTCAAGTCCTTCTTCTAAAAGCCGATGATGGGTGTATCAGCAATGACTGGTACGCCCATTGTGACTTGGGAGACATAAGTCGCCTGCGCGATCTTTCTCTTGCGCTCCTTGGTGGTCAACCCGGACTCCTGGGAGTCAGCTGAATGGTGTTGATTCTTATGACCTTTTGGGGAGGTTCCTTGGCAGCTGCATCGTGATCCTCGATTTGCTAGATGGCCTTGTTTGCGACGAATTCTGTGCAATGGGGTCTCTGACCAGCTCCTCACGGTGCCTTTTCCAGGCGTTGTAGTTGTTTGTGTAATGACCGTGCTCCCCATGGAATGCACAGTATTTATTGGCGTCCCTCATAGAGGGATCTCCCCTCATAGGTGGTGGTCTTCTCACCCACGGCTTGTCCTTCACTTGTGTCAGGATCTGGTGGATCGGGATAGTGAACTCAGTGAAGGTTCCTGTTTCCGAGCCTCCATCTTGGGGTCGCAATCTGCTCTTGTCTCTGACTTTGGGCTTGAACTTGTTGCTTTTTTGGCTTGCCTGCCTTGTCGGGTGATCAGCTTGCTTGTCGGCTTTCTTCGCCGCAATACGATCGTCATCCCAAAGTGCGTAGCGCTCTGCCGTCGAGAAGACGTCTGCCCAAGGTTTGGCTTGGAGTTATGGCCAACTCACGGTATAACTCATGTTCGGTTGGCAAGCCTTTCTTAAAAGTTGTTGAGCTTATTCTTAACAACTAAAATGAGTTATTAAAAACAGCAACTTTAATTCTCGCAAGTGCACGAACCGCTTATAGTATAGCTTATGTAAATACGAGGTTCGATCCCACGGAGAATGGTAACGTGGTTACAAGTTAAACTACTTAAATGCTGGGAAAACAAAGAAACAAACCAACTAACAATGGCAAGGTCTAGGACAGAATCCTAGCACCACACACGCACTCAAAATGGGGGGTTTTGTTGTTGAAATGAAAACAAGATAATGAAATGGAAGTGCTGGAAAGTAAACAATAGCAGCAATCAACAAGTTGTGAAACAATAATTGAGAAGTGTTAGAGCCTTGGAATCCACCACTAGTTTTCCTATCCAAGTTATGAATGCATAGAAAGTGACTCAAGCTTCATCAACAATAGATTATCGCATACAAGCCTATGGTATCTAGGTGCAGGATGCATGATTCTCCTAAGGCATGTAATTGTGCATGGTATCTACACAACACGTGATCTCTAATATGCAACCTAAGCATGGTATCTACTTAGAATAAAGCATATAAGAGTCATTAAGTTCCCTGAGAATATGATAATCACATAAGTCCTAGAACATGGTATCTGTCCTAGTCAACCTATGGTTATTAACCCCTTGAATGATTCTTAGGCCATTCATGTGTTGCTTGTGAAAGGAGAGTAGAATTGGTGAATCTAAACCCCTTCCCAACCTGTGCTAGATGCATAAAATCCTAGTTAGCTACTCCAAGAAAACATACATTAAGCATATAATAAACTGGAGATTAACAACTTGGCAATGAAAGCAAGGAAATCAATTAACCATGAAACCATCCATAACATTGAATATTCATAACTAGGGCTTCATCCTAAGCCCTAACTAAATGGATTAGTTAAACATAACTATGAATACAGAAATTAAGAAATACATAGATAGAATAAAGAGAAGAGAAGAACTAGTTGGTGGCAGCAAGGTAGTTCCCAGGGACAGCTCAGAGCTCTCTTCTTCACTTGTGGTGAATCTGAATGTGTGTGTGAGTAATGGATGAAGTGAATTATTGAATGAATGTTTCTGAATGTCTTGGAGTTCTCTATTTATAGAGTGGAAATTCGCCATCCCCTAGGCTGGTGAAGCACAACTCACTCATTGCTGCCCCCACTGCCAAGTCTGCCCAATAAATGCTAGCTGACCTGCCCAATACATGCCAGCTGCTGCAGCTGCCAAGTCTGCCCAATAAATGCTAGCTTGACTTTTGTTCATTTTTCTGAGTTCCCAAGCTAATTTGTCTCCCATGTGTGGCTTCTGTTAAGTGTAGCACATGGCTCCAGGTATGTGGCCACACTAAATGTGACAGCAGCCAACAATGACTTTCTGTGAACCTGGTTGAGTGTTTCACGTTCTAAAGGCTCCAGATTTATCCAATTGGGCTGCAATTTGGATATGTTATAATAGACCCCAACTGGAACAACTTCTATGAAGGATGTCTCTTCATTACAGCTGTGTAGGTTGCTGAAATGAGGCCTGCAAGATGACCCACGAAATTGGACTGATAAGGAGTGTGACCCAAATTGGGTCTGTCTTTAAGCTTATATTCCTCTTGTGCCAATCAGCCCAAAACATGCATGGATTGCATCAAATGTGATCTCTTGCTACCTTAACCTACAAAACACACAAACATAGGTAAGTGACTCAAGATAAAGAGAAACTAAACAAAATCACTAAGTAAAGAAGGCATGCAAATGTATGAAATTATGGACTTATCAAAAGTTGAGGATGCCACTTGGGCATTGCATCCTATGATGTTCGCCTTCTCAGCCTTGAACCGTCTAGGGTAGTCTCGAAGAGACTCATCTAGTTTCTTGTGCAGGTTAAACAAGTGGTCTGCATGCTTTCTGACCGTATTGTAGGAGGTGTACTCCTTTGTGAAGATGGGGGCGAACTCCTTGAAGTTGCCTACCGACGTGAACAGGAGAGTGTGGAACCAATCTTGAGCTGCTGCTCGCAAAGTCATCGCGAACACTTTGCACATCAGGCGTCGTTTGCCTTGTACAAGATCATGGCACTCTTAAAGTTCCTCAAATGGCTCTCAGGGTCGGAGTCACCCTTGAATGGAGTGATGGATGGCGTTGTGAATCGCTTCGGTGGTGCACCTCATTCCACGTCGTCTGTGAAGGGTGAGCAGTCGACTGAGCAATTTCCTTAAGTAGGGCCTCATCCGTGCTTCGTTTAAGTTGAAGACTTTGGACTCGGTCATTCACTAACTTCTCAATATCTTCTGCCCATAGGGGTAGTGGTTTGGGTCGATGTCCCCGGTGTCTCGAGGTTCGCCGGTTAACTTCCTCCTCGGTTCCCAAGGGTCGATTCCCTTGGTTGTTCTGCTCGTGGGGCAGATTAGTAGAATGATCTTGTGAGGAGTCCTCTATGGCTTGCTACCATGTGTTGGTCCTCGAGTTGGCTGGTGAGCGTCAATCGTTGCGCTCGTCGCTCGATTGCTCACGCACTCGAGCTCCTTGTGAGTCCAGCCTGGATTGGTTACTTCCTTGTGGGCCCAACCTTTCGCGTACATTGGTCCTTGGACCTAACCTCGAACAGATCGTCGACCGGCTCAGAGTATGACTTGCAGATGTTTGTGTCTCCCCAGCACGATCTCATTCTCTCCCTTGCCCATTTGCCCTTGCGACCAACTTGGGACCTCTCGAACTGCTCGCTGACATGCTCGTGTGTCCTCCTTTCCTCGTCACGGGGTTCAAGGTTAGGCCTTGGTTCAAGTTGATCTGCCAGAGTCGCTGGCCAATCAGGTTGTTTTGATCGTCGACTCTTTGTGTGAGCTGATCAACTCGTGAGTTGAGGTCCACCTGATCAGAGGTTTGCATTGAGTCCAATGGCATATGGGCTAGGGCTCCATTAGACGCGTACACAGGTGCATATGTCAAGTGTGGTGGCAGAGGAGGGAGAGGATGGATCTGCTCCAAGACTGGGGAGGCGTCAGAGTAGCCGTAGGGCTGTGCAGCAAATCCGGCAGTTGAGTGGTATGGCTGCTGATGTGTTCCAACTGCAGGAGGGGGCGGAGCGGCTCCGGCCGCTGGCGCTTGCAGCTGCAAGGCTGTGGAGGTCATAGGACCATGCGATGGCTGTTCTGCAGTTCCAGGCGCTGCCCGCGGCGGCTGTTCTGGACATTCCGGCAGTTGGAGGTGGCTGCGAAGCGCTTGGAGCCGGACGCAAGGTGTTGGCAGCCACGATTCCGTGAGGTTGCAGAGAGGCTTCCACCACGAAACCATGACACGGGCCCGTCGTGGTGGTGTTACTCTTCGAACGTCTTGTATTGACCATGGTTGATTGGAAAAAGTTGTGGAAAATGAATTTGGAGCACGCTTTGAGTATAATTTCGCGCTCTCAATGAAAGCACAAATTTCTTCCCACGAGAATATTCGCCTAAAGATTCCTTCGTCTTCTTCACACCTCTCTCTCCCTACAAAACAGATCGGAGTAAAAGGACCACACCTAGGGGGTGTTGGCCAAAGGCCCTCCAATGCCTAAGTTAGGATGGGTGTTTTAAGGAAAATCGGGTGGCCGAAGCTGTGTGTGGAGGCCGGAGCCTTGTGTGTGAGAGAGAGAAAGAAGATGGTGGCTAGGGTTTTTGAAGGATAATTTATGCAGAGTTTCAGGAGGAATTTAGACGTACCTTGACCCTTGTGTGTAGCTAGGTATTTATAGGGGACTCGGAGACTAGGGTTTCAGAGGAATAATTCCGTAGAAGGAAAGGAATTATTCCTCCCTGATTATGTGAGATTTGATTAATTAGGGATTTGATTTATCTGATTTAAATCAAATCCCTAATTAGGGTAGGAATCAAATCAATCCCCATTTTAATTAGGTAATTATCAATTTAATTGGGTAACTCCCGATTAAATTGAGTAACTCCCAATTAGGTCAAATAATCTCCAAATGGAAGGAATTATTTGACCTAGAGTGATTTAATTCGGTTCCCATGACCACCATTCCTATTCCAATACAATCCATAACTCCAACTTTATCTTGTCTAAGTTAGTGTGGTTGGAATCAATTCTTTTTTGTCTTCTTCCATCCCACACTTCTTTTCCTTTCTTCTTTTGGCATGGGTGTGGCACTTCATGCATTCTTTTCAATTCTTCAGCTGCTGCACCTCAAGCTTTCTTCACATGGGTTTTCAAAGGTGTTCAATTATGGTTGCCTTTTGCTACCAACCCATGTAGGTTTTCTTTTGGTTGCTGGAAAAAACGATCCTTCTGAACCATGCTTGGTGTAGGAAGGCCTGAGGTTTCAATATGTATCCAATGAGGCTCAAATTTGGATATGTCATTTCTTTTCTTTCTTTTCTTTTTGCTTCACATGTATGCACATTCTTTCTCCTGCATGCATGTATCCAAATATGTATCCAATGAGGCTCAAATTTGGATATGTCATTTCTTTTCTTTCTTTTCTTTTTACTTCACATGCATGCACATTTTTTCTCCTTAATAGCTCCAACATGCACCTATATAAAATCATGATATTAGAATAGAATGTAACAATTATTGCGCAATTGATAAGAGTTTGGGTGCCACTTCAAAAAGAGAGCTACCAAATAGAGAATTCAAATGAATTAGCCTATATTTCAATGAAGTGCAAATGGATTCGTAAAATGCAATGGAACATTCTAATTGGTGCAAAAATCAATAAAACAAAGTACTAACAAATATAGATTAGGGATAGAAATTGTAATAATTTCGTGTTTATCACTAATAACCTGCTTGAAACCCACGCACGCTGGGAAACCAAAGGGCCCTACGCAAGCGTGCTTGGAGCAGAAACCAAGCTGAAGAGAAAAATCAAGAGACACGAAGCAAGAGAATCAAACATCCAAGTTGAAGCAGAGGATCCGCCATCGCAAGATTTTTGTGCGAAATAGGTATGGGTATTCCAAGGTGTGGTTGTTTCAAAATTTGAGCCATGGGTTATTGATTTGGGGGTTCTATGATAAGTTTTGATTTGGGGGTTATTGATTTGATGGGTAATTCTTTATTTTGGTTATAATGATGAATTCTGGATATAGGTTCTAATGGGTAGTTCTTGATTTGGGTTCCATTGATGAATCCTTGATATAAGTTCTAATGGGCAATTTTTAATTTGTGCTCTAGTGGTAAATTCTTGATTTGGGTTCTAATGATGAATTCTTGATATAAGTTCTAATGGGCAATTTTTGATTTGATCAAAATCTGATCCTACACTTTTCTGCACTCCACAGAGTTTGTTTATTCTATTTCTCTAACAAGCTATGCACATATAGAGATACTATACACTCATTTAATCAATAGAAACAGATGAAATATTCCTATAATTATAATGTTCTTAGGAGCATGGACGAATCAAATTCTGGTTTTTTTTTCCTTGAAATCAATTAAGAGCAGAGACTTTGAACACATAAGTCAAAAACCAAAAAGAAAAGCAATGAGTTTTCCCTTGTGAAGGTTGTGAAGTTTCTCGGAGTTGGATTTTGAACGAGTAGCCAATGGGTTCGCATACTTGAAAGTATAATTATAGCCGTTGAGGAATGAGTTTTCAAAAGGATGTGGAGTGTGGATGCAGAATTGTTAATGCTTCTCAAGGAAAATACATGAAGAAATATCTAAGGATTGAAATCTAACAGTTCACGTAGAAACACACACGGTGGAGGTATTTTTTGTTTTTGTCTTCTTCTTTTGTCATGTGAATCAACCATGGAGCCAGCACTGGGCGGGTTGATCCAGTTTGAGACTAGGGTTGGCTAAATGCATTGAAAACCCGGCCGAACCGAACGATTTGGTCTTTAGATTTTTTTGTTATTTTATTAAAAAACCAAATCAAACCGGTTTAGTTTGATTTAGAGCTGGTTTAATTTTATAGATTCAATTGCAACCAAACCAAACCACTCATAGCCTCTCGAGTTCATCTCTCTCCCAAACTTCTCTCTCATCTCTCTCTCTCTCTCTCTCTCTCATCATCGTCAATCAATTAGTGGATCAATTCAAAGCTCCGCTCGTCATTAGAGCCTTGCCTTGCCCACTTCTCTTCTCCTAGTTGGATGTCATTGAAACGAACCAACCCAACCCAATCCAATCCATCATAGTTGGTGAACTGACCTTGTGAGTTAGAACCTTAGTTGGTTTTGGTTTCAATTTGGAATTTTGCGCAATCGATTTTAGACTGTTCGGTAGTCAATTGGGCGAACAACCAAACTAACCCAAATCACGCCCACCCCCCTAATGGAGACTAAACCCTAATCCCATCTGAATTTAGTTTGGCTTTGTTGGTCTAGCAAGTTCAGTAGGTTGGGGTTGAGAACCAAGTTTGCTTCGTGGATCTTGTTTTTTTAAATACTTTCCTTTTTAGTTTTTTTTATAAACTCTATAAGTTTAATTTTTTTATATGGCATGTAAACTTACTTGGAATGAGAGAAGCTATAAATCAGGGAAGTCAAAAATAAGGAAGAGAATGAATGAGTATGAGATTAACTACTCCCCTCTAAATAAAATAATTACTGGCTTTAGAATCCGGTTAATACTTATATAATGTTCAGCAATAATCATCTCCTGTTAAAGGTGATTCTACTTGTCACATAATGTTTAAAATAGCATTCTGGATCACACAACTCCATTCCTGCCAAATACATCCAAGCAAATAGAGACCAAATATTATGCACATGCAAAAAAAAAAAAAAAACATATATCTAAGTCAGATCAGTATATGTGTGGGAACCGAATTAATTCATAACCCTAGGTCAAATAATTCCTTTCATTTGAGGATTATTTGACCTAATTGGGAATTATTCAATTTAATTGGGGATTACCCAATTAAATAGAATGTTACCTAATTAGGTTAAGGATTGATTTGATTCCTACGAATATTCTCAATTAAAGGAGGAGTTACCTCATTAAAATTAGGTATTGATTTGATTGCTATCCTGATTAGGGATTCGATTTAAATCAAATAAATCAAATCCCTAATTAGCCAAATCTCGCCAAATTGGGGAGGAATAATCCCCTTCCATCTACGGAATTATTCATTTGAAACCCTAGCTCCCGAGACCTCTATAAAAGGATGGCCACACACAAGGGTTGAGGTACGTCTAAAATTACTACCAAATCTCTGTATAAATTATTTCTCACAAACCCTAGTCGCCACTCTCTCTCTCTCCCTTTTACACAAGGCTCCGGCCACCACTCACGGCTCCGGCCACCCGATTTTCACCACACATACATATTCCCATACCCTATTTTAGCTATCGTTTCTCTATAGATCGATTGAACTGACTTAGGCATCGGAGGGCCTTTGGCCAACACCCCCTGGGTGTGGTCCTCTTATTGCTATTCATTTTGCAGGGAGAAAGAGAGGTGGAGAAGACGAAGGAATCTATCAAACGAATATTCCCGTGGGAGGAAATTTGCTCCCACAAATTGGTGCTTTCATTGAGAGCACGATATATACTCAAAGGTGCTCCAAACCTATTTTCCAATCCACCAAAGCCTTCCAAACAACCATGGTTGGAAGCAAGATGACGAGAGGAAAAGCCGCCGCAATGGCTCAATCCTCGACGGCCCAAAGCCACTCCACCCATGATCCCGCGATCGACATGGTGGCACCACCACCTCTCACCACTGCGTCGACTACCACAATCGCCCAAGGCCCTTGGCCGGATTTAGCCATCCTCATGGCACCACTGCCGAGCATGGCGGAACCTCCCATCAAGGTGGACTCGTTACCAAAGCCGACCTAGGCCCAATCTTGGAGCAACTTCAAGCGTTACCTCCGTTGCCTCCACGCTCGACGCACGCTCCCTGATCGATGCATAATTACATATCATTTTGTACCCTTTTAACTTATGATTTGGTTATGCTTTTGAGTTAAACTTGTGCTTTTAATAAGTTTTGTGCTTGTTTCAGTGTTATAAGTTTGAGACTCACTAATTGCATTTTGGAGACAAGTTAGCTCAAAACGGTGTCTGAAGATCCGTCAACTTCACGGATTGGACTGTACTTGCTCAAGAAGAACCAGATAATGATCCATACATCATTGGAAAGCTACGGAAGTCTATTTTCTGTAGAATTTTACGGTTCATGATTCCGAGTCTTCTAGAGAAAGTTATACATGTTTTGGCAACTTAATGTCAAATTCGGCAGCATCTGCGTTACTGGGCCAAAAATCACATTTGAAGGCCTTCCAGATTTTTCCTTGAGTTGGGCTGCATATGCTTGGAAAGATAATTCAAAGATCTTCAAGATCCATATTTTTCCAGATTTTTCAGAATGAAGTCACAAGCCCAAAACGAGCCCACAAGCTGGCTGCAATGCATTGTCATGCATGACATATGCATGATGAAGTGTTGTTGATTGTGGGAAAGTTTGGTGAAGCAAATTCAATTCCTATAATTGAGTGGAATTTTGCAGCAACCAAATGAATTGAAAGATGTTGAAGTGGATGATGCAACACTAAGCCTAAAGACAAGAGGAATTGTTTTCAAATGCAATTGTGTGTTAGGTTAGGTTGGTGAATTAAGTGTTGTGTGTTAGGTGAAGTTAGTGTGGTTAGTGAATTCAATTGTATATTCAGATTTTCATCTCCCCTAAGCCTATAAATAGGGAAGTTCTCTAAGCTTGTAATCACACCCCCAAGGGGGGGAGCTCTCAAACACTTCTCTAGAGCTCCCTTCCCTTCTCTCCCTCAAATTCTCTTAGTCTCCCTTTGTAGTTCTCAATTGTTGTAATAAGATCATTCTACTAAATTTTCTTTGTACTAAATCTCAAACACTTTTCCTTTCTCTTCTTCTAAATTCTTCAAACACTCTCTTCTCCAAACACTTCCCAAACACTTCTCCCATTTCCTTCATCAAATTCTCTAAAGTTCTCAAACACATTTCCTTTCTCTCCTCCAAATTTCCCAAACACTTCTCCCATTTCCTTCATCAAATTCTCCAAGTTCACAAACATTCTCCAAGTTCTCAAACATCCTCCAAGTTCTCAAACACTCTCTTTCAAATTCTCAAAGTTCTCAAACACTTCCCAAAACTCCCTTCTCTTTCTCAAACACTTCTCTCTATTCTCATCCAAACTCTCCATGTTCTCAAATGCTGTACAAAACCCTTTTTGCTTCTTTTGTTTTCATTTCTATTTTGTGTAGGAAAACTGAACAGGATCATTCAATCACCAATCCCTGTGGAATCGACCTCGCACTTACATATGCTATACTACCGAACGGCTCGTGCACTTGCGAGTATCACAAGTTGAGGATGCAGTTGAACTCATTTTGGTGCAGCTGAATCTACACAACAAGCTTTTGGCGCCGTTGCCGGGGATCGGTAACATTGTTTGATTCTATTTGGTTTTACTACTTTTTATTATTTTTATTTTTTGTATATAACTAGACAGTTTCATGTTTTAAAGTTAATGACGTTAATTGACAAGTTGTGTTTGTAGTCCAACGGACAAGGACAATTGCCTGACAAGCAAGAGAACTGGGTTTGAGCCCCAGCTTACACAACACAAAAAAAAAAAAAGGTTCAAGTAGCATGTCGATTATTTCTTGTTTATGGTTTCATTCACTTGTTCTTAATTAAATATCTTGTTCAAGTTTACATAAACACCATATGACTCTTGGACTGATTAGTGAATGAATGGGTAGATATTGAAGACAAACACCATGTTTAAATTCTACTTGGTTCTTTATTGTTCTTCATGTTCTTAATGGGTTCGGAATTTGTGTTTAGACTAAACAACATAGCTAAATGCTTTTTCTGAATACTTGATTAAAACCACACACCATATGGATAATCATATTTGAGAAAGAACGAACTCCATAAACTAGTTTGATTTACTTTGTTGCTTGTTACTTTGAAGCATGGAAGTGTTGATTTTTCCTTTTCCTTTTTTAGTTTTTATTTATTTATTTCCTAATCCTTTTAATTCCGTTTCAAGTTTTTGTTTGTGCTTGTTCTAGCAATTTAAATAGCTCAATAAAAATGGAGAGAGATGGCAACCTCAATCATAAGAATGGGAAGTGTGGAGCAGTGGGAGAGAAGTCGCGACCTCCAATTGCATCACGCTCGACCTAATCTCTTCAAGGGGAAGCATTTCAATCCTTTCTTTTTACCTGTTATTATTTTAAATTTCTATTTCTTTTTTATAAAAAAATTAAAAAAAATTAAAAAAAATTAAAAAAAATTAAAAAAAATTAAAAAAATTAAAATTAAAAAAAGATTTTTTATATGAGCTGACTCGTGGTAACTCCAGTGAGCGTCTCCGTCAATACAGTGTCTAGGAGTTCTTTAGGCGACACCTTCGGTGTCTAAGAAGTTTGGGTTTTAAGCGGAACCATTGTGACCCCTCCAACCTTCCCGGATCCCCTGGCTGTGTTTTCTGAGGCCCTTAACTGGTCATCCTTGAGTTACTTGTATATTTGTGTGTTTTTATAAATTAAAAAAAATATATTTAATTTGCAATTTGAAACCTCTCATTTTTCTTTTCTGTTTCTTTTCTTTGAGTCATTTTCAGTTTTCCTTCCCACACCAATGATAAATCTTGAGTCTAACTTCTAATATGGCTCTTAGGAATTTGATAAGCATTGTGTTAGGTCTGAATCTTATTCTTTTGCTAGCTAAGTCTCACATAATTATTCTTGAGCTTTCTATGCACCTAAGCCATGACTATACACCTCTTGCATGTCTTACCCAATTGTATGCATTTTTGCTTGTGTGATTCACTGGAATGTTAAGTTATAACTAAGATATGATTTAGGCCATCTTTGTTAAGCCTCTTTCTTTTTCCTCCATCAACCTATACAATACATATTCCATTGTAAACCCATTTGTGCTCAAACACTTAGCCATTTCTTTCTATCACCTTATCATCCATTAAACATCCTACCATCTAGGGGACATGTAGAGTATGATTGTATTTCAGATTGTAATGTATTCAAGGCAATAAATGCGCTATAAAAAATAAAATCAAAAAAATCAAAAGAAAAGAGAAAAGAAGTGTGGCCAATGTAGTCACGACCCTAGGGTGATATAAGGAGAAATCAAGGTGATCTAGGGTAAAGAGCCGCAAAATTGGGCCAAATATTATACAAAGTGTGTAAATGTCAAAATCAAATTGTGAAGTAATTCAATTGCAAATCTGGTCTTGTGAGCTTTTCAATTTATGTGTCTTACATGTCAAATGTCAATGATCTTGTTTATATGACATGCTCTACTTTGTTCCTTAGACTTTGTGTTTCAATATCCATTCCTTTTCTAACCATTACATTACATCCATAAGTAAAGTCCTATTGATTTTGGTTTAACTTGGCAAACTTGTGTTCATTCTTGCAGGAATTCATATCATTGTTTGAGAAGCATGAGTTGTATCTTCATGGCTACTTCACACACACACCTTGTAAAACTAGGCCCTAGGCTCTAAAATCCTACAGAGGGGGGGTGAAGTAGGCTAGAGGTCAAAGACCTACCAAATTAAAATTTAAGCCCAGCTAAGAGTAAAATGCGGAAACTGGATTAATACAGACAACACCACGTATTAATCCAAACAGAAACTCTTGTGATTTCGGATCAATACAGTGCAATGTCGTATTAATCCATGTTAGTGTACTGATGTGATTTGAACAATATACAGCAAGTACAACAATGACAGCAAGAGTAAACACATACACACAGATTTGTTAACCCAGAAAACCCAAGTGGGTAAAAACTGGGAGCACCAAGCTAGGAGAGATTCAATCCACTCATTAAGAAATACAAGAAATGAAGGAAGACAAAACTCAATCTATCACCTATAGGCAGCTTCAATCATCCTCACAGCAAGCACCATTTCTTTCTTTCTTAGCAGCAGCAAATCCTCCCAAGAGCACCAAGCTCTAGTTGCATGTAATTTGATGTATGTAGTGAGTTATGGTTTCACATATTCATCTATCTCAATCACAAAGTATGATTGAGCTAGACAAAAGAAACCTAAGTGTTGTGATGATTAAACTAGAAGTAATGAACTTGAAGCAAATAGTTTAAATCAATCAAAACAACAATGAAACAAACATTCAGCCGAAATCAATGTAAATTTACTTGGAGGAAATTAATGTGTATGCAATCATACTCATACTCTCAAGTAATTAACAATGGCTGAAAAATAAAATAGTTTTTGAAAGCTCAAAAGCAAATATAAAAACATTTCAAAAACATAAAACCGGGTCTGCATCAAAGATGCAGAATTTCTGTTTTTACATGACTAGCATGAATGGTTCTTGAGGAACTTAGAAACGGTTTATCTAAGGATAAGAGATGAGATGCAATCCGTTTCAAATACTAGTCCCCCCTTAGTCTCAAGCCAAGAAGAAGAATATATAGACTCTGTGAAAGACAAGCAATTCAGAGAGACAAACCAATTTGTTCCTGGGAGTGTGCGGCTCAAGAGAATAAAAGAAGATAACAGATTTTTTAATTCCTCTTTGAGACAAAACCGAACAGACAAAAACAGCAACCCATTTAATAGAGATGAAATATAGTAACCCATGTGTTTTGCAGAGAAGGAGCCAACAGGAGTAGCCGCAAGCAAGGAGAAGGAAGGGATGACTCTTTCCAAGAAGGACCAGCCGACAAGGAATTAAGGAGAGTCAAACTTTCTGTTTTTAAAGCCACAGCCCATAACCCTTGAACCATGATGAATGAATATAAGCAACCCATGCTATTGTCAGATGCATGTGAAGTAAAGGTTTACAAGAGAGCATATGCAAATGACAATATTATAAAACAACTTTCAAGAGAAGCAAGAAGAAACGTTTTTACCAAGCTCCCCTCCTTAAGGCCACAGACCAAGTTTCCTTTTAAACAAGGAACGGCACAAGACACAACAATAAGATAATGAAATGATTTATTCCTTTTGGAGACCATGTGGTAAGGAAATGGAACAACAAAAAGCATGGGAGCCGCAAGTGGCTATTGGAAAAGAGGAATAATAAATAACATACATCCCATCACATTAAAAAGGTGGAGACAAGAAAACATTTTGTAAGGAGCAAGAGTATGGGTTAATTAAATAAACAAAAGACATGCTCCCTACAATATATTAAAACAAAATATATTATGTCTCCACACTCAAAATAACCAAACTCCACACACACACTCGTTGGGCTAAGGAGGAAACCTTCAACAAGGAATGAAGAAGGACATAATAAAGAAATCTGCCAACAGCATGAAAACGGACGCAGCATGGATTAATACAAGAGAGAATGGATTAATCCAAGTGAATACAGACAGCATGCAGGAATGTACGTCGGATCAATGCCAAGTGAATATGGATTAATCCATGTGAACAATGCAAATGATTTTACCTTTGAACTGCAACGAGGAGACATGGAAGCCCTTCAACCCACACTGATTCTAACCTAGAATCTAATTAATATTACAAGGGTTTGTTGGTTTAAGAGAAGAGCCAAAATACAATATTGGTTCAAATAAGAACCTTACACACCTTGAGCATGATTTTTGTGAGATTGTGGTAGCACTTGAATAATGTTTAGAACTTCCTTAGTGCTTGTTTTGTTCCTTGTTGAGCCATGTCTATGAAGTTTAACATTTTTGTCCCGTTGGAAGGTTAACGTTTTTGTTTTTTGTTTTTTTTGTTTTTGTTTTTGTTTTTTTTGTTTTTTTTTTGCTTAAGGACTAACAAATCTATTAAGTTTTCTAACCTCTTTGTTTTGTAGAGTCAGTAAAACGTTTGTGGGTATTCGTATCTGTTAAACCCTCAAGAAACACAACTCCTCCAACTAGGAATGCCTAGAGGTTTAAAGGCTTGTTGCATACGCTAAATGCAATCGAGTTACCTACGAAAGTGGTCTAGTTAACTTCTTATTTGTTTTTATCTTTGTTTTCCTTTTGTTTTGCTCGAGGACTAGCAAAATCTAGGTTTAGGGGTATTTGATCGGTGCATAATTACATATCATTTTGTACACTTTTAACTTATGATTTGGTTATGCTTTTGAGTTAAACTTGTGCTTTTAATAAGTTTTGTGCTTGTTTCAGTGTTATAAGCTTGAGACTCACTAATTGCATTTTGGAGACAAGTTAGCTCAAAACGGTGTCTGCAGATCCGTCAACTTCACGGATTGGACTGTACTTGCTCAAGAAGAACCAGATAATGATCCATACATAATTGGAAAGCTACGGAAGTCTATTTTCTGTAGAATTTTACGGTTCATGATTCCGAGTCTTCTAGAGAAAATTATACATGTTTTGGCAACTTAATGTCAAATTCGGCAGCATCTGCGTTACTGGGCCAAAAATCACATTTGAAGGCCTTCCAGATTTTTCCTTGAGTTGGGCTGCATATGCTTGGAAAGATAATTCAAAGAGCTTTAAGATCCATATTTTTCCAGATTTTTCAGAATGAAGCCACAAGCCCAAAACGAGCCCACAAGCTGGCTGCAATGCATTGTCATGCATGACATATGCATGATGAAGTGTTGTTGATTGTGGGAAAGTTTGGTGAAGCATATTCAATTCCTATAATTGAGTGGAATTTTGCAGTAACCAAATGAATTGAAAGATGTTGAAGTGGATGATGCAACACTAAGCCTAAAGACAAGAGGAATTGTTTTCAAATGCAATTGTGTGTTAGGTTAGGTTGGTGAATTAAGTGTTGTGTGTTAGGTGAAGTTAGTGTGGTTAGTGAATTCAATTGTATATTCAGATTTTCATCTCCCCTAAGCCTATAAATAGGGAAGTTCTCTAAGCTTGTAATCACACCCCCAAGGGGGGAGCTCTCAAACACTTCTCTAGAGCTCCCTTCCCTTCTCTCCCTCAAATTCTCTTAGTTTCCCTTTGTAGTTCTCAATTGTTGTAATAAGATCATTCTACTAAATTTTCTTTGTACTAAATCTCAAACACTTTTCCTTTCTCTTCTTCTAAATTCTTCAAACACTCTCTTCTCCAAACACTTCCCAAACACTTCTCCCATTTCCTTCATCAAACACATTTCCTTTCTCTCCTCCAAATTTCCCAAACACATTTCCTTTCTTCTCCAAAAGTCTCCATCTTCTCCAAATTTCCCAACACTTCTCCCATTTCCTTCATCAAATTCTCCAAGTTCACAAACATTCTCCAAGTTCTCAAACATCCTCCAAGTTCTCAAACACTCTCTTTCAAATTCTCAAAGTTCTCAAACACTTCCCAAAACTCCCTTCTCTTTCTCAAACACTTCTCTCTATTCTCATCCAAACTCTCCATGTTCTCAAATGCTGTACAAAACCCTTTTTGCTTCTTTTGTTTTCATTTCTATTTTGTGTAGGAAAACTGAACAGGATCATTCAATCACCAATCCCTGTGGAATCGACCTCGCACTTACATATGCTATACTACCGAACGGCTCGTGCACTTGCGAGTATCACAAGTTGAGGATGCAGTTGAACTCATTTTGGTGCAGCTGAATCTACACAACACTCCCCCGTACACCTCCCATGAAACCCTAGCCCGTATGCAGTTGGGCTCCACACACTTCTCTCCTCCCGATCCACGAAGTCAAGCAAACTTTAATCAGAGAGTTGACCAACTAGCTCAGAAAGTTGACCAGCTCCTCAACCATATAAACTTAGCTCAAAACCTTGGCCTTGGACCACTGGGTGAAGAGAGAAGGATGGATGACTGCGCCAATAGGTAGGTCGACGGGTACCGAGCAAGTCGAACAGGAATGAGCAGACAAGGAGAGGGACAACAACGTGATCAGCTCGCCAACATGTCACAAGCATCCACAAGCCACACTCAGAGCAACGTGCGAGGGAAGGCTGGGCCCACGACTCGACGTCCTCGCCCGCATGGGCCCGTAGAGGAAAGTTCTTCAAAGGCTAGGCTTCCAAAGAGGTCAACCTGACAACCTTCACGGTTAGGATGGCGAGGAAAGGCGCTCCGCTGCTCACTCTCGAAGAACCGATTCTCATCGACAAGCTACGGAGGATCACTCGCAAGCGCAGTCCACCAACACGCCACCTAGGCAACCCAGCGGAGAAGCTCGAACCTTGCGAGTCAACGAGGAGGTCAATTAACGTCGCCCGAATCGCAAGGATCACCAACGTGTCCAACCAGCAATGTGTGCAGAAGACGCGAGCGGGAACTACGAGACTTGAAAGCCAGCGGGAACTTCAAAGAGGCCCTATGCAAGGAGATGGACCAAGCGAACTCCACGCCTTTCACTGTCGAAATTGAGCAGGCGGCTCCCCCGAAGCAGTTCTCTACGCCTTCATTTACGCACTTCAAAGGGGACTCCGATCCCGAAAGCCACCTAAAACACTTCAAAAGTGTCATGATCCTCCATACGACCGACGACGCGTTGATGTGCAAGGTGTTTGTGATGACCCTCGAGGAGCAGCTCTAGGACTGGTTCCACACCCTACCATCCGGGTCGATCAGCGCTTCAAGGAGCTGGCATACGTCTTCACCAAAGAATACACGTCTTCCCGGACAATCAAGAAGAACCCAGACCACCTGTTCAATCTATGCAAGAAGTCCGATGAATCCCTTCAAAACTACATCAAGAGGTTCAAAGCAGGAAAGGGCAAACATAATTGGATGTGATGATCGAATCGCGTTATCGGCCTTCAAGAGAGGCTTGCCAATTGAGTGTGAGCTGTATCGCAGCTGACCATCTCTCCCTGCCAAACACTGGAAGAAGTCTTCGCGACGGGGAGCGCTACGAACTTTGGGATGATGACCGGATCGCCGCAAAGAGGGCTGCCAAGCAAGCCGATCAACCGGTCGTCAGGCAAGCCAAAGGAACGGCAGGATAAATGACAAGGATGGAAGCCGAGAGTTATACCGAGTTCACTATCCCGATACACCAGATCCTGGCCCAAGTAAAGAACATGTCTTGGTTAAAGAAACCATCACCTTTACGAAAAGGCAACATCCTCGCCTGGAAAAACCATCACCATCACCATCACCTTTACGAAGGGCACAATTGTTGTCAAACGACGCTTCGCCTGGAAAAAGCAACTCGAAGAGCTGGTTGGAGATGACCATTGCACGGAATTCATTGCAAGGGGAGCTATCCAGCAAATTGAAGATCGTGACGCAGTTGCCAATAAGCCTCCACGAAAAAATTCATATGGATCAGTACGATCCTAGCCAACTCCAAGAGCCCGAGCTTCCCGCTAGGGAGTAGCAGAGAAAGATCAAGCAAGAGACTTTTTCTCCGGATGTACTATCCACGACGCTCCTTGCCTATCAGCTCGGCTCCAAGCAAGCGGCCAAGCCTTCCTCACCTCCATTGAAGACAAGTTACTTTTGATGTTACCCCCGCAACTCATCCCTTTTGTTCAATAAAGCAATGTAGTCAAATAGACATCAATACAAGTTCAAACTTTTCTTTATAATGGAGTGTTAACAAATGCAATCGACACGTCCCCGAACGTAAGCCGAACAGGCCACTCTCATCGACACGTCTCCGGACGTAGGCCGAACGGGCCACTCTCATCGACACGTCTCCGGACGTAGGCCGAACAGGCCACACTCATCGACACGTCTCCGGACGTAGGCCGAACGGGCCACTGTCATTGACACGTCTCCGGGCGTAGGCCGAACGGGCCACCCTTATCGACACGTCTTCAGGTGTAGGCCGAACGGAAAACTCTCATCGACACGTCTCCGAATGTAGGCCGAACGGGCCACTCTCATCGACACGTCTCCGGATGTAGGCCGAACGGGCCACACTCATAGACACGTCTCCGGACGTAGGCCTAACAGGCCACTCTCATCGACATGTCTTCAGGTGTAGGCCCGTTGTCGGGACGTAGGCCAACGGGCCACTCTCATCGACACGTCGGACGTAGGCCAAATGGGCCACTCTCATCGACGCATCTCCGGACGTAGGCCAAATGAGTCACTCTCATGGACATGTCTCCAGACGTACGCCAACGAGCCACTCTCATCGACACGTCTCCAGACGTACGCTAAACAGGCCACTCTCATCGACATGTCTTTAGATATAGGCAGAACATGCCCGGAGTCCCTTAAGGGGAACCCTGGCACTTGTTAACTTCCTAAGGGAAAACATCTTACGAGATATGCAAAACATGCCCGGAGTCCCTCAAGGGGGACCCTCACACTTATAAATTTCCTAAGGGAAACACACAATCAAGATATTGGCTAGTTACTCAAGCAGTTCACAAGTCAATACTCAAATTGAAATTGAAAAAATAACTGAAATTTCATAGCAAGCTGACCAACCGGCCAAGTTCAACAAAAGGGAAATAGTCGAATAAGACCAATTATTCTAAACAAGAAAGCAGACTATAAAAGCTGAAAATAAATAAAGAAGTCTTCATCTACTCCGAAAATGCCGGCAGGAGGCCCTTGATCTATAGTCTCTTTCTGATCCGCCTGATCAACCATGCCCTCTGCAGCTTCGCCCTGCTTGCTCCAAGACATTTGCCATCATCTCATCCTCCTCGGCCCTATCCGCTCCAACCGCCCTCTCTTCAGTTTCTCCCTGCACATGGAATGAGTCAGGGCAGAGTGTCTCAATGTCTGCATCTTCAATTGCATACAAGGAAGCAGTCTCATCCGCACAGTGCAAATAGCCCAACTTGTACACATCAATGGTGGCCTTAGACTTAGATTTTTCAGCAAACTCGTGGTGAGCACAAAACCTAGCTAGGAGCTTCTCATTGCTGCGGGAGATGTCTGCATTCTTATGTTCAAGACAGAAGAAGGCATCTTTTCGGCTAGCCAAATCAGCAACAGAAGAGTTGAAAACTTCGAAGAGGGATATCTGCATCTCTTTGACGCTCGGCAAAAACGGGATCAGCGCGAACTACCTCACGAAGCAAATTATGATTTTTACCAACTTTCCTGCTATCTGCACCCACGAGATGTTTGACCCTAGTAGATGATGATGGAACAGATTCTGCTTGAATCTTCTCAGCATAAGGGAGCCTTGGCTTCTTCCCCAATGGAGACACATCATCTTTCGCCCGTGAAGAAGTAGCTTCATGTCTTGAGGACGTGGCAGCAACCTTCCTTTTTGAAAGGGATTCGGCAGAGCACTCTCCTTGTCCGAACAAGCAGATCATCAGGGTCAGGACCGTTCTCTTTCCATCTCTCGACATCCTCGGCAGGGGGCAGTCCACCATCTTCCTCCCAGTACTTGCTCAACAGCCAGCGCCACTCACAAAACTTGGTGGGAATGTTCAAGGCACGACGAACCTTAGCCATGTCAGTTCCGAGCTTCAATTGCTTGCTAATGCTACTCGCTACAAGCAGAAGACAGAAGTTAGTCAGCCACACTTCAAGAAATTCAAATAAAAGAGAGCATATCAAGAACCACAGAAAGACATACCATTGCAATAGGTGATGGGAACAAGTGGGTCGTCACCAACATCGCCTTCCCACCGTCCGCTGACTTCCAGCACATCATCATGCCACGCGTGATCTCCTTGACTAAGACTATCAAACAGCTTGGCCTTGAAGATGCGAGGGCGTAGTCCTCGAAGCGCCTCACTTCGAAAAAGTAGAAAAACTCCCGCACCGTCAGCTCCAGTGTGAAGAAACGGCTCAGGTTTTCAAAACACTTAATCGCCTGGTAGACATTCGGGGTACACTGACTTGGAGCACACTTCATGGCGCATAACACCTCCTTGAAGAGCCTTGACAACGGGAAGGTGAAGCCCAAAGAAAAATAAAAAGGACGGAAGGTGATGATCTTAGCATTAAGGTCACTCGCATCCACACAAGGCATGTTGTCAGTCCCTCAGACTTCACTAGCTTGACCTGCACGTCATCTGGAATGGCAGAAGCCTAAGCAGCCCGCCACTTTTGGAACTGAGCTTCAGTCGTCACACGGTGCAGGTTAGCCACGAACCTCTTGCTGTGCACTAAGGAGCCTCCCCACAAATACAGAGGCACTTGAGAGCTTGGAACCTTGCTATCATCTCCAGAAGACATGGTCAATGGGCAACTGCGAGAAGAAAAATTCCACGAGTTAGAATACAAAAATTCTACAAGTTGAAATACAAAAGAAAAAACAGCAACAGCAGCAACCAAAAAAATAAAAATAAAAAAAATAAGGAAAAAACTTGAGCTGATTGGATCAGCCCAAGCAGCAAGGAGGAGCAGCCCAACTGATGCTCCGGCACAAGCCCAGGTTGCGCCAGCTCCAGCCAGCAAGCAGCCCAGCAGGCGTTGTGGCCTAACTCGCGCCCCCAGCCCGCGCGCGCCCTCCAGGCCCACCGACTCCACTCCAAGCGCTCCCCAGGCCTGTGTAGCGCACGAGGCCCATCTCTTCTGCCTGGCCCGCTCGCTCCAATGCAAGCCCACTTCGTACACCAGGCCTGGCGCCCTCCAACCTCCACTTCAAACCCAGCGCATGCAGGCTGAACTTGCTAGCCTCTCCACGCCCGTAACGTGCGCTAGCCATGCACCAATCTGTGAGCATGCGCTCCCCCCGTCTCACACCTTGCCTGCCAAAAGTCAGAGACACAAAAAATCTTCCAAGCTAATTACCTTGGATGTGCAGCGAGGGCAAGGACTCAGGGGGCTGGAATAATTCTTCAAGGCTATCTCTCTCTCACTAACGAAGTTGAAGGGATGAATTCTTGATGTGAAGGATAAATTGGAGGAGCCCTATATTTATAAGGATAAAAAATTCCTTAACCAACAAGGAAGCGCAAACCCTTACCAACTTGGGAGTTCATAAAATGGGCAAGTCAAACACCTCCTCCACTCAGGAGACCAGGTCCACGCAGGAAGCCCAGTTAGCCTGGACAGCCCAACAGATGATTTACATCTCCTACATGCCACCACGCGCCATGCAGAAGTTGGGGGGCATTTGTGGGAACCGAATTAATTCATAACCCTAGGTCAAATAATTCCTTCCATTTGGGGATTATTTGACCTAATTGGGAATTATTCAACTTAATTGGGGATTACCCAATTAAATAGAATGTACCTAATTAGGTTAAGGATTGATTCGACTCCTACGAATATTCTCAATTAAAGGAGGAGTTACCTAATTAAATTAGGTATTGATTTGATTGCTATCCTGATTAGGGATTCGATTTAAATCAAATCAATCAAATCCCTAATTAGCCAAATCTCGCCAAATTTGGGAGGAATAATCCCCTTCCATCTACGGAATTATTCCTCTGAAACCCTAGCTCCCGAGACCTCTATAAAAGGATGGCCACACACAAGGGTTGAGGTACGTCTAAAATTACTACCAAATCTCTGCAGAAATTATTTCTCACAAACCCTAGTCGCCACTCTCTCTCTCCCTTTTACACAAGGCTCCGGCCACCACTCACGACTTCGGCCACCCGGTTTTCACCACATATACATATTCCCATACCCTATTTTAGCTATCGTTTCTCTATCGATCAATTGAACTGACTTAG
This sequence comes from Prunus fruticosa, assembly GCA_018703695.1. Taxonomy (NCBI): domain Eukaryota; kingdom Viridiplantae; phylum Streptophyta; class Magnoliopsida; order Rosales; family Rosaceae; genus Prunus; species Prunus fruticosa. Next base: position 673,682 of record CM031923.1, on the reverse strand, counting down.
GCATCGGAGGGCCTTTGGCCAACACCCCCTGGGTGTGGTCCTCTTATAGCTATTCATTTTGCAAGGAGAAAGAGAGGCGGAGAAGACGAAGGAATCTATCAACCGAATATTCCCGTGGGAGGAAATTTGCTCTCACAATATGCATTCACCTAGTGAGGATCATATGGCTGCTGTGATGCATATTCTGAGTTACTTAAAGTCTACTCCTGGTAGAGCTTTATTATTTAAAAAAACATGGTCACTTGAATCTAAAAGTTTACAATAATGCAGATTATGCAGGAAAATGTTACAGATGTATGTTCTACATAAGGTTACTTCACCTTTGTTGGCGATAACCTGGTTACATGGCATAGCAAGAAACAAAATATTGTATCATGGTCTTCTACAGAGTTCTAGAGTTAGAGGGATTGCCCAAGGGGTTTGTGAAATACTATAGTTGAGGTAGTTGCTTACCTGAAATTGGGTTTAGGCCGACCACTGCTACAAAGCTCCACTATGATAGTCAGTCTGCATTTGAAATTGTTAATAATCTAGTGCAACATGATCAAACTAGGCATGTAGAAGTTGATTGGCATTTCATTAAGGAGAAGATAAAGCACAAGTTAATTACAATACCTTTTGTGCCTTGATCGGCATTTCATTAGGATAGCTTAGGTCAACACTCCTCCTCAAGTTGGTGCATATACGTCACCAATGCCCAACTTGGTAAGTGAGTCACAAAACACTCGTCCACAGATAGCTTTTGTTAAGACATCCACTAATTGATCTTCTGATTTTACAAAAGGTTACAGATGATATTGTTCTCAATTTTTTCTTTGATGAAATGTCTATCCACCTCAACATGTTTAGTTAGATCATGTTGAACTGGATTATGAGTACTATCAATAGTTGACTTGTTATCATAATGTAACTCCATTGGCTTCTCTTGTTTTGGATGCTGAGATTATTTCTTTTCTATTCATATGCTCCGAGTATCAGCTAGCAGATGTTCTTATGAAACCTGTGTCTACTACTGTCTTCAACAACTCACTTGACAAGTTGGGCATGCGTGACATCTTTGCTCCAACTTGAGAGGGAGTGTTGGCAAGATCCTAATTCTATTAGGATATTTATTTCCTATTCTATTAGGATTTTATTTCTTTCTCTTTTGTACAAATCTTGTGTAATTAGGAGTTTATTTGTTTCCTTGTATAATCCTACTAGGGTGTACACACTTGTATTATAAATACCTCTTTTGGGAGAATAAAAATATATTAGAAAATATTCTACCCCATATTGTTTGACTTGCATGTATTACACACTTGATTTCTGAACTTGCATGTCGATTTTCAAGCAAATAACCTCATAATTTAGTCCGGTAATTCTACTCTCTTTCAACCTCTCGTTGATAAGAATGGTGGCTTGGGTTCATCCGAATTCAAATCGAAGAGAGAGAGAGGGGGAAGAGACAGAAAGGGAAGAGGCACAAAAAGAGGAGAGACAAAGAACTCTCTCTCTCTCTCTCTCTCTCTCTGGTGGTATTTTTTAAAGGGGTTTGGATGGGTTGAGAAGATGTAGAGAAAGGGAGAGAGCTCGTACGATTGCAAAGAGAAGGGAAGAGAGAGAGAGAGAGAGAGAGAGAGTTGGGTTGGGTTGGGTTGGGGTGAAATGGAAGTTGGACGCACGCATGCATCACGTGCATATTAATTAATGGAATAACAAATTGGACTTGATTTGCTGACGACCTAAAGTATAATGACCAAAATTGGAAAATTAAAAGTTTGGTGACCAAAATTAAATTCAACCCTAACCCAAGTGATCAAAAATGTAATTACCCCCAAAAAGAGACTTCTAGCAAGACAATGTTCCCTAAAAGTTCTAGCAAGAATATGCTGGTGTAGCATTTAGCTGCTTAGTATGTCTATTAGTTTGGGATTGTTGTCACTTTTTAAAAAAGTTGCTTCTACTGTATTTTGAAAATAATTAGTTGTAAAGTAAAACAACTCCATGTTTGGTAAATAATATTTTTAAAGTGATGTTAGTACAAAAAGTAGTGTAAAAAACGTTTGGTAAATTTTAATATAAATTTGTTGTAACTGTGAATAATGACTAAAATAGACATGATGTTAAAAGTGTTATGTACTAATCATGTGGTGGTAGTTGTAGTGATGGAGTGGAGGTGGTGGTGGTGATGAAGGTGGAGTTGGTGGTGGTGGGGATGGCAGTTGTGGAGGTGATGGTGGTGGTGGTGGTGTTGGTGGTGTTGGTGTTGGTTGTGGAGGTGGTGGTGGCAGAGGATGTGGTGGTGGTGGTGGTGGTGGTGGTGGTGGTGGTGGTGGTGGTGGTGTGGAGGTGGAGGTGGAGGTGAAGGAGGAGGTGGTGGTGGTGGTAGTGGAGGAGGTGGAGGAGGTGGTGGTGGCAGAGGATGTGGTGGTGGTGGTGGCGGCGGTGGTTGTGGAGGTAGTGAATGTGGTGGTGCAAGTGGTGGAGTTGGATGTGGAAGTGGAGGTGGAGTCATTTTTTTTAAATGAATGATGGTATTTTAGGAATTAAAAAAATTCATTAAATGTTCATCTCTGCTTCTTTTGAAAGCAACTTTGAAAAGCAACCCATAGCCTACTTTTAAAAGTTGTTGTCAAAAAGCCATTGCTTTTAAAATAATCGGGATATTTTCTTTTTACCAAATACCTTAAACTGCTAAACTTTAAGGTAAACCAGATTTTTGGCGAAAAAAAGTAATTCCAAACGGAGCCTTAATAGATCCAGATCAAAGAGTAAAATGATTAAAATCCTTCGAAGTTGCAACAAATGCTTACTGGAAGATTTTTTTTTTTTTTTTTTTTTTTTTTTGGGGGTTTCTTTATGTTTTCACAACTGCTTTTCATTGGGATTCAGGATTCTGAAGATTGAATTTTGTTGTAAGAAAACTGAAGAAAAGAAAAGATTGATTTTTCGTTCCAAACAAGTTTCTTCGTAGTGAACTAGAAGATGAAGTTTATTTGAGTGTACAAAAAAGGTTGGCCTACACAGGTGCTTTGCATATGAATGTTGTCAATAGATGCAACATTTGAAGGGTTGTCCAAGAAGAGCTATATATACGCGTAAAAATAGTTATAGTTCCATAGTTGAAGAAAACAGAGCTTGGTTTTCTCTGAATTTTATCCTTTCATTCAAGACCTACCTACCGTGAATTCAGAACAGACTGAGATACATTAATTAAATTAAACTATTTACATGTTTTTCCACAACACTTCCCGAACCACCTGAAGACGATTATTTTACAATGAGATCAACGATTCTGTTCGGAAGTTCCATTTAAAAAATTTACATGATAAAACTTGAAAAGTGATAAAACACATTTGTCACCTAACTTGGGGTGAGTGGTTCTTGTCCTGCATAAAGACTAGGACGGATATTCTGATGAGGAACGATACATCTCATAAGCATAAGCGGAGGGTACATAAACTGCATTGAAAAGTGAACTATGGCTCCGGCCGTAAAACAAGTATACCGCTGCTCCTATGGCAAACCATATAGAGATGCGGATCCATGTGGCAGCTCTGTGAGTTAAATATGAAACAAATAACCAGTCGTGAATATAACATACTTGGAAAGTTACAGATAAATATGTTCAGATTTTGTGTTTGCAGAGCACTCACCCAAGATCAATTAGCAAGTAGGTATTTATGAGAATGCAAGCAGCAGGTAAGAATGGAACAAATGGACAGGTGAAACCTGGAGAGGGGGAAAAACGTTTGTTATGTCAGCAGTTATTGAGATATATCTATGGCTTTCGCCTGCATGTACAACCACACCAGACTTCTGAATTCATCAACTGCATTTTACCCCTCCCAACTGATTCTAAAGATCGGGTTTAACTTTTGAAGGTTGCAATGTAGTAACATAAAGGTTACGGATTACTAAACTACATTGAGTTTAATAAATAGTTTGCTTAAATTCCGAGGATGAAGTCCATTCTCAGCACTAGCAGAAAACTTAGAGACCAAAATTTTTAGCGTATGGACCCATCAACACTAACTAATGATAGAAATTAAATGTACCTCCAGTGTGTCCAAAGCTGTGCCTTCCGTCATCTTGATCTATACAGGTCAGCACAATTAAGCAGCACAGCAGGAGAGCTCCACATACTCCACACACAGTGAAGCGAAGAATGCTGGCACAATCAATAAGTTGGGACAAAGTTATTATGCATTAAAATAAATCCGATGAAATTGTAAGATATGCATGTGCGAATCTCTGATCTCATCCCTATTCACATATGATTTACAGAGAAAAAACTGCATATGTTTATTATGGAATACACCTAAAGCATAAAGAGCCCAGATATTTAATAGAATGCTGGTCAAATCTAATGTTAGAGTTTTTCAAAATAGATTTCCTCTAGTTGGATTCTGGATTTGTGAAATTCAGGCTTGTTTTCTCTGTACTAGTAAGCTAAGCCCAGTGTAATGTTGTCTTATAAACTATATGTGTGTGCTAAGAAGCATTTCAGCTGCATGGACAAATGCCAGATAAGCAAATTTTCATGGATTGAATCGAACTATAAAGGAAATGGAGATTCCAGGTGATATTTATTTGACATTTGGACTAATCTTCTCTTTTACCACGTAGGTTACAATATGCACGTAACATGCCTAGGATTATCAAACATTAAACATTGTACAATTAACAAAAAAAAAAAATTGATGAAAAGGAATCACCATAAAGTTTGATGGGAATGTGCATGTGCATCCAATACACTTTTGACGAGTACATTGGTACAACCCCACACAGATATAAGTATATTGGCACAACCCCATCTGGAACTTACAAACTAACAAACCAATGGGGAATGGGGACGAGAGTTTTTGAGCCAGGATCTATGGAAACCAGTGATCCAATATGATTTTATAGCACCACAAATCCAAAAATCTTAAGTTGTTGGGGAATAGGCCAACAATATAGATCAAGCTAACCAAATTTCTTGTCAAAAAAACCAAAAAACCTATCTAGAGTCAAATTCTGGTCAAATACAAAAAAGGCCATTAATCAAAATTCAACATGCTTAAAATGTACTTCGAAAAAATGACAAACCTGGAAAGGCCTTGAGCTGAAGCTGCAAATGCAAAGATAAAGACCCCTATACAGAGAAAAGTTATGGTCCATGCAGCAATTTTCCGTCTTGTTTGTTCATTTTGATTCTCTGTAAGATTATTATGAGTCAAAAAGAGGAACATCATGGTCCTAACATGTTGTAGATAAAAAATTAAGAAAAAGTTTGCACTTTTAAAAGTAGAAAGAATCATGAATGGACTATCATGAAAATATTCAACTTTATCTCAAAATGAAAACAAGCCTAAGGTACATCCTAGGTAGAAATTTCAACCACACACTAGGTATCATTATGTAAAAATACACACTAGCTACAATATTATGAAAAGAAAAACCAAAGATCATAATAGCCAAACCTGTGTTCCCCCCCCCCCCCCCCAACCCAACAGAAAAGTTCTAATTTGGAATTTGAGTTCGAAGTATAATCATCTATTTTATATATATATATGTATGTATGTATTATTTAATGTTTCATCTTGCAAGGGAAAGTCAAGACATAATGAGTACAGAAATGGTGAAGAAGAATGCTATTAAAATTTTAATGAGACTATACATCAGCTTAAATGTGATAATGTGGCAGAAAAAGAAATTTTATTTTGAAGATCACAATAAGTTGAAAAACACGGATCCTACACCAACTGTATAGGATAAAAACTTAGTCAATTTAAATTGAAGCCATCCATCTTCATTTTACATGGGATGAGATCCTAGTGGCTAGTGCAAATGAGACTATCCTAACTTTAAGAGAATATGACCAATTTGGTCCCTTAGTTTGGGTGTTTTTAGGTTTCTGTAGTTTTAATTCTTTTTCAATCAGGTTGTTATAGGCTTCGTTTACATTCAAGGGAAAATTAAAGAATCTGTCAATTAGATAGACAGAAATGTAGTGCGCCTCAGGTGCACGTGGGAGGTTAAGGCAGGGACCAGATTGAAAATGAACTAAAGGAAAATTAACTAGAAGAACCTGATTGAAAAAATTAAAACTACACAGATCTAATTGAAAAAGCACCCAAACTACAGTGATCAGTCATTTTCCTTATTCTTAGTCCCCCATGTTCAGTGAGGGTCTCTGCCCACTCCAAAACAAAAGCATCATGATTTCAGTACATTTCAAGTCAAATATTTGTTTTCCCATACTTCAAATAATTTAAGACACTATTACCCTGTGATATGCTTTTCTGAATCAGAGGATAGCCAAGTGATGCCTCCCCAATTTCTTGTAAATATCGACTATTATTCTCAGATGAACCAGAAGGATTTTGAAGGTTTTTGCTGTCAGTTTCCTGAATATTAGGACCAAACCGCAATGATACTGACTTAATAGACTCTTGAAGTGATGATGAAAGTGGCACCTCATCTGGTGGAACATATCTGAGTATCAAAACTGAAACTGCAGCAGTTGTAAATGCAAATAGTGTACCAACACTAACCTGTATCCACAAAATATATACATACATGTAAGAGTGAAAACAAGAAAACAATAAAGATTCATCTCTCTATACATCAATATCTTTAAATTCATTATTTATATAGATGATGTGATCATCCTTAAAATCTCCAGTCCAAAACTTTGGTTAACTTACCATCCCTGCCAATTGTGAAACATCCATAAAGAATGCCAGAACTGCTGCAAAGATACCAGTTGTAACCGTGCTCTTCACAGGAACTTGGGTGTTTTTATTAATGTCTGAAAAAAATGACGGCAACAATCCATCTCTAGCCATTGCCATCAGTATCCGTGGCTGGAAAATCAAACACATGAGAGATTTCCAATTATTAGGTGGAACAGATCTCAGATTTGCGATAATAAGTGCCTCCAAAATGGAAACTAAGGTAATCATTAAGAAGCATAGCAGATATAAAGACCTATTGATGATACACCAATGTTAAGGTTTTGGTCGCACAAACTTATAGTAGGCCATCGAACAGATCCATTATCTTCCCCAAAATACCTTTTCTACTAAAGATAGATTAGTCTATCATATGCTGTTGAATAGTTAAAAATAAACGACAGTTTTTAGATTATTTTTGCAATGGGTTTGTTTTTTATGTTTTGTTATCTTTAGAATCCGGTTAACACTTATATAATGTTCAGCAATAATCATCTCCTGTTAAAAGTAATTCTACTTGTCACATAATGTTTAAAATAGCATTCTGGATCACACAACTCCATTTCCTGCCGAATACATCCAAGCAAACAGAGACCAAATATTATGCACATGCAAAAAAAAACATGTCTACGTCAGATCAATATATTGAAGTTTTAGGATGTGGAGATATTGATATTAATAAGGGAGATTACAATATTGTATGTAAACAATTTGTCAATGCAACTTACTATAATGAATGCTTGGCATAGTAATTTTGCAGGTACATAGGAAGTATAATGTGTTGTCACTTTGACACATAAAATATTAAACCCAGTTGATATGCTGTAACAGCAACTAGCAAAAGATTAATTAAATACTATCAATTTTCTTAGTAAAATTAGTGCACACACATTCACACTAGGGCCAATGTCTCACTCTATCTAGTTCTATCATCTCTTATCTTATAACATGGTATGACTGTATGATAATAGGAATACTTAATCTGAAGGCTTATGTACCAGTATATAATAAACTAAGGCACAGCATTTGTGTGGGTGCAAATCAGACTCAGAATCTATTAGTAAGGACAAAGCCATGGAATGAGCCAATTCGTGAAAGAAATTCTATCAGTGCTACCTCCTAAATTTTGACTGGTAATAGACATAAAAAGAGAGTCTTGTAGTCCTTTCTCAGTATGGGAATGCAATGCAAACAAAACAGCAAACTCTTCAGGCATTGACACAAAGGCTTCAAGAAGAATTCTTTAAAACTGTCAGGAAAGTCCAAAAGAATCGACCAATATGTAATTGAATAAGCAGGAGTAAATGAAAAAACTTCATAAAACTCCAGTCTCCATTGGTAAAACTCCACTGTAAAGAGGCTCATAACTATGCTAAATAACTAAAAAAAGAATGTACTACTAACACACCTGGGCAAGAGCGAACCCAACAAACTTGCAAAGAGAGCAGTAACTGCTCCAGTTGTTATAATATACCTGCAATATATGCATATGAATCTTAAAATAATTTGTTTTAAATTGAAGGCATATCACGATCCTGGAGAACAGAGTAACAACAGAACCAGGAAGCAAATATGCTTACACTGCCCATTGTAGCCCATAGCTCGCAAATACTGAGGAGATGGGAGTGTCTGGATCTAAGGCATAGTACGGTACTAAGCCTGTAATAACAAAAGATACAAACATATACAAGATGCAACATATAAACAATGCTATTCCAATACCGAGGGGCAAATCTCGTTGAGGATTCTTCACCTGTCATAAATAATGTGTTCTTAAATTCTTGAACAAGAGCCCAACAATAACATTTTTATAAAATTTGATTTGACCATTAAATCACGCATCATGATAATCTGCTACACAAAATTCTCACCTCCTCAACTGTGCTGGTAACTGAATCAAAACCAATATATGAAAAGAAGACCACAGCAGACCCAGCAAACATCCCATTTATTCCAAAGGGAAAGTACCTAAAAAATTAAAGCGCAATGTGAAGTAGACCAGTAGTCTAGTGAGATTATCATATAACAAAGTGTAGACAACAAGACCCCTATTACCCGCTGGGAAGTTCATATCCAACCCATCCAGTTTTGAAACCCAAATATCCACCGGCTATCATGATGAAAAGCATGACAGACACGTTTACTGACGTAACAATCATTTGTACCAATGAACTCTGAGAAATTGAGTTCTTTGCTTTAGTAAGAAATGAAACAAAGAAAAAGAAAACTTGAAAAGATGAAAAAGATTGAATGATTGTTTAGGAAAAAGAATACCTCCTTTATCCCTGTGCACAAGAGAAAAGTGACGACAAGAACTAATACCGCTGCACATGGATCAACCACAGTACCAAACACAGGGATGGTATGAGGGGCCAAGATTGCAGGCAACTTATCCACACCTCCAAAAAACAAGGCCTGAATAAAGAAACAGAAGAACCATATAGTATCTATTAACACTGAGGATCTCCCCCATTGTTTTCTATAAAAACTACTAAATTTGAAGAGACAAATTAAATTACTTAAAAAATAATCAACAACAACTTGTAAGAATGACGATGCATTAAAACAGATGGAGACTTCTCTGCTGCTAACATCATATACCTTTGCCCTCCTTTGTTCTTTAGTAGAATTTTTTTTTTAAGTTGTACTAACACTCTAACTCATCGATGGAAAGATATGGTTATTTCACTCTAACCCAATCAGAGATATTGTAACTCATAGAAAAAGTTCATTTCTGTTCCAATTGTTCTATTAAAAAAAGTCAGTTTGAATGAGAAGTGTTTTCTTGATAGAAAGCTTCTGGAGAAGTCTTATAGACCTTGGAAGGCTGAGGGATGACATCTTTTTCAACACAACAAGAACCGATTATAACAAAAAGGAGGAAGTTTTGAGCAGCATAGGGCTCATACAATTACTTAAGTATTTTAGGCGTTCCACAGTTATGTGCCAAGATATATTGTCAGAAAGAAGGCTTGTTTTACAAGTATTGCAAAGCGAAAAGCAAAACTGGTCAAATGATACTCACAACTGATCCTCACAGGTACACATTATTTATTATTATTCTTTTCAATGCACTCTACACATACATATTTTTTAATGCGTTCTAACATTCTAACATTCTAACACAACAATACATACACACACACACACACTTATAGATATGTATATATATACCAGATTTGCAAAATAAGCACAATTGCATATGATGATGCCAAGCGAAGACACAAAAATACACTACCAGATTTGGGGTTATGCCACGAGCAACAGCTGCACCACCAATAGTATATTCTAGAATCAGAGCCCAACCTACCAACCAAGCGACACTAAGGCAACCACAAGATGTTATTGTATTAGTCACTAAGAGAAGGTTTCATAAACATAAATAAAAAGAAAAATTGTCATGAATTACAAAAATTAAGAACTTGCAATATGCTGGATAGTTTAATCATTTTCTCAAAAATTATAAACATTTATTCTAATAAAGAAATTTCCTTTTTACTTAAGTCAGAAAATTTCCAACCAGTATGCCTTGAACAGATCTACTAACAAGTTATTTTACGATTTGCCTACATCAAAAAGTGGATTCATCAAACAAATTAATGTGCACTGAGGTTGAGACTTCTGTTGACATTCAAATGATTAAAAAGATTTTATAATACCCTTCTCCAACGCATATGTAGGAATAATGATAGGCACTTCCAGCAGATGGGCAACGACATGCAAGCTCCGCATAACAAAATGCTGAGAGTGCAGCAGCTATCCCAGCAATTAAAAATGAAATAGTAAGTGCAGGTCCTGCATGCTCTCTAGCAACTGTGCCAACAAGAACATATACTCCAGCACCTATAGTAGCTCCAACTCCTGATTGAAAGGAAGTTTTTAAAGAATGATCTCTATGTTTGAATGATCTCTATGATTGTAGGGAAATGAAAACCACACAGAAAAATAGAAGGGCATAGGTTTTAAGCATAAGTTGGAAGAAATTTCAGATCAATGTATAATGAAAATCAGAGAAATAATATATATATCTCACTTAAACATCAAAGAGCATCGTATTCTGGTTTCTAGTGAAAAATATGTTAACGTACTAAGATAGGTTTTATCTAAAGGCCTAAGGCCCCATTTGGTATGGACTATGCTTAGGGACTGTCCTAGATTGGATTGGCTTGGCTTGGTCTAAGCTGGATAAGACTTGTCCTGCGTTTGGTGTAATGTTGGACTAAGAAGCTGGATAACGAAAATAGTACTATCCTGTGTTTGGTGTATGCTTGGACTGGGACTAAATTTTTAAAATTTTCTTTGAAGTGTATAATATTTTAATTATGAACTACTTTTACTATAATTCCAAGGCCAAAAATTAGTATTAAATTTTCCAAAACTTTGGGAACATGCCTATATTTTGAGAACATTTCCCAAATGTGAAAGCCCAACTTCCCTAACGCAGATTGCCAAACCGTCACTAGGTAATTGCAAACATAACATGCAATTGCCATCACAGTTTGCGAAAACCAACTATCTGTTTGTCAATTGCCAAACCACTAGCCGCATGACCTCTACCCTTGGATTTATGCTTCCTTTCTTCCTTCAAAGATGGTGAGACAAGCTCCAAACCATCCCAACATCATAGCAAGACAATTTCACAACATATACAACATAAAGTTCTACTTAATTCATGGTAAATATCCAACACAAAGTTCACAAAATAAGATGATCAATGGTGCATATACAACACCAAGTTCACAAAATAAGATGATCAATGGTACATATCCAACCACGTTCACAAAATAAGATTATCCATAGTGGATTTCCAGCACCAAAATTATCAAGAACTCACAAAAAGAAAATTTATGTCAGCCCTGCCAAAAAAACTACAGCATATAAAGAATTGATCAAATTAATATAAAATAGGAGGAAACTATTCTCGATGATAGAGAGGTTTACATGAAGGCTTTTATATAGACCTCCCTTCGATATCCTATAACCAAGTAAAAAAACAACGAACCTGGAATTAAATACTATAAATGTATGGCTTGATGAATGTTGCACACATATTACATGGTTAATTAAAGTGTTGAGTAAGGCGCAGGTTGTTCTTTAGAACACTATACCTTGTAAAAAAAAAGTAGACAAAGACACTGCAAAAATGATCCTAGTATTTCTTGATGATAAATAGTTCTAAACAACCAATGAAACAAACAATGAACCTATCATGAGGCAGAACGCTTTCGCATGGTTTTTGTTTTATATTTAACACAAGAAAATTCATTTAATACAGGGAGGAATAGCCTAAGAGAAATTTTTTCCAAGCAATTGCAAAAGACCAAATGCAGCAAACCCATTATACATTTGAAAAAGAAAGAGAAAGTGCTAATTAAACAGTGACTTCAGGAACAAAATACTTTCATTTTACAGAGAACAGCACAAGAAAACATAACTGAATTAGCCACATTAGCCGATACCATAAACTTAAATGAACTTAGAACAAGCTAATAAGAAAAACAAAGCAAAACCCATTTCAAAACAACACGTGAGAAACAAGTTAATGCATTTACCAATGGCAATGAGGTCAGTGACAGATAATTTCCTAGCCAACTGATGATGCCCCTCGCTCCTCACATGAACTGAATCAACTTGCTTCCTCTGAATCAAGCTTCTAAATCCCCAAAAACACTTCCTTCCACCACCAACATTACCAGAGCTTTGCATATCAACAAGCACACCCACAAACGAAACACACAAATACTCTGTTTCTTCTATGTCAGAATTACTATATCATTGAAATAGAGAAAGAAAAAGGAAATCAATCTGGGTCTTTTGAACAATTTCGAGATAAGAGAGAATGATGGCTTTGGGTTTGGATTGTTGGGTCCAAGACAACGACTTTTTGTGATAGTTGATAATAGTGATTGAAAAGTAAGAATAGATATTACTGCAACGCAGAGTTGTAAAGTGATTTCTTTGGTGAATGCTTCTATTAGCTTTTGGTAGGAATAGGAAGTCCAAAACAAGTGAAAGAAGCAGAGAAAGAGAAAGAAAGTTATTTGCATTTTTGGAAGGGTAGCCAAAGTTCCAATCTTCAACGGACCTGGGACAAAAGCAATCTCCCAGGGAACCAGTCAAAAAATATATATATATATATATATATATTTTATATATATATATATATACAAAATCTTATGCTCTAATTATTTATTTACAGAAATGAAAAAGGGGAAATCCAGTTTACTCACTGAAAGAAAAAAGAAAAGAAACCCAATCCAATACAAAATTTACCCGCTTTTTATTCGGCCACCGAGGGAAAAGTTGGCGTCAAAATATCAAATGCCCTGTAAAAATCTATTGATTTTTTATATTTTTAATGAAAGAGTAGAGAAAGATTTTGGCAAAAAGAAAATAAAAGACAAGAGAAAGATGAGATAAATGGGAGAGATAGAATCGTAGAAGGAACATGACAAAGGATTGAGAATAGATAAGATTGAAACTAAACTCTAAACACCATTTATAGCCATTTTTAGTTTTTCCTTTTATTATTAGAACCAAAATCCCTTGGCTCAGGCTTGTGTCAATTTGTTATTTTCTATTTTTGTTTTTTTAGTATTAAAAGGGAGAAAATGATGCTTGTATTTCATGAAAATAGGACTCATCTTTTTTTATTTATTAATTTTTTGCATTTTAAAATAAAAAGGATATATTTGAAATCCACCCAAATCCCATGTGAGGAGGCTAGGATTGTTTTGGCTTGAAATCCCCTTTAAATTCCATCAAAATCCAAACTCTATTACTTTACGTAAGACCTTCGAAGTCTCTGACATTTTGAATACATTGCCTCTTTAAAAATTTGGATTGAACACACTCAGATTTGTATGAACTTTATAAAATTCCATTAAAGTCTAAATTGAATATGCCGGAACTTTTATAGTCCTTTAAAATCCTGAAAATACCCCTAGATTTGTAAAGTAGTTTAGAATCCCTTAAAAAGTCCAAATTGAATACATAAGTTTAGAAGCGCAAAATCTTGGGAGGCAACAATTGAGACCATTCGACGTGCTTGGGTTGCAAGAATGGCATCCTACCTAAGATTGAAACCAATTCAGCCTTAGTTCATTATCTTTCCTCTCCCTTGAAAGTAAATATCGCGGCCAATGCCTATGATCCACTAATCTGTTTGCCGCCCAACGTCCCTTGTTTTGTAACACCAAACATACTAAGTTCAAGATTTGACCTCTTTGCCAACTGACAGGTTTTGCTTGAACCTATTCTGTTGTTACATTGCTGGTTTTAGCATCTTGTCCCCATCCGAGGACTGATAATTCATTAATAAGTTTCTCTCGTATCATTGAGGTTCAATTTGTTGGTGTGTTGGTGTGTGCATTTGGATGATTGCATCAAAATCAAGCCTACAGTTCTCTTTTTCTTCCATAACAACCCGGGAACTAAAAATTGTCCATGCCAATGTTTGCACTTGAGACATATATACCTCAGTCCACTGCATCACATTTCATCACTGATTCAACATACAATAGAATACAGATTTCAAAGTACGAGTCTTTGTTTTGGGTTCTTTTTCCCTCTTTGTACATTCCTATCACGGTTTTCTATTCCCTTTCATTCCATATGTGTAATGAAAACACCAATTCAAGACATTTACCATATCAACCTTCTTGCCCAGGACTCATACCTCTTGCATCACCACCATCAGAAGACTGGACCCAGAGGCTTTGACCCCTCTCTCCTACATCTTCCCAGTTATGTCTACGCCTATCAGTTGTATCCCCACCATCAGAAAACTGGGCCCAAACGCTTCGACTCTTTCCGCCCCCGCTGAGTTCCTCCTCAGTTCCTGCAACTGTCTTCAAAAGCTCTGACTGCAACAGTGGGCAGTTCTCCTTGAGCAACTCAAAACCATCTGTTTCCATGACGGCTGCATAAAAAATAATAATTAAGAATGTGGTTATAGTGTAAACAGAGGACTATAGCATGTAAAAGTAATGGAAACTTTAGATTCCTTTGCTGATTCCAGATTTGGAACTTCTGAACCTCCTGAACGGAAGAATAATTTTGACATTAATTTATGCAGTTGAGATTTGAATTACTAAATTCATAGATTACAGTTAGCCAAAAAAACAATGAAATTATTGATTTATTGTATTGAATGGGCAGAAAGGAAGGGAGTGCCGATGGCTATAAATAAGGAATCATTGCATAGAACTAAATCACCTGTTTTGGCATGCGATATCAACTTACACATGAGTTTACCCCCAAAAAAAGTAGACAGACACTACTCATAAAGTCAAAATGCTAAAAATTGAATATCAGGCAGTTCCCCCCAACCCTCTCATCCTTGCGGAGTGCAGCCTTAAAGATTAGATGAAGCATGATGCATATACAAGTAAACAAAAGTTCTCCCGAATAATAAGGGACACATGAACCTACTCAAGTCAAAAATCACAAAAATCACAACTTTTTATGGATAAGTCAATGAGGCAGCCAAGAGACATGTGAAGAAACTCATAAGCTCAAAATTTAGAATCAGGAAATTCCTTATAAGCCTCTCATCCCTGTTGGCCAAGGAAATAAATATTGGATCAATCATGCAGTATTAATGCAGTATAACTCTCAATCTCTCTTTCTCTCTCTCTCTCTCCCCTAAAAGAAAACTTGTTCGATGACCCCAGATTCTGCAAATTATTTCTCTATTCTGTCATTACTCTGCAAATTGATATTTTGTTCCACACATTTGAATTCATTGAGAAGCTAACTGAGCAATAAAGAATTCAACTACAAACTAAACTCTTTTTCCAGTTGGTCTCAGACAGTAGGTCAAGGATTATCACCCAACTCCACTTTGGCAATACCCAGGAAAAACCTGCTTCCCTGAACAGATTGGACCACGGCTTTGCATGCACAAAACAATGAAGAAAGAAATGATTGGTACTTTTTCCCTTTTCCCCAGATATAACACACCAGCTTGGAGACAAGCATGCATTCGTTCACTTAAAGTCCTGGACAGGACTTCAAGTCCCGTAAGACATAAGGACAACATCCAAATGAAGACGCTGGTATATTTATCAAGTACTAGAGCACCAACTTGGCAGATGACTAGGTATTTAAATTCATGGGAAGAGAGGGTGGCCTACATCAAGCATCCTGCTATCCTGTAACATATTCTAGGCCTACTTTCATTGTGACAAAGATAATTCATGATGGGGACGTGCAACCTCAAGGCCAAAAAATAGAGGAAACCACAAATCCTTATCTTCAGAAACTAGTCCAAGATTTGTCTTCGCTTGAGAAATACCAGCTGAGGGAAGCGGAAGAGCATCGGGGGTGGGGGAGGTTGGGAGGTATGGTGGGGCTTGGTTAATTTTTTGTTCCAATTTTTAATTTTTATGTTATTTTATTCTTTTATATATAAGATTTTAAATTTTTTACTTAATTTAAAAATAAAGAACTTTTTTTATTAACTGGAGGCCACATCAGCTGAAAAAATGGGACCTATGTTGCCACGTCAACATTTAACGGACTTATTAACAGTAAGAGTAGCAGATGTACCTATATGTACGTTTTTCGTGAGTTTGTATATGAATTTGTAGAGTCCTACAAGTTTGGGTTCCAATTTGAAATGACTGTCAAAGTTTGTAGGGTTTATGCAGTTAACCCTAACAAATAATTTACTATGTATTTTAGGTTCATTATCTTTGAGTCTTTCTATGTAAAATGATTAATGTTTTAGGTTGCATGATTCTATCTTTCCACATTTTTAAGTGTATTAATTTGGGTCTTTTAAATGATTCTGTATGAATGACTACAAAAGGAACTACTTTGTAAGGTTTGAAAGTAAGTTAACGGTGAAAGAAATTAAAGTTCTCACTCATATGTGAAGAGTATTTATGGGGTGAGTGCTAATGGCTGGGATGCTAATGTTTTATCTAGGGCTCGTCACAAACCGTGGAAGGGCATCACTAGTGGTTATCCTGCGTTTCTTTAAGGCTGTGAGTTTGTGGTGGGCGGAGGAGATAGGGTGAGATTTTGGGAGGATGATTGGTGTAGGGAATGTGTGCTCAAAGAGGTTTTCCCCAGACTCTTCATTCTGTCCAGTAAGCAGCATTCCAGTATTTCTTCTGTTGTGAGTTCCAGGGTGTATCCCCACAATTGGGATTTCGGATTTAGAAGGCACCTTACTGTGGGGGAGATTGATGAGGTGACTAGGTTACTGGTTATCCTGGATGGCGTTAGATTGATTCCCTCTAGGAGGGACAACAGAAGGTGTAAGTTGGATCACTCTGGGTTATACTCGTGCCATTCTTTTGTTCCTTCATTCAGGATAATGGTTCTGCGGAGGAGTTCCCTCCTTACCCTCAAATTTGGAAGGCTAAGAACCCCCCAAAGGTTAAAATTCTTCTATGGCAGGTTGCCATTGGAAAACTAAATACTCGTGACACTTTGCAGAGGCATCGCCCCTTTACGTGCTTATCCCCTCACTGGTGCACTCTTTGCAATATGGACGGGTAAAGCGCGGATCATCTGTTCATTCACTGTCCCTACTCCTTAAAGGTGTGGTGGTTACTTCTGCGGGAAGTTAATGCTGCTTGGGTTATTCCTAAAGGCTGCTTTCAGCTGTTATCCTACAAGATTGATGCGCTGGGTAGGGGGAAGAAAGCTAAAGTTCTGTGGGGTTGCTTGATGCATGCAGTGTTTTGGAACTTATGGTTGGAGCGTAACAGAAGAATTTTTTAGGACTACCAAGGGCATGGGGGTGGGTGAGATTTGGGATAGAGTGAAGTTTTGGGCGGCTTTATGGGCTTCGGTTACTCCTGTCTTTAAGGATTTGGCTGTCTCTTCTATTATACGTGATTTGTTAGCGATTGAGAAGTGATGTGTTGCTCTTTTCTTTTTTCATGGGTGGCCCTTTTTGTTTGCTTTTGTCCTCTTATCCTTTGTTTGTTTTGGTCTTGAGGTTGCTGTTTAATTTTGTTTTGCTCTTGTGGATTCCTAATCCACTTGCTTGTTTCTTTGTTTATCTCTTTGAATTTATAAAGTTTCTATTCAAAAAAAAATTGTGAAGCATGAGTTGACTAGGAGTGATTCGCAGACACCTTTAGTGTGATTCCACAGGCTAGTGTGACATGGAACTTTTTTAATTTCTGTATTGGAGTAATTCCAATACACCTCTGGTGGGAAACAAAAGATAACCTCCTTTGGGTGCTAATGTAGAAAATCTCATTTTCAAACTCTTTGATTTTACTCAAAGGAACTTGGAAATCCAAAGGTTACATTAATGGTAAGTAAAAAATCCTCCCTGTCTTTTCCGTACCAGAAAAAAAAAAAAGTTAAATCAAGAGTCTAGTACTACTTTTTGATAAGGCAGGAGCCCAGTGCAAGTTTAGTTTTGGCTAATACTTGTAAGAGGATGGGAACCCTAAAGTACTAACAAAAGAGTTAAATCACAGTCCTCAAAATCAATATAATCCTAGTTGTAACTTGTAAGAGTATATAACACAAAAAGAGGCAAAAGTCCAAACTTTTTGCAACTGCCAGAGTCCAATTACAGTACCTAGCAGTCTTACTATTCGTGAACAGTTTTTTTGGAACCTTTTTTAGGACCATGGGGACACAACCCAAGAACACGAAGTATACAAGACCTAATTAAGAGAAGAAACAAATGCAGAAAATAAAAAGAAACAATATCCTCAAGGACCACTCAAATAGGCATTTTAACAGTCAACCTCCCAAGTCATGAGTAAGAAGCACCACATAAATAAGTTGTGAGAACAAGCTTCTAAAGAAAAAGAACTAATTTCTGAGAAGTGCTACCTTAAAGACCTTGGGTTCCATATCCACAACAACTATTTCATGATTATCCTCTTCCATTCCATTCAGATATTCTCTTTCGAGATGGAGATATAAGCCACCTATTCTATTTAAGTATAAATATTTGCTTAGACTGATCTGTAGACGGAGCAGAAAACCATCTCGCTTAAAAGTCTACTTACCTCTAATACAACTGCAAATGGTAAAGCTGAACCCCTGAAGGGGACTTAAAAGGAAAAAATAGCAAACCAATGGCATTATAAAGTGTATATTGCTAAACAGAACTGTTTATTCTAATACATAAATAGAAAACATGCAAAAACAAAAGGGATATACGTACCCACTAGATTTTCAGCAGCAAATTTCAGGCAAACGGATTTTAGATCCATAGCAGAAAAACGATCAGCCAAGGCCAGAATATTGGCAACAGAATTGACAGATATATCCTTGCAGAGAACAGATTCACACATCAGGGCAAGCCTCGCTAAGCCATATTTGTCTGCTGCAGCTAACAACTTTGCAGCTAATTTTTCCGATAAAGATGGCATGCAAGATGAACTTGTTACTGAGAACTCTTCATCTTCAATAAGATTATCTGTATAAATGAAGTGCAGCAAAGCCTGCTCGGCAAACATGAAAGAAATTATGAAGAAAACCAGGATAAATTGGTAAATTACATCAACTTAAATAAACCTTAGTTATTTATTCTCGAAAGGCTTTATTTTAAAGAAAAAGAACTAATTTCTGAGAAGTGCTACCTTAAAGACCTTGGGTTCCATATCCACAACAACTATTTCGTGATTATCCTCTTCCATTCCATTAAGAAATTCACTTTCGAACTCAGGAGACCGAGCAGCCAATACTAGCTTGTGAGCATGAAACTTTACGCCACGCACATTGAAAGTTACATCTGAACCTTCCTCATTCTCCAATAACATACCAAAATGAGCTCCAATATCGGACTCAGGGACATCTATGGAGTGCAATCTTGAACTGTCTATTGCAGAAACCACAACACCAACAGTGCAATTAAGCTTCAAGCAATCATCCTTGAGGAAAGTCGATGACTCAAGCATAGTGCGTCTGAAAAAACGTTTGTAGCCCCTAAATGAAACATATGCAAATAAGCTTTTTGAAGGGGAAAAAACATATACAAGAAACGAGTTTAAGGAATCTTATGAAAAATCCTTTAGATCATCTCTGGAAGTCTTGCATGTTTTAGATAACAGTGATGATGAACAAATAAATGGCAAAGCAGATGTTACACGCATTCTCCAAAAGTGCACAGTAGAGTGAAGAAATATTGCAAATATGCATTCCGATGTTTAAAATATTACAATACTTAAATATATAGAGGCCAGAAAATTCCATGTTAAGCCACAATGTGGAACTAGAAAACCTATGATGCATGCAAGGTTAAAAAATTGTCTATGACACTGGAAATAATGATAGTCAAAATCTACGGAATATTGGTGGAAATATCTATATAAATCATGAGAATCATGGAAATTTTGAAGTAAAACTTTCAGGAAACGTGAAACTATTCAATAATGCACATATTAAATATGGTATGTAGTATATTTAATAGGTGCATTATTGATGGAGGAGATATTAAACTTGTTGAGGCTGCTGGAGGAGGTGAGATTATTTCCATACAAAGAAGATGCAAGAAGATGGTCCTTAGAGCCTTCAGGGCAATTTTCTTGTAAATCCTACTTAAATCGATTGAGAGAAAAATACCAGGTAGTCCACCTTGTCTCCTTAAAGTCTGATTTGGAAATCTAAGGTTCCTCCCAAGGTTAAGGTTTTGGCTTAGTTGGTGGTACAAGGGAAGGTTAACACCTGTGATTACTCCAAAGACATGGGCCAGGATCATCTTCATTACCACATTGGTGTATTTTATGCAAGAATTCGGGGGAGAGTGTGGCTCATGGTTTCTTAGCCTGCCCTTTCTGCTGGAGGATATGGTTCTTTTTATTTAATGAGATTAATATTTGTTGCGTTGTGCCAAAAGACTGTTTCTCTTTGTTGGGTGAGAAATTTAAAATATTGGGTGGTGGAAAAAAATGCTAAATTATATGGGGGGGTGCATGGTGATGGCTATCATTTAGGTTATCTGGTCAGAATGGAATCAGTGGGATCTTTGAAGATGTTAAGGAGATGGAAATGGAGGAGGTGTGAGAGAAGGTCAAGTATTGGGCAGCGATTTGGGCATCTGTTTCGCCTGTTTTTTGGAATACATCTCTATCTGATATCATTCTAGATTGAAAAGTTGTAGTGTCTTGATTATTTTTGGTTTCTTAGATGTAATTTGTCAAATTAATGTTCTTTCCTCTTCTATTCCTGGTGGAATACTTGTCTACTTTACTGTACAGAATCTCTTATGAAATAAAATTTCATCTTTTCATTTTTTTAAGAAAAGCACCAATTAAATATGTAAACTTAATAAATAATCTATCTACAACAAATATATGGCATGTAAAGTGAAAACAATCCATGTTGTGGACTTCAAACAGAACATAATTACCTAAGTTAGCTAATTGGTGGACTTATCAAATATGACATAATTATAATATTTACTAATTTATCCATACTAAAGGCAGCAAGCATGTAATGTATGTGCAATATAATGGAAGTTGTTGTGTGGTGAAATTTATAATACAAAGAGAGAAAGAGTGAGATGTGAGAGATAATATAGGGTGAGATACTTCAGCTGTTTTTCTAAAACAGAAATATTTTAAATGTTTGATTCTGTACTATTTGATCCTCTTTAATGTGATTTTCCTTCAATGGTTTTCTTAAACAAAAGATTATTTTTAAAATTTCACCAAACTTGAAGTTCTACCTTATGATTATCGTATAGAATTATAGATTATTAAACGAATTTAAACTTGTATAAAATTAATTGGTATAAACAAAATTAATCGTTACAATCAATGTGTAAAATATCCATCGATACATGGAGCTTCCATCGAAATTCCATGTTTTGATGCCACTGATATCAATAAGTGGTGGAATGAGATCACCCACATCTTGATATATGTCACTGAGATGTCGATGGATTTAAGTGCATTGTGTGAACTTTTAAGATATTCTCAATAGTTTCTGTTCTGGATACTATTCCAGCTACGGCCTAGTGAATAGCCTTTCAAAAGAGCCACCCTTAATAAGCAAATTTGGTAGTAGGAATGCTAGCCGTGTACTCTAATCTTGACTTAACTTGTAAATAAATTGTCAAGGTTTGTGTGGCTAAAATAAAAAATAGCAATTGTACACAACAGAATGCATAATGAAACTAATAAGTTTTTGCAAATTGATTCAAGTTTGGAGAACATATATGTGTCTGGATGTTATTACCGTGCGGACACCACTGTAAACAAGGGGGTAAGCAAGGAGGGGTAGTAGAAAATACATGGCGTCCGCACGGTAATAATGTCCGGACATCTACATAGGAGAACTCTGTACATATATATTATCATGGATGTAGTATTATATGAAATTTACTAGTTTAACTTATGCATTATTGATTTGTTTAGTATTGCCTTAAGTTTCAAGCAGAACATCTTCCCTCTTAAAGTTTATACAAAACCTTCATGTTGTCAAATTAATTTCCACTGTTACCCTAAATTTTACCAATATGTCAATCAAAATAGACACTTCCACTAATATTTTTATCAATATGATTACGAACTGCTGGTAGTGACGTTTTGATTCTTGATTTTAATTATCATAGTAGCTAGAAAAACCTTTAAATTAAATGTAAAATCCTGAATCCAATTAATGAAAAATTAGTGAAAATTTATTTGTATTTCTAATGATAATAAGAATATTGAATGAAATAGAATTGCCTTTCAGTCATTCCATAATCATTACCTTCTTCCTTTAGTGAAGCATGTAAGATAGGTGAACCTCATTAGCCTAAAAACTATCAAGGCCTGACGTGTGACTTCACCTTAATTGAATAATACAAGCCTGCTACCCTCAATCTTCCCCATTGCATACACCAGATTTGTTCATTACATTAAAATTTTGTATTTTGATATTAGGTTCTCGATTGATTACACAACTTATCTTCTCTCCAATTTCCTTGTTTAGAAGATCAAGCCCCTATCTCACTCCCTAAACCCTTTGACTCTTTCATTTGCGACGGAACAATGGCAGCGAATAAAATTGAGAAACAGCCAATCAATCCTCCTATTCCTTCAATTTATGAAAAATTTGCTCAACTATTTTACATTTCACTTACATCACTTAAAGCACCATGCCCACCGCTGCCTATTCAAAACTCTTTTACCAACCTCCCCCCTTTTCTTATAAATCATTAAATAAGAACCAATTAAGTACCTTGCCCTCTTTGTTACCTAAAGAGGAAAAGAAATTGAAGCCTCACTCCAATGTGTCAGAGGAGATGTACTGTGTAGCACTAAGTGATTGTACCCATATGTGGTGAGCTGGCAGTTGGTTGTATTAATTAGGAATTGGTTGTGTTGGATTTGTTTTCAACAAGATTATTTTGTGAAGCTATTAAAGTGGAGGTTATGGACACTTGTATTATTTAAAGGCTGAAGTGCAGCACATTTTGCCCAAGTCTTAAATGATTCACAATCCTTCTACTGATTTCAATTTTTAAATAATCTTCTTCAACTTCTACATACCAAATAAGTGTGAACAGCATCATTAAAAGCTACAACAAACTTGTTCTGGCCCATATCCACACACACACCGAGAAAACAGAAACAAAACCAAAACAAAAACAAAAACAAAACAAAAAAACTCAAAACATCAGATATGAAGTGTGCTCCACATGCATTATTTTACCTAGACAAGCATTCCACCCATCCAACTACTACATACTCAAAAATACAATCACAAATTCACCTTTTCAGCTCATTGTCACCAAATCCATCTCACCCTGCATATATAATAGGGAACACAGGGTTCGAAGACTAAATTCATATGATTTGTAAGTTGCAATACCAATTCAATTATTTCAAAGCATATGTGAGCACATTACTTCTAAGTCCTAACCTACTTCAAGATGCAAAGTTTGGATGTCTTTGAATTCTCCTTCTCAACAGTTGATACTTTCAGGAAGTGGTCTAGTAGAATTTAAAAAAAAAGTCTCAATGGTGTGGGCTGGATAAACCAGTGTAGTAATGCTGTTCCTTTGGAGGTTTTGACATGAAGGGAACTAGAGGGTCCAGTCTTTGGATCTTATAGTATAGGGGATGAACAAGACCGCTAAAGAAAATAAAACAATATATGGTATGGTTCTATCATTCCGTAAGAGGTGGTCCTCCCCCTGGTGCAGTTTGCACAAGCTTCAGAACTTTTCTCTTATGGAGATCTCCAAATCGATGAAAGTTGGACTTGCAAAGATAGGATGAGGGTTCTAGAGCTGAGCTGAGTTTAAATTAGCAATTGCTACATTTATGTAACAAAATGCTTAGATTCCTCTATTTCTTGTAAGTAACATCCAATAATCACTACTATCAGAAACAAGCTTCATATTTTAAAAAATTCCAAGGAAGAAAATATTCAATCTCCAAAAAATTCCCAACAAAACCCAGAACCAATCGAATTATGAACAAAAGGAAAAGCAAAAATTCAAAACTAAATCATAAAAAACTACCCCCCAAAAAAAACATTTGATACTCACCACATGCTACCTCTATACTTGAGCGTGTAGGGCCCGCTTTCCAGAGAGCGATCGAAATGGCTATGGACCTTGTGCTTGCCATGAGTACCTTGATCAACCAGAGTGAGCTCGAAGAGAGCTCGCACGTCGGTACCTTCGCTAGCTAGAGCAATGAAGACGGAGACATAAGCGGAGTTGTCCTCCGGGTTCTTCCCATCTGGGTAGAAATAGATGGCCCATTGGAAGCCTCCGACGGTGAAAGTCTCACTGGCAATGTGTTTGCCGACGCCAATTCCTTTGGCCAACGAATAGCCTTTGATGACGAAGTTATGGGAGCCGTTGACGGTCTCCGTGACGAAGCGCGAGCTGGAGGGAGAGACCAGAGGGCTCTTGTGTCTGTGTGAGAACATTTGGGGTTAGAGAGGAAGAAGAAGAAGAAGAAAAGGGTTTGCAAATTGAAGGTCAAGTTAGGTCAGCTTGGAGATGGAAGACATCAATTTGTCCGATCGACTTTTGCAGAGAAGAAATTTGATGGTTTTTGTTGTTTGCTGGTATATGATTTTCTTTGCATTTGCGGGTCTGTTTTCTCGAGTGAGCCAAGCTTCAGGTGAGAGAAAGGGATATGAATTCGCCTATTGCCCAGGGACCTGAAAATGAAAAATATTGTCTTGAATGCCCCTGGAATCTAAATTTATTGCTATCTGGGGCTTGTCATCTACTTTCTTTTGTCCAATTTTTCGAAAATTCTTTTTTATTTTTATTTTTTAATACAAGCTAAATTCTAGGAAAACTAGTTTAAGGTCAATAAAGACTTCAAATAATTAAGACATTCCCTCTCTCCTCTTCATCTTGTTTCTGGAAAATTGGTCAAAAAAATATCAGTTTTTTTTTTTTGGGGGGGGATGGGAGGTGTTAGTAGAACTTTAGTGAAAAGCGAGAAAGATTGAGGGATTTGCTTTTTCTTTTCAATTGCTTGTTGCCCTGTTATATTGTGTCTTTCTATTATAAATTCTAACATCTATTACCTCTACCCCTTACTGCTTTGTAACTTATGCCCTTATTATTGTAATTACTAGGTATAAATTGTGGGTTAAATACCTCTACTTTAAGCCTATAAATAGGCACTTATCAAAGATGAATAGGATATGTTGATACAAGGTCAAAGAACAAATTCTCGTTTTTCCCTTCCCCTTATTTCTCTCTGCATTTTCCCTCCTGTTCATAACGCTTTCGTTCTTTTTCCATTATTCTTGTTCTCATATTTCCCATTTCAGTTCCACTGCTATGTGTAAATCATTTGAGAAAGCCTCCTCTCATTTCACTACTCTAAGTACCCAAATTTGCATAAAGTTTACAAACTTTTTCTTGTTTATTATCTTGCTTTTAAAGATGAGGATAACTTTTTCGATTCAGTTTGAGACATTGTCTTCTCATTAAGTTGCACCTACAAACAACTTTTATATAAGTTTAACAGATTCCTTACATTTCCTCCATGTAACCAAAAAAGAAACAAAGAAAGATTCCTTACATTTGAAAGATGATGTGAAAAATTTCACGAGACAATCCAAAGATATTCGAATTACAGATTCAATTTAGTCTTTTTAAGATCTAAGGAAATCAGAAGAAGTAATGAAGTAAGAAATGGGATTATGGTATAGAGTCATGTTAATGATCATGAAGTCTTGTAGTGGACTGAAGCCATATGAAAAAATCGATGGTTGCTTATCGTCGGTCAAATGGAAATGGCTCAAAGTGTTTTTCTGTTTATATTTTGTAAATTAAGGAGCGTGAATTAAGTTTCTTGATAAAATTTGCGAGGAGAGATGTGAGAGAATGGGTTACTTTCAAGCCATATTAATCATGGTTAAGAGGGTATTGAAAGAGAGCATTAAAATTTATTTAATCTAAGAGTTGAAAAAGTGTGTCTAAATGTGTGACTTTTTGTGTGTCCCTCGTCCATTCACTATATTAACCATGCCTTTTTGTTGTCTGGAGCACCATCATTTCCACCTTATTTATACCATTTATCCAGTATATCAACCAAGATCCTATTCCCTGACAAGACTCTTGTATATTTTATATTATATATTTAACCTCATTTTAAGTATATTTTGGTTAATATTTTGGAAGAATTTTGATACTTAAAATTATATTTCCAATATAGGACTTTCGACTTCCTCTGGAGCAAAACATAATTAAATGGATGAATTTTAGAGTAATTCCAGTTGGAGGACGTTCGTGAGTCATGTAGCTTGATCATATCGAAATTTCAGATTTTTCTACCAAGCGGTTATTTTCTGGCAATAAAATAAAGGAACAGTGCACGATTCTGTAATCAAGGACAGATCTAGGCATGGGCTAGAGTGGGCTCTAGCCTAGTGCTAAATTTGGAGGTGAAAAAAATTTAATATTAATTTTATAAGTTAAACCCAAGTTAATTAAAAATAGTCCACCCTTTTTTTTTGAAATTAGCCTATCACAATCGTAAGATTTCATATCTAGAGGCACCCACACACATCAAAAATCATGTTTTTCTATTATCCACCAATGTAAGCTATAACTTTATATTTGAACTTGAGAGCTTAGAAGTAGTAGGTCTCCTCCTCTTTAAAATTGTATCAACCTATATTCAATGGGTTCTTTCATATTAGTAAGTTTCTCTCTTACTTTTTGTTTAATTTTCAATTTCAATTGTTATTGTTAGCCCTTTATGATTTAGAGTTTGGGTGTTAAATTTTGGGAATTTTTTTCTTATGCAATTTGCTAGGATTTTATTGATGACTTGTCATTTTTCTAATTTAATATATTCATTACTTGATCTTTGCTTTTATATAGTCTAGTTGTCTCTTGGTTTTGTTGGATGCTTGTAGCTTGTGATTGTGCAATTGTAGATCTATATGACTGCACTCCCTACGTCTATGTGTACTATAGCCTATAGCCAATTAACCATGTAAACCCCTCATCAAAAAAACGATGTAAACCTAAAGAAAAAAAAGGTAATATAATGGATCTCCCATTTAAAAAATACTAGTCCACCCCTATAAAATTTCCTGGGTCCGCCCTTGGCAGGAAGTATAACATATAAGAAATCCACATCCGGTTACTTCACATTCGTGGGAGGTAATTTGGTTACATGGAGAAGCAAGAAACAAAAGGTTGTCACCATAACTAGTGCAGAATCCGAGTTCAGAGGTATGACCAAAGGAATTTGCTAACTCATTTGGTTAAAGAGATTGCTTACTGAACTTGGGTATAGACCTACATCTATAATGAATCTTTTTTGTGATAACAAGGCTACAACAACTATTGCACAGAATCTAGTTCGACATGATCGCACCAAACATGTTGAGGTAGATCGACACTATCAAACAGAAGCTCGAAGCTAAAGTAATTCAGTTTCCTTTCATAAAGTCCGAGGATCAATTGGCGGATATTTTGACAAAGGCAATTTTCAATAAAGCGTTCCACAATTCAATGGACCAGTTGGGCATTGGCGACATCTATGTACCAACGTAAGGGGGAGTGTGGCGTGACTTGTGGACCATTGACTTTCTTACCTCACACATCAAGAATTCTCATTATAATTATATTTGATTTACTTTAATTCCTAATTTCCTACTGTAAATAGAAATAATAATTTATTATTTACTTGCCCATTAAGTTACATTGTATTATAAATATGACCTCCTATAAGAAGAAGAATACACAGAAAATTCCCACAAACAAATATTCTCATATTAGGTTTCATATTTTAGCACATATCAGAGACTCATCAATTGGAAGTCTTATGATCCACAACTGACTAGTATTTGTATTATACAAACTTTGTTCATCCAATACTACAGAGAAATTGTTATTAGGGATAATTAAAGATTCCATCGGTTTGTAGATGGAAATTGCTTTTGTAAAGATTATTGGTGAATTCAAATCATAATTTGCAACCTATGCTCAATAGTTTTTCATCTTCATCCAAACTCTAAAAAAATATTTACAAAATCAATCAAAATGTTAAAGATGAAGGAAAAGACAAGAAGTTGTATATGTAATAGTACTTTATATTCAGTCAAAAACTGGTTCCAGATTACACAGCAACTCTGGTCACAACAGAGACTTGAAGTAGGGAGCCAAACAGGGGAATTTACAAAACGATCATTCATGGCTGCCAAGGGATGCACACCAACAGCTCTTTGTAAAAAAAAAGAAAGAAAGGGTATTTGGGCATTTTAAAAAATTAAATATGAGTATTTTTTGCATTTTAAAAGTTTCATTAAAGGGAGCCAAGTGCTTTCCCGTGTTTAAAAACGCTTTTCACTGCTCCAAAAGCACTCCCAAACAAACCCTAAGAAATGGAAAGGTAAAATTCATTTTAAGTAATTCCACGTGCAAGGAACCTGAGCTAGTCTATCCACGGCACTTCTCCATTCAGGTAATCTCCTACCAAACAAGAACGACCCCAACGCTTCAAGTGCTAACGGGATGCCCTTAGCATGATCTAAAACAAGGTTGCATAGTCCTGCATAATCCTCTGGGGGACAGCCTTGCTTAAAGGCTTTCCAGCAAAAGAGCTCAAGAGCGTCATCATGATTCAACTCCACTGCTCTGTATATTCTGTCCACTCCATATCTGATCAGCAAGTTTTCGTCCCTGGTTGTTATTATGATTCTACTTCCTGCACCAAACCAATCACGGTTTCCAGCTAAGTTTTCTAGTTGTTCTAATTGATCCACGCCATCGAGAACAAGAAGAATCTTTTACGGCATAGGCTGTTTCTGATTGTATTGACACCTTTATGAACATTCCTTATCTTCATACTCCTTTCCATGAGGATTTCTGAAATAAGTTGTTCCTGTAATGGAACTAGGCCTTGTTTTTCAGAAACTTCTTTTATGTTGGCAAGAAAGCTGCGATCATCAAATTGGACAGACAGACTGTCAAAAACAACTTGAGCAATAGTTGTCTTGCCTATTCCTTTCTCTCCACAGATTCCTGTAATGCGAACATCATCCACCCCTGTATCTATGCCTATTCCTTTCTCCCCACAGATTCCTGTAATGCGAACATCATCCACCCCTGTATCTAAGTACAGATTCATTTCCTTGACGAGGGAATCTATTCCAACTAAATCCTTGGGCGCACTTGAAACCTCTTGGCTCAATTGATTGAATATCTTTTCAGCAATCTCTTGGATAACTATTGACTGGTACCTGAAAAAAGGAGAACAAGGGGTTCGTGTGAGGAGTAAAAAATGAGCCATAATTTGTTAAAGAAACATTATGCAATATGCAGTATTCTTTAGTTCTGTTCACTGAGACTGAAAATTTGAAGGGAAGAAGGGAGCTGCAATTTCAAATATAATGTATGCCCTTTGATTTGCAGAGAGCTACTTGGTAATTTTTCAAGGAAAGTACACAAAGCAAACAAAGCTGGATTCAAATTGCACTTGGGAGGCAATAATGGCCTCAGTTTCTACCCAAGACCTTCTCTGGTCTTGGCAATTCATATGGTTTTAATAACAAGAGACAAAACAAGAATGGGCATATTGATTATGTTTTGATGATGTCAAAAAGATGGAAGTCGCATTGCTTCATTCATCATAACCATAGCAACAGTTGGGAATTGTTCATTCTAATCCTAATTTGTAAACTGAAAACAGAATTTGAGTCCAAAGCCCAAAAACTCTGTTTGAATAAATTTCTCAAAAGCCATCTGAAAACTATCTGAAACCATCCCATTGATTGATTCAACGTAGCCATGGTATCCATTGGGAATAGTATGTTCATAACAGCCTTCTGAAAACCATGTATACCGCTTTCACCAGAGCTTCACAAGATACTGTCTGTTTTTAATAACAATTTTGCCTGTTTTCTCTATTAAAATATGATATTTTGGCGCTTCTAATTACATGACATCACATGAACACAACTAACTTCAAAACACCAAATGCTGTTTCAGATATTCAGTCAAATAACACAGGAAGAAGTTATGTCTGCATATGACACAGGAAAATTTGATATCGACAAATCAAAAGAAATCTCTGTTCCAGATGTATAAAGTTTGATAAGTTGATATACTTTTTTCTTTTTCAACCTATTTATGTATAAAGTTTGTTAATTAATTAACAAAGATATTAAAAGACAAATAAAATAATAATTAAATTAATAGTTGCAACTGACAAATTGTTCTTCAAATCCCATCCAGAGAGATTAGCTGCCTCTTTCATTGCAGCCCTCCAGTTCTCCACCTTGTCCTTG
Source organism: Prunus fruticosa (assembly GCA_018703695.1). Lineage (NCBI taxonomy): Eukaryota > Viridiplantae > Streptophyta > Magnoliopsida > Rosales > Rosaceae > Prunus > Prunus fruticosa. The sequence goes on along the minus strand of CM031923.1, from coordinate 643,281 downwards.
AAATATTGCTCATGTTCACAAAAAGCTTTCTCAAAACAACCCTTCTGTTTGCGCACATCAGATGGATCCACGTCATAGAAAACTGGGTAAACGATCTGACCCCTTGATTTCATGCACTCAAGGATCTGCACAAGTTCATCCAAGCACCGATTTGAACAAGCATAGCTGCTTGAGAAGACAACGATCGAAAACCTCGATTCTCCGATCGATTTCTGAATTTCTGTGGAAATGGGTTTTCCTCTCTCAATTGCTTGGTCGTATCTGAAGGTGACAATTCCCTTTTTATCCAGAGCAGTGTATAGATGATCAGTGAAGTTTTTGCCAGTGTCTTCAGTTTTGAAACTAACGAACACATGGAACATCCATCCAGTTTGAGCTTCTTGCATGTCTTTGAATGAAGGCTACTTAATTGCTTGAGGAAGATGATGAACGAGAATTCGGCTTATATATATATATATATATATATGTTGACTTCACTCTTTGTTTGCGTCGGTTGGAAACTACAAGTAATTCTCGAGGGAAAAGAACATGGTGTAACCCCGCGTAAGGCCCATTTTCAATAACTTTCTGCCAAAGTTAGGAAGGGGAAGGGGCAGAGGGTTTTCGAACACAATGTCTAGTGCAGGGGGAGACTTCTAAGTCAATGTTTATGACAAAATAAATAATAATAAAAAATCAATGTCATTTTTCCCTAGGTTAGACCCCCATTGGCTTTTTAAATAGTTCTAAATCCATGTCTTCCATGATAAAAGGTAAAAAATAAATAAACGGAAGATAGGTATGAAGTAGGGGAACATGAAATCCTTTTGAGAAGATATACAGAAACATGAAATCCTTTCCACATTCACGTTCAGTACACGACTAGAGTCAGAACTAAGAACTTACAGCACCTTCTATGGTGTCTTGCCTTCAGCTAGCTGGTAGCAGAAATTTACTTTGGACGCCTAAACAAGCAGTATGACAAAAGCTGCGCCTATGACATGGTTAACTAGTTTTACCAAAATTCCCAGAATGCTGACTGGTGCATAAAATTAACTAAGTCATTCCTACCCGTTCTATACAGCCACTATTTTTTACTTCAAGGAGGCAGTCCAAATTAGTGTCATCTACCTTAGAAGTTACACAAAATACAACCTAAGCCAACTGCAAACGGCACTACCACTTGAGAAAACCTACTCGATCCGTGCTACCCACAACATTCTCATCGGTAGAATCTGATGCACTTCCCACGGTTTCGTCCCGAACTCTCGCTTGGAAGGAGTTGTATACGGTCAGCATGCTCTATGATCCAATCAGTGACTTCAGGTGATGACGCCCATTCTGCTATAGCTTGGCGGGTGTTGCGTAGATTTAGCTGCACCAAAATGGATTCAGCTGCATCCTCAACTTGTGATACTCGCAAGTGCACGAGCCGTTCGGTAGTATAGCATATGTAAGTGCGAGGTCGATTCCACAGGGATTGGGGATTGAATGATCCAATTCAATTTTCCTACACAAAACAGAAATGAAAACAAAAGAAGTAAAAAGGTTTTGTACACATTTGAGAACTTGAGAATTTGGAAGAGAAGGTGTTTGGGAAGCTTTGAGGATGTTTGAAAGAGAAGAGAGATGTGTTTGTGAAGTGTTTTGAGAGCATGGGAAATTTGGAAGAGAAATGAAGGTAAGTGTTTGAGAGCTTTAGAGAGGGGAGAAGTGTTTGAGAGATTTGGAGAATTTTGGAAGAGTAAGGAAAGTGGTGTTTGGGAACTTTGTGGATTTTGGAAGAAAGTGTTTGAGAACATGCGAAATGTTTTAGAGCATGGAGAACTTTGAAAGAGAATAGAGAAGTGTTTGGAGAATTTAGAAGAAGAGAAAAGAAAAATGCTTGAGATTTATAGTACTAGGATCTTGTTACAACAATTGAGAACTACAAAAGAGAAACTAAGAGAATTTGAGGGAGAGAAGGGAAGGGAGCTCTAGAGAAGTGTTTGAGAGCTCCCCCCCTTGGGGTGTGATTACAAGTTTAGAGAACTTCCCTATTTATAGGGCTAGGGGAAGTGAAAATCTGAATTATACAATAGGTTTACCTAACACACTCACTTCACCAACTTACAACACTTAATTCACCTAACACACTATTACATTTGAAAACAATTCCTCTTGTTTTTAGGCTTAGTGTTGCAACTCCCACTTCATCATCTTTTGGCTCATTTGGCTGCTGCAAAATTCCACTCAATTATAGGTATTGAATATGCTTCACCAAACTTTCCCACAATCAACAACACTTCATCATGCATATGTCATGCATGACAATGCATTGCAGCCAGCTTGTGGGCTCGTTTTGGGCTTGTTTCTCCATCCATAAAATTCTGGAAAAATATGGATCTTGAAGCTCTTTGTCTTATCTTTCCAAGCATATGCAGCCCAACTCAAGGAAAAATCGGAAAGGCCTTCAAATGTGATTTTTGGCCCAGTAACGCAGATGCTGCCGAATTTGACCTTAAGTTGCCAAAATATGTATAACTTTCTCTAGAAGACTCGGAATCATGAACCGTAAAATTTTACAGAAAATAGACTTCTGTAGCTTTCCAATGATGTATGGCTCATTATCTGGTTCTTATTGAGTAAGTACAGTCCAATCCGTGAAGTTGACTAATCTGCAGACACCGTTTTGAGCTAATTTATCTCCAAAATGCAATTAGTGAGTCTCAAGCTTATTACACTGAAACAAACACAAAACTTATTAAAAGCACAAGTTTAACTCAAAAACATAACCAAATCATAAGTTAAAAGGATACAAAATGATATGTAATTATGCACCGATCAAATACCCTCAAACCTAGATTTTGCTAGTCCTCGAGCAAAACAAAAGGAAAACAAAGATATAAAAAAAACAAATAAGAAGTTAACTAGACCACTTTCGTAGGTAACTCAATTGCATTTAGCGTATGCAACAAGCCTTTAAACCTCTAGGCATCCCTAGTAGGAGGAGTTGTGTCTCCTGAGGGTTTAACAGTATCAATTGAATACCCACAAACGTTTGACTAATTTCTACAAAACAAAGTAGTTAGAAAATCTATTAGAATTTGTTAGTCATTTAAGCAAAATAACAAAAACAAAAAAAATAAAAGCAAAAACAAAAATAAAAATAAAAACAAAACAAAAATAAGACTCAAAACAATCTTCCCGAACATTTCTGAAGAGAAATGACTCATGCACATGACTCAAAAGTTTTAACAATAAAAGCTCTATTTTAGACATTATTTACAATGCGGCAAAGTTCAAAACACAACATGCTCAAAGTGTAGTAGTGTGATTGCCAAATGCAACAAATTCCTCAATCTTAGTTTTCACACAATTTCAAAAATCATACAAAGCACAAGTTCAACTTCAAATCTCACCAAAGTTGTCCTCTCACAAATGAATCACTCGGAAGAGGGTTACAATGCAACACTCAGTTATAAACATGAGAATAGAGTTAAACCATAAGGACTTAACTCGAAATAGAAAGATGAAGAACTTGCATTAATATGATCTCAAGAAGGATGCCAAACACTTAAAAGTAGAAAAATGAATGCAATTCAACCACATGACATTTAAGATCAATTTAGGTCTTTAACATAGGTTGTAATGGGGCCAAGGGTGTAAGGTGAGTAAGAAATGAAGGGTATGGATAATACAAAGTCCAAGGAACTCAAAATATAAGAGCATAAAACAATTGTTTACAAGACTTTGAATCATCACAATGAGAATTTATTTTTACATGATCAAAACTCCTTATACCTTCATTTACTATTCACTTCTTTATTGAACAACCACCAATTTATTTTGAAGGCCCAAAAAAATGGATTTTCAATCAACCACCATTTAATCACAACTTCGCTTTTTTCTTTCACCAATTGTGTGAATATATATATATATTTGAAATGTAACACCTCTTCCCAAACTTAGTATGAAAAACACATCCCAATGAAAGCTCATGAGTTCCTTAGAAAGGTAAATATTTGATTTTCAAGCTAAGGCGAAGAAATATAATTGGTTAAATGAAAGAAAAGGTTTATATGTAGGCTCAAAATGGTTAGCAATGGAAAATCATGCTTAAGCATGCATAAAGTTAGCTTGAAAGGCACAAACGATCCAAAGAGGGCCTTAATATCATTTCTTAAATGTCATGAAATCAAGTTGCATAAGAATGAATGACTTTTAAGTGTTCAACCAAATCAATGAATAATGAGATCAAACAACAACTTAGATGACAAGAAAATAAGAGTATGTCCATAACACTCATGAAATGAAGTACAAAGCTCAAAAGCTCACTTTATATGGTTGGTTATATAAGTCTAATTTATGCTTCATACAATTCTTTAGATCATGCAAATCCTTTAATTGGAAAATTATGAAACAAATGGCAAGTGTAAAGAAGGTTTCAAACATATCATGCTAGAACAATGCCAAATTTATTTATTTTCAATTTAAATTTTTACTCTTTTTTTTTTATATAAATTTTTTTTTAAAAAAAAATAAAATAAAATGAAATCCAATTTTCATTTAAGTCATGCAAACATTTATCACAATCTCATCATATGTGTTCGGAAAGTGACTCAAAAATAAAATAAAAATAAAAATAAAAACAAGCAAATAAAAAAAAATTAAATTAAGGAAAAACCAAATTTACATGCTAAACTCTAATACCCCCAAACCTAGAAATGAACATTGTCCTCAATGTTTAAAATTTAGGTACAAGCAATGTCATAAAAACAAATGAAGGTATTAAAGCAAATAGAAATTACAAAACACACAAGAATTAAAATACCCAAATAAAATACAATAATTACAAAAATAAAAATTACAAAACAAACAAATAAAAATAAAAATGAAACAGTAAAACACTCAAAACAGGTAAGCCCTAAACAGATAGTCATATGCAAACTGAAACCCAAAACAAAAACAGCCCAAAATGAAATTAACCCAACAACGGTAAAACTTGACCCAAAATGAAATCCGAAGCCCACACGTTTCAATTTATTGTTTTAATTTAATTTAATTTTTATTTTTAAGATGAAACGTGAATTGGAAGGGTAAAGGGTGGGATTTCTGAAAAGAAGGCACGTGGTCCATAATGTCGTCTCTTGGTTAGTCATGGGCAGACTGAGCGAGACACGCGTCGACGCATAGATGCGCCGCAGACTCCACAAGCAGAAATTACGGGGCCATACAAAGTCGTGATGACTTTCCTCGAACGCGTCCGTTCAGAAAGGTCACGTCGTGATAAATGAGTTGGGTGTGGTTGGAAAGTGAGAAGGTTGTGGGACTCGAGGAACGCTTGGGGATTCAGAAAAATGCGGGGGCAACGCGCTCCTGGCTAGGGTTTGTCAAAGACTACCTATAAGAAGGAAAAAGAAGGGGGAAAAAACAAAAAAAACACGAACTCAGAAACACAAAAGAGAGGAGAAAAAAAACTTAGAAATCAAATGGCCTCTTCCTACCCCTTTTCGTTGGATCTCAACCTAGCTCCACCGACTCAGACATGGGGCCAAGCAGCGGCACCAGTGTGGGTACCCTACTTTGCCTCCGTAAGGGGGCCTGTGACTGTCAATGACTCAATACTCCTGGACAACGATGTTTCCATTGGAGTTGGCAGAAATTTAGTAACTCCTAAAGATATACGTGTGTTCGGGACAAGGGATGACAACCGGGTCACGAGTGATGCCCTGGCACTGAGCGTGCAGAGTCCAGCATGTGTTGCAAGTTTGGGTCATCGCCTACTGCGAAGTCCCATGAGGTAGAGATTCTGAAAGGTCAGTTGGCGGCGGAGCGAAGTATGGTTGAAGAGTGTCAGAGTGCTATAAAAAGCTTGAAAAGGGAAATGGCAAGGATAGTGGAGGTGAATCGACACCAGCTAGAAGTATTGCGGGGCGAGAATAAAAACCTATCAAAGATGGTAGAGTTGTATTCTCGTGACATGAGAAGGCAGGCTGGAGGACCTAGACCGACCGGGTAAACGCAAGCAAGCAGAATCGCGAGAGTAATTACACTCAAGCTAAGATTGCGATCTTTGGGGGCTCAAGTGGTGAGCCCCAAGAGGCTGTACGTGAAGCCCCGAAGAGGACAGCCAGAGGGCCAAACTCAAAGCTCCTATGGTCGAGACACCTAGCGCTCTGAAGAAATGATTTCTACTGTTTTTAATTTTTTTTTTTTTTTTTTTTTGTTATTTTTGTTTTAGAAATAAAAGAGTAAAGTTGCAGAAGGAAAAAGAAAGAGACAAAGAAAACACACTTCCCAAACTTAAATCAAACAAAAACGACAAACGGAAAAGAAAGCACACTTCTCAAAATAAAATAAGACAAAGGTAATAGCCGAAAGGAAAAAACACAAAACACTAGAAAATGAAAGTAACGGGCAAAAACATAAAACACCCGAAAACACGGAAAAAAAAAAGTAAAGTAAAGTGAAAGTTAATGTGCTCCCCCTTGAAGCGATTAGGTCGAGCATGCCCAGGAAATCCGAAATGGTGTTGGCTCTCTCTCATTAGCATATGCCTATTTAAACCACATCTCTCCAAGCGGATGATACCCAACATTTCTTCCTGCAAACTCAAGGAAAAACATCAAAAAATTCAGAAGCAAAACAAATGGCATCCTCATGTACTCACCTTGATGATCTCAACCTTGAGCTCTCACTTGCACCACCGAATGCGCAGATAAGGGCTCGTCCAAACCCCTGTCTTCCCAAACTCCACATATCATCACGGCACGGCCTCAAACTTTGCTGAGGTAATACCGAATTTTTCTGAGGCAATGCCGAACAGAGAGGACTGCTGGGCATCATGATTGGAAGTAAACTCACATCGGCAGATCACCTGCATGTGGCACAGAGGTCCAACAAGGCTGCGGTGGAGGAGTCCCACAATTTAACGGTGCTCCATGCGGTCTCGGCTACCAATTTGGGCATGCGATTCCTGGCGAGGACACGGGAGTGTGCTGCGCTGAGTGAGGAAGTAGCTTCCTTGAAGGCCATGGTGGCGGACCTCCAGAAGCGGCTCTCCTGTGCCAATCAGCACGTGGAAGCATTGCAAAAAGAATGAAGACCATGTAGAGCTGCTGGAGATCCTGCAAGTGCGAGACAATAGAGGCATGCTATGAAGATGAAGATGATGAAGAAAAATGAAGAAGAAGTTGTTGTTATTGTTGTTTTGTTTTTTATGTTTTTTATGTTTTTGTTTTTGTTTTTGTTGTTGTTTATTTTTTAATGTAGAGTTTGAAGTGAAATAAAAATGTGTTTTAACACTTAGAAACTGACTAATCATACCACGTAAATAAATACATAAACTAACTTAACAAAACAAAACAAAGAAAACAAAGAAGTTCCAAATTGATTTTTTTTTTTTAAAAAAAAATTATTATTATTTACAACTAACTGACCAAACAAAGAAATTCCAAATTGCAAGGAAAAATAAATAAAAACTCAAATTTCAAATTTTTAATTTTGTTTTGTTTTGTTTGTTTTTGTTTTTTTGTTTTTAAAACACACAAATATACAAGCAACTCATGGATGACCAGTTAAGGGCCTCAGAAAAACACAGCCAGGGGATCCGGGAAGGTTGGAGGGGTCACAAAGGTCCCGCTTAAAACCCAAACTTCTTAGACACCGAAGGTGTCGCCTAAAGAACTCCTAGACACTGTATTGACGGATACGCTCATGGAGTTACCACGAGTCAGCTCATATAAAAAATCTTTTTTAATTTTTTTTTTTTTTTAATTTTTTTTTTTAAAATTTTTTTATAAAAAAGAAACAGAAATTTAAAATAATAACAAGTAAAGAGAAATGATTGAAATGCTCCCCTTGAAGCGATTAGGTCGAGCATGATGCATTTGGAGATCGCGACTTCTCCCACTGCTCCACACTTCCCATTCTTATGATTGAGGTTGCCATCTCTCTCCATTTTAATGAAGCTGTCATAAATTGCTAAAACAAACACAGAAAACTTGAAACAGGAATTAAAAGATTAGGAAATAAAAACTAAAATGAAAAAGAAAATCAACACACGTCCAATTTCATGCTTCAAAGTAATAAGCAGCAAAGTAAATCAAACTAGCTTATGAAGTTCGTTCTTTCTCAAATATGATTATCCATATGGTGTGTGGTTTTAATCAAGTATTCAGAAAAAGCATTTAGCTATGGTGTTTAGTCTAAACACAAATTCCAAACCCATTAAGAACAAGAAGAACAATAAAGAACCAAGTAGAATTTAAACATGGGGTTTGTCTTCAATATCTACCCATTCATTCACTAATCAGTCCAAGAGTCATATGGTGTTTATGTAAACCTGAACAAGATATTTAATTAAGAGCAAGTGAATGAAACCATAAACTAGAAATAATCAACATGCTACTTGAACCTTTTTCTTTTTGTGTTGTGTAAGCTTGGGACTCAAACCCAGTTCTCTTGCTTGTCAGGCAATTGTCCTTGTCTGTTGGACTACAAACACAACTTATCAATTAACCTCATTAGCTTTAAAACATGAAACTGTCTAGTTATATACAAAAAATAAAAATAATAAAAAGTAGGAAAACCAAATAGAATCAAACAATATTACCGATCCCGACAACGGCGGCAAAAACTTGTTGCGTAGATTTAGCTGCACCAAAATGGATTCAGCTGCATCCTCAACTTGTGATACTCGCAAGTGCACGAGCCGTTCGGTAGTATAGCATATGTAAGTGCGAGGTCGATTCCACAGGGATTGGGGATTGAATGATCCAATTCAATTTTCCTACACAAAACAGAAATGAAAACAAAAGAAGTAAAAAAGTTTTGTACACATTTGAGAACTTGAGAATTTGGAAGAGAAGGTGTTTGGGAAGCTTTGAGGATGTTTGAAAGAGAAGAGAGATGTGTTTGTGAAGTGTTTTGAGAGCATGGGAAATTTGGAAGAGAAAGGAAGGTAAGTGTTTGAGAGCTTTAGAGAGGGGAGAAGTGTTTGAGAGATTTGGAGAATTTTGGAAGAGTAAGGAAAGTGGTGTTTGGGAACTTTGTGGATTTTGGAATAAAGTGTTTGAGAACATGAGAAATGTTTTAGAGCATGGAGAACTTTGAAAGAGAATAGAGAAGTGTTTGGAGAATTTAGAAGAAGAGAAAAGAAAAATGCTTGAGATTTATAGTACTAGGATCTTGTTACAACAATTGAGAACTACAAAAGAGAAATTAAGAGAATTTGAGGGAGAGAAGGGAAGGGAGCTCTAGAGAAGTGTTTGAGAGCTCCCCCCTTGGGGTGTGATTACAAGCTTAGAGAACTTCCCTATTTATAGGGCTAGGGGAAGTGAAAATCTGAATTATACAATAGGTTTACCTAACACACTCACTTCACCAACTTACAACACTTAATTCACCTAACACACTATTACATTTGAAAACAATTCCTCTTGTTTTTAGGCTTAGTGTTGCAACTCCCACTTCATCATCTTTTGGCTCATTTGGCTGCTGCAAAATTCCACTCAATTATAGGTATTGAATATGCTTCACCAAACTTTCCCACAATCAACAACACTTCATCATGCATATGTCATGCATGACAATGCATTGCAGCCAGCTTGTGGGCTCGTTTTGGGCTTGTTTCTCCATCCATAAAATTCTGGAAAAATATGGTTCTTGAAGCTCTTTGTCTTATCTTTCCAAGCATATGCAGCCCAACTCAAGGAAAAATCGGAAAGGCCTTCAAATGTGATTTTTGGCCCAGGAACGCAGATGCTGCCCGAATTTGACCTTAAGTTGCCAAAATATGTATAACTTTCTCTAGAAGACTCGGAATCATGAACCGTAAAATTCTCCAGAAAATAGACTTCTGTAGCTTTCCAATGATGTATGGCTCATTATCTGGTTCTTCTTGAGTAAGTACAGTCCAATCCGTGAAGTTGACTGATCTGCAGACACCGTTTTGAGCTAATTTGTCTCCAAAATGCAATTAGTGAGTCTCAAGCTTATTACACTGAAACAAACACAAAACTTATTAAAAGCACAAGTTTAACTCAAAAACATAACCAAATCATAAGTTAAAAGGATACAAAATGATATGTAATTATGCACCGATCAGCGGGTTGATTCCTGTGTGAAATCATCCCACTCTTTCTTTGTGAACTTCTTTCGGCTTTGCATCTTGTGGAAGGTTGAATAGTACTCGTGTTGATCATGTGCCCTAAAGGATGGTGACATGACACCTGCAAGAAACAGACACAAATAGCATAACTGAATGTGTCAAAGAGCCATCCCAGAACCATGGCCAACATGTAATACTTTGATAAAAGTAATCAATGAAACAACAACAAAAAAAGTAAAGGAACTGAATTTGCGAGGGGATCTTACTTTCCTTCACACCAAAGGTAAAAGTACAAAGAAAGTAATGCGAGGGGCAAAAAAACCAAAACAGAAGTGAGGAAAATCTTGAAGAATATTTCTCACTTTAAAAATCATTGGGGGGGGGGGGAGAGAGAGTTTCCGCAATGAAAAAATAACATATTGGTCATGATACACTTCAGCGTGTATAAAAACATACATTTTTAGGGATTCCTTTTGCATGACAGTTAAAGCTGAAAAGGAAATGGATATTCTGCATTTTAAGACTTGGTTTTTTTTAACTCTAAATAACCAGAACATAACCCAAACTCTTTGTTAAAGTATATAAGAAAGCAATCCATGTACTACTGAGCAGCTGGAACAAAGAATCAATCAAAACATGCAGAAACATAACAGATAAAATAAAACAAAAAATACCTTTGACTGGAGAGTCAGACCAAGCAGATAGAGTCCTTGGACTCTTCCAGTTCTTCTGTGGGCTAGACCTGCTAAGAAATTCTGGACGACCATGTCTGCCCTTGACCTGTCTACCCTGCTGCAGCCAAGGACTCCCGCTCCCAGCACCCAACTGATGCCTGCATATAATCATAGTAATATATTTTAATGTGAAAAACGGTACAACAAAAATGACCAGCTGCAAATAGTTCTGGGATACAAAATGTTACGTCATCAAATGCTAAGAACATAATGACCATATTCTCATGAATATTCAAAGATTCTCCTTATCAATGGTCACGACCGCATCCATTCATCTAACTGCACTTTCTTAGACCTCTAATTTTTACCTTTGAAATACAAAATCAAGTCAGAATCGCTAAACTCGTTTCAAGACAAATATACTGTTATTGACAATTGCAATTAATTGAATGATGAGACAGTACAGTAATGAAATAAAACCATCCCTGCTAAGATTTCTTCAATACTACGATGCATTCACTTCTTGAATAACAAGAAAGTATGTAGAGAGAATGAAAATCTTGCCGTTTCAGAGAAGTGATGAGCTTGCAGATAATCCAGCAAGAAACCAAAGCCCCCACTGCTAAAGGAGTATCGAGAGTGCTCTGAGAAATAATGAAAAAAGGAAAAAGCACACATATTAGCAAAGAGCAATAACATGAAATGTTGGCAATTACTACAATTTATAAAACTAAATTTAACAGCAGACTACTCCAGAATCAACCAATTCAATCATAAGTGCCAGTGGGTCAACAAGATAAATGTAAATAAATTTTTTTTTTAAGTGACATTGTCCTAATAGTACCAGGCAATGAAGAGGTAAATGGTGTTTCTCTGGTTGAAAATTGATCCTCAAAGGGACAACAAGTAATAGTACAGGAAACACAAATCTATGTTTACTAAACTTGGCTATACAAAGTGAGATGTTGTATCTGTCTATTGAGTATTCAGTGTACATTCATTTACTAACTAAATCTTAGGACATAAAGACATGGCCTTATAATCCAATAATTCTAATTAGTCTCCATTTTCACATTTCAGATAATAAAAAATTGCTGACTTTGTTTGCACTGAACGTTCATTCAAAAATAATTTTAGCTAGGTCAGATTCATTTGTTACACATGCAGTGATTTGGATGTTTGATTATAAGATTGTTCGCCATGCTGTGTCTTCAAATGGTACTTCTCTTCTAAGGTTCCATGTAACAATACGGTTACAAATTGCTATCCCACATTAAGTTTAATTCAGCGGGAAATGTTTGTACTTGAATGTCGAATATACAGCCAAAAGGAAAGTGAGAAAACACCTGCAAGATGGAGGTGGTTCCAATTATGCGCATCGCCCACTTAACAAATTGGGCTATACCAACATCTACTGTTCCATCTTTTGAGACGACAAACCTCCTCACAATCCAGTACCCTAATGCAGCTCCCACGAGGATAATTCCCACTAGTAAAAATACAGAGACCTGCCAGCAAAACATGACTAGGTAATTAGACAAGACAATAATATCATGATGTAAACCAAGGAAAAATATCAGAAGCAGATGATTAGTCTAAACTTTGTCTTCCCACCATTTATCTTCACGCAAGTAAATGTAAAGGCCTTATATTATAAGGATTACAAAATTAGTTTGATTATCTCTCTTGCTAGTTGTTAATTTGCATACATGCATGCACAAGACAACCTTACAGTGTTTACCAAGGCAGGGTTTCTTTCCACTAATACTAAACACCACATCAAACAAAACAAAAAACAATAGAAGTTCAGGTAAACTAATGAAGCACGACATATTGGATCCAAAATTGCAATTATACTCTACAGATGACATACTAATGTTAAGTGGTTTTTGCATAATTGTGATCCCAGCAACTATAGGTAACCAGTTGCACAGGAAACCAGCCCTTTGAAAATAATTTTATTGAATAGCTTTTTACTTTTTTGTAAAAAACATTAGACAATGTTATAATAAAGAAAAATCCGAAACGACAGTATGCCCTTTATTCTCACTGCTGTCACTTATCAGTGCCACTATTTAAATCTGGATGAACCTACAAATAGCTAAAATACATTTCAGAAATATTCAAATTAGAGGGTTTTTTTTTTTTTTTTTTATACAGGAACTCAAAAGTGAGCTCATTCCTATTACAAATAAGATTTGAATTTCCTCTTGGTAAAGGCATAAGACTGAATTTAGTTCTAACTTGCATCACATAAGTAAATGAGAACAACAAACACTACTCATAAGTTTAGGGCTCTATTTGCACCATCCAACTTAACCAAATTTTTATTCTGATGTGTTTGTAGTTACCAATGTATTTTCCTTCATCATCTCTCATCAACCACTCTCATTTGTTTATGTATCTCTGCTCACTCTCTTTAAATAAGAAGAAATAGAGACAAAAATGTTATGAAACGGGAAATAAGGTAGTCCACATAGTAAAAGCCCATTAAAAAATAATTAATATGAAAATAGGCATATCATGAAATGTTTATGCAGAACCTTTTTTTCTTCCTCGTGTCTGAATTCAGCATGTTATAATTACGAGATTAATATAAGCAATTTGGTCCACATGGAGTGCCTTCATAATTAAGGATTACAAGGTTGCATTTTTTCCTTTTATCGATAACCAAGGATTTCAGTATACACTTGAGGGGGCGGGTGTGTGTGTGGTGTGTGTGTGTGGGAGAGAGAGAGGGTGTGAATGTATGAAAAAGGCACAAAAGACTGTTTCCTTGATATCTCTTAATATAATGCCAAACTGCAGATATATTGTCATGCTCATCAGAATTTATCCCAATAATGCGAAATAAATCTGCTGGTCCATATTTTCATGACATTTTGAAAATATGGATGATATACCTAATATTAGAATTGGAATTACAAGCATCCAAAATATAAACAGTTCAATACAATTAGGATAAGATTAAGGGAACAAATACTTACCGGGTTGTGCATCTCTTCACTTAGCCCAAAATTTAGAAGAATTGAATTTACCAGCATAGAAAATTGATGAAAAACAAAAGATCCTGCTCCAAGCTGTGAAAGGAATATAAATCCTGAGATTTACTTGCACTATATATTATACGAAGTTAATGAGTTACTCTGAAGGAAGCGAAGATTCGAGATACCAAGCCTTACCAGTGATCCATAGATAGTAAGATAGAAGATATTTTTTCTTCCAGTTGGCAACAACTTCATTCCCTAAAAGATTAAAGAAAAAGGGTTATGAAAAATATCGCCTACAAATTTGCAAGCTAAAAACTGCAGATGAAAGCCAAAAACATCACCTAATTCCTACAAATTCATTATTGTGTGCACTAACAGATACATGTGTAACAGAAAGCCAAAAGAAAACTACTCTTGATTTTATGTTGCACACCTAGTTTAAGAGGAAACCATAGCCTCTAAGGGCAGAAATTGAGCAAAGTGAAATGCACAGATGTCCCCTTTTAAGTATTTACTCGAGCAAAGTGCATAGAAAATAAGGTATTTAAGAAATAGGCAAAGAGTCATCTTTGTCCCTGTAGTTTGCCGGTTTTACCACTTTAGTCCCCGTGGTTTCAATTTTTTCAATTTATCCATGTAGTTTTCAATTTTTTCAATTTTATCCTTGTAGTTTTCAAAGCAATTCAAGAACACATTTCAATTTTTGCCTAAATTCCTCCCAACTCCGTTAAGTTTTGACCACGTGCCCCTCATAAAGGGGTATTTTGGTCCACTCAGAGTCAAATTCCTCCCAATTGACCAAAATTTTAATACAGAGATGCAAATTCTTTTTCAACATCCTAAATCCCAAAATCGTGCTTAAAGTGAATGGGAAGAGCTCTCGCTTGTATTTCACCACCAGATGGCTCAAGTGAACTAAAATACCCATCCACGTGCCCCTCACGTGGTCAAAGCTTAACATAATTTGGAGTAATTTGACAAAAAATTGAAATTTGTCCTTAAATTGCTCCAAATGGAAACTATAAGGATAAATTTGACAAAATTGAAACAACAAGGACCAAAGTGGTGAAGCCAGCAAACTATAGGGACCAAAAATAAACTTTTGCCTAAAAAATATTAAATTCAGTTTTGGGATAAATAAATAAAAACTGTAGCCACAATCTCCAAGTTTATAAGTTAAGCAGAGTGCACACTGGAGATCATAATCATAAAAGCAATGGACAGAGGCTTCCTTTAATTATTTACTTGAGCAGTATTTGTTATATACTGGATATGGTCAGAGACTCCAGGTTTGTGTTTCAATCCATATGCTTCTCACGCAGTAAAAGAAAAAGTCAAAGCCAAACATAAATTAAATGAAGAATTGAAAGAAATAAAAATAAATAAAAAATCATTCAATTGGGCACAGATATACATCTGGGAAACACAAATAAGTACCTGGAAAAGAAGGATTATAATGACCAGAAAAACTCCTATAGCCATTGAACTGCTATAATAAAAAGGAACCCAACTGCTGACAATTGGTGCCAGCAATAGTAAAAAGAATCCCAGTGCCAGGCACACAAGGCGCCATTTCTGAGAATCTGCAAAGACAAAATTGAAATAATTATCAAAGCTTGCAAATTGTAGCATAAGAAATTGTAGTCAGCTATAAATTATTTTACTTTTGGCAGACCTTCTTCAACAGTAATGGTGACCAAACCAGGTATTTCATCATTGAACTTGACATCTATATATTTTTCATCATAAGGGGACATGACAGTGCTCCATAACTCTTTCTGAAGATTTTTCCAATTATCCTTTTCACACTGACATAGTACAAGAGAATTATTCCTGCAAACAAACTAATGAGTCAGACAAAGCAATCCACAGAAAAAAAAAAGAAAAATAAGTTGTATTTGTGTGTGTGTGTGTGTGTACACATAAATATAAATATATGCTAGAGAAAGTGACAGCAACAGGAGAAGGGAGGGTTAAGCAAGCATGCACTTAACAGTAAAAAGACGTGACATTTCACTCACCTGTGAAAGCAGACCTCAATTTTGCTATACGATTTCTCTGGGATTCCAAGAGATGGAAACAAAGTAATTCGAAGTGAACTTGCGTAACTCCCAAGTTTTAGCCTGGATATACCAGAAACTCGTACCCGTTCACACAATAAAACATCTTTAGAACCAGGAGTAGAAAGCGGTGCTGGGCTGACAACTAGTACTGGGTTTTCAAGATCAACACCTGTGATTTAAAATTGCTGAAAATTATTTTGAAATATAGAAACAAACACAGGAAAGTATAAAAGAGAAAAGATATAAAGGCATCAATCAAAATCTTTGAAGTTTAATATCCATACAAATACATTAAACACACTGTATAGGTACAAAAACTTCAAATTCAAAATCATTGCTAAATAAAGTGCACAGATTAGTGTATGTTATTGATCTGATGCTAATAGAAACTTGAGTGGTATGGTACAATATATATGTTAATAGACCAAATCTAGAACGAAATAATGCTAAACAATAAGTACCACTCTATTTTTAGGCCAAAATCGACATGTTTGAAACCCTAACTCAGCCAACAATTTGACACTTCACTCATGCAATAGAGAAAACCAAAAAACCAAAGCAGCATAGCGGAAACCTAACTCTCCCTCTGGTTACCATGAAAGCCAAAGATAGAAAGAAAAACGTGGAGCCTAAAGCGTAGTGGCACTAACAATTTCCATAGCAAATGAACAAGCTGCAAACTATACCAAACATATGCAGAACAAGTCATTAAAAGAACAAACCCACATTAAAAAGTCACTGATTTTCCTGTATTTTCCCCGAAACCAATCAAGCGACCAACCATCTACACTAAGAAAACCGAATACAGAGGGAAAAAAAAGGAGGACGACAGATACCTTTGATAGCGCCGTCGTCAGTGGCGAGTGAGAGGGTCGAAAGAGAGAGACAGAAAGTCAAGAGAAGGACAAGAGTGGCGGAGGTAGGAGAGCCCATTGCATCGCACGCTCGCGCTACTCTCTGCTCTCCGAAAGAACTTTCGCTCCAAGTCCCCTTTTCTTTTTTTCTTTTTGTAATATGCGCCTTATGGGCTGTAAGCTAATTTTCGAGCAATACTGCCTCAACTTATGAGCCAGGAGTGGGCAGCCTCCTTTTCGCTTTGGTTACTATTTTAAATTGGAATTGGAATTAGTATTATTTGATTAGTCCGGTTTGGTCTGGTTTAAGTAAAAAAAATTTCAAAAACCAGCCAGTTTCGGTTTTATTTTGTTCCGGTTTTAACCGAATTATTAATTAATTATTTTTTTAATTATTTTTCAAAAAAATAATTTTTTATTTTATTTTTATTAAAAATATATAATAAATAACTTTTTTTTTTTGCTTAAAAATTAACAAAGAATCCAATTCATACATTTAGAAATTTTTTGAAGTTAAACTTGGAAAAATAGTGATTATAACATTTAAAATATGGCATTAGATTTTAAAATTTTGTAAAAATAAAAAAATATATATATGACCGGTCCCATTTCCATTTAAAATTTGTGCGGTGGTATGTAAAATTCGAAACTGGTTCGGTCCAATTTGTTGACTTTTTTGGTCAACCGATTTTTTTCCCTTTTTTTTCACCAGTTCGGTTCGATTTTTTTTTTCCTATGCCCACCCCTATTATGCGCTACTTAAAAGGAGTTTATGGCATGTTTACGTATATCATACTTGGAGTGTATAAAAGTTTCTTTAAGAAAAAAGAGTATATATATATATATATATATATATATATATATATATATATATATATATATATATATATATATATATGTATCAGTCCCCATCTCTTGGACTACACATACGTATATATAAAAGTTTGGGAGTATTTAGATTTAGGGGGTGTATTCAATTGAGATTTTAAAAGATCATTTAGGGATAAAAAAAGTCTAGTGAATTTAACTAGAATATAATGACTTAAAGGATTTTATTTATAGATTTATATAATAAAGATTTTTTACTTAAGGATTTTAAATATTTCTGTAATAGGATTTATAAGATTTGAAAGGACCACATTAATTTTTTCTGGGTTCGACATAAGATTTTTTTAGAAGAAATAGACACATAAGAATTAAGCTTATTCCTGGCACGCAGAGCTTAAACTTCGGTCAAATCCCATTTAACCCCCCCAAAATTAAAATGATCCACTTAACCCCCTTAATCGTGGTTTTGTGTTCCACTTTCCCCCCACCGTTAACGCCATCCAAAAGACCGTCAAAAAAGCTGACGTGGCAGGGTCATTATGGTAAAAGCCACGACAATAAAACTTCAAAAATCCAAAAGAAAAAAGAAACAAAATTTTTAAAAATTAAAGTATTAGTACGGAAAAAACAAAATTGGCATCACAACCCCGACCTTCTTCCCTACAGCCACCATCTCACCCACATCACCTTGAAGTTGAACTTCATCCCCACCCTCAACCCGCCCAATCATTCACAGCATACCCCAATACACAACCAATTCGCCACAAAACAAATGGATCACAACCCATGAATACCCAGAAACCAAAAGCGAAAAACCTCATATCTATGCTATCTCCTTTTAGGAGATTAGCATGTCAATTAAGGGAGAAGGGGGAGCAAAATAGGAGAGATGGGGCAGCACCATCCCTTCCTCTTCATCTCTTTTTCTCATCACAGGTGACCCATCCCAACAACTCAACAACGTAGGCTATAGTCCAAAAGAGGAGATTGAGAGGTTGTGAAGAAAAGTAAAAAAAAAAGAGATTGAGAGGCGGCAGATTTGGATTATATGCCCCTTGATTCTTGCTTGTTCTTGAAGTTGGGCATCGATGGTTGAGATTAGATTGCGATGGTGATAGGGCTTGAATTTGGGGTGGGCTAGTGCAGTTGGGTTTGCTGACGAGGTGGTGGTGCGATGTGGAGAAGATGATGGCTACTGCCTTTAATTTTTTATTTTAATTTAAGCTCTTAAAAAAATTTCTTTAAATTATTTTAAAAGGGGACATATGGATGAAATAACCAAAAAGCCCATGCCACGTCATTATATTTAATAGAGTTTTTGATGGCGTTAATGGTAGAGGGAAAGTGAAACACAAAATCACGATCAAGGGGGTTAAGTGGGTCATTTTAACTTTAGGGGATTAAGTGAGATTTGACCGAAGTTTCAAGATCCTACAGGTAAATAAGCCTAAAAATTAAAAGCTAATATTATTTCATTGTTTGTATGTCTTTCTCAATACAAAAATAAGAAATAATATTATTTCATCAACTTCCGAACTTTTGCTGCCCTGTCCCAGCATCCCACGCTAGCATACAGGTTTGCCAATTGCACATGAGTAGAAACCACACTCTGGCTCCAATTGCACAGGTTTGCCACGCTATCTGCAGCCTCAATGCCAACCCACACACTTCCATGAACCCTACAGGATGAAAGGCTGCGACACGTAAGGCTGTGCTGGGCATATATACCTTGCAATCATGGAGTTCCAAGATACATTATCTTTGCCATCCAAATTTTTGAATATGTAAAGCGCATCTTTGACATCCCCAAGATACGTTATCTTTGCCTTCCGAGATACATTACCTAGTTGTAGTTCTTTCATTAAGTAGGTTTTGGCTCTGGTGACTTTTCAGTGTCTACTTTGCTTAAATTTATGAAGGGCATTCTTGATTATGAAACAACTGGGCAATACTTTAAAGTGCTCTAAAAGATTTCTTAGTTGACTTCAACTTTTATGGCTTAGTTTGTGACTTTCGGTAGTGACTTGTTTATTGAGATGACAACCCTATCACTAATTGCTGGCAAAGAGCACTTCTGCCATGCCCAAGAGCTCCACTGCCTGTGCAAGCACGTAGAATACTTGCATACGTAAAATCATCGGGTTTTGAAGAATGCCTATCTCATTGAAAAGCTGCACACACACATCAACTTGCCACCCTTGTGCAAACCCTGAAATAATGGATGTCCACAACACCACATTTCTCACAGGCATTTCATCAAACGCCCTATAGGCAGTCTGTAACTCACTGCATCTACCATAAAACTTACCAAAGATCTTCCAATATACACATTGGCAACAAACCCACTTCTTATTTCTGTGCATGACAAAGAATCAACAGAGCTAGAATCAAACATGTCATCGAACAAAGTTGAGATTTTTTATTGGTGAATTAGAATCAGAGGATAAAAAAAATAGAAAATCTCTCTATGTGCCCCTCCATGTCTTCTATCTCGTCAGCCCACCGCCCCACTGCCCCACCACAGAAAAATCAGAGAACAAAGTTGAGATTTTTATTGGTGCAGCAAGTAGCTCTAGGTATTGGTGGTTTGGTTGTCACGACCAGTGCCATTTAAAATGTCCTTTTGGACAAGTAAATGGACAGGTAAATGATGTCCATTGAATTGATTCTTCTGCTAATCTAATTTGCCAAAATCTTAATTTACAATCAAATTTACTAAAATATTTACTTTCTTGAATTTTATTCATAAGTTCATCTTTATTTGGTAATTTTTACCTATCTTCATAAGTATTATCATTTAATCTCATATAATTATACACTATTCTCGCTTTACCTCTTTTAAGCTCCGGGTGTTTTTTAACTACAAAGGCTGCTGAGCTATGCCTAAATTTTGAAAGTCTAATTACTTTTAAATTTAAAAGCTCTTTTTATTTGGTGTTCAAATTCTTGCTTGTCTAACAAGTTACAAGGCATATATGTTGTTTTAATTGTTAAGTCTAGATTGATAATATCTAATTTTGCTAATATCTTATTCTTATTCCAATATAATTGGGGATCTTCTCTATTCTCCTACAATTGGATACTCATGGTAAAATATTATATCATCATGTTCTAGATACTCATGGTAAAATATTATATCATCATGTTCTAGATTATTTTGTTCATCTATCTTTTCTTCATTTATTTCTTCTAATTCTTCTATATTATAATATTTAAAATTTTGTTCTTTTATGTTAATATTATTGTAAGACTCTAATATGTTACTTTGATCAGTTGTTTGTGGTTATACCTTTCTTAACAAATTTAATATCTGGATGTGTATATAAAAATCATCCTTGTAAACTTTTTTTAAAAATTTAATTCTAAGATAAAAGGATATGATCCTCCCGGGGATATAAAAGTTAAGGGTAAATTAAACTGATGTCTTTCTATCCTAATTGGTATAAAATTAATACAATGTGTTAAATATACAGGTCTTGTATCAAACTGTATTATTCTTACTGGTCTAGCTAGTTTTTGCCTAAATTGTCCTGGCACTAACTCTTCTTTTATTACATTTTTTGTGCTACTTGTA
The DNA here is from genome assembly GCA_018703695.1 of Prunus fruticosa. Lineage (NCBI taxonomy): Eukaryota > Viridiplantae > Streptophyta > Magnoliopsida > Rosales > Rosaceae > Prunus > Prunus fruticosa. The sequence continues at coordinate 622,226 of CM031923.1, read as the reverse complement.
TCTATCATAGCTGTTGTTTGAATTTTATTTTCTTTTGACAATTCTAACTCACAATTAATTGTTATTAATGAACTTGTCTATTGTTTCTTTATACTATGGCAATTATTCTTTTGATTATTGTTATTTATTATTTAAACTGTATTTATTTTCATTGGTCTATTATTATAACAAGGTTTACAATAAACTATTGTCTTAGTGTAATATTTTTCTACCACTATTTTCTTACATTGATTACATTCTTGAGGCCATCCTAAATTAACATATTTAAATTCCTCATGCTCTTTTGTTCTTCAAACATATACATATATTCATCTAATTCACTATCGGAATTACTAGAATAATATGATTCTGATTCTAAGTCTAAGGCATTAACACTATAAATACTTTCATTATCGCTTAAATTATCATCAAGACTATAAATTGATTCTAAGTCTTCATCATCTTTTAATTGAAATTGCTCAATTAATTTTATTTTTTCTCTAGGTTGCTTTCCTAAGTTGGAACACTTAGGTCTAATATGTCCTACTTCACCACAAAGATATTTACATTTACTTTTATTGGGTACTTTATATTTTCTAATTCATGGTTTATTTGTTCTTTTCCTAAATTGTTTAGGGATATATTTTCTCCTTCAAAAAGTTTTTGAAGGTTGAATTCTAAAAAATTTATGTTGTTGTTTATAAGGTCTATATTTTCTATAACTCTTTTTATATAGCTTTTTCTGCCTAAACTTTCTATGACATCCATATTGTGTAGGTAAATCTATATTTTTACAGCTCATGTAAAACTGTTTTCTAATTTGTCTTTTTGCTTTTATTTGACTACATTCTGATCGTAATATATCATATACATGTTTTATTGTTACTCATATGGATACATCTAGTTTCCTAGGGTGTTTTTGCCATTCATTCCAAAAAATTTCTCCTATTGGTCCTTTAATTTTTGTCATATAAGTATCTAATAAATTAAGATCATCAATTCTACCAGTTTTACTTAAATACTTGAAAAAGTCTGAATATATTCAATAATATATTGCAAATCACAAATTTGTAATTGTTTTAAATTTCTTATGGCTCTAATTTGTTCTTGTTCATTTCTACCTCTAATCTATTATGATCTAAAAATTCATGTTTAATTAATTTAACAAAAGCATCTATATTAAACATTTCTTTTGCTACTTGATGTTCTCTTGGATTTTTAGTTTTCCATGCTTGAAAGTAATCAAACACCATTCCATCTAAAGTATGTTCAAAGTAATCTAACATATCTTTATTATTGCTAAAATCTAACATTAATGCTGCATGTACACTTCCTTTTTCCCAATCTTGTGGATCTATACATGATCTAAGTTTAATATATTTCCTGCTAAACTAATTTGTTCAATTCCTTTATAAGGTATTCTAATTTTTCTTAGTCCAATTGTTTCTTGTTGAAAGGATTTGTATAGGTTTCTTCATTATTTTCTCTATATGGTTCATTAGTTTACCTAAGATCAAGGTCTTAAATATCGAAGGTTTCGGAAATATCGGTGGTTCAAAAACATGGAAATATCGATGAAAATATCGGGAAAATATCATTATATCGATAAAAATTAGATAAAAACCATGGAAATTGTGATAAAAATCACTGAAATTGTGATAAAAACATGGAAATTTTTAATGAAACTTTGTAAAAAGTTTATTTAGTCAATCATCTATTATTTTAACACAAAAGATTGGAAGGAAATGCATTGCATAGTAGGTTTTGACAAAAAAAAATGTTGATTATATTGTGAGTCTGACAAACTCTGTGACTTCGAAAGTCTAGAGTAATTAATGAAAGAAAATTAAACATCCTGTAGTAATTTATTTATCATTTTTACTACAATATTTTACACTTTATAAATTGCATGGTAAGATACATGAGTAACTTTATTTCACGTTATTCATTGGACATCATGACATGGTACACGTTCTTATATTTATTATTTATCAAAACTTGATTTGTCATGAAAATTAAGCACTTTACCATGCTTAAAAAATAATAGTGAAGATTGAAAATTAACTAAGAACATAAATAAAGTTATCCAAGGAAGAATTAAATAGGAAATAAAGAAAATGATTATAGAGATTTAAGTAATTAAGCAACAATTTGAAGGGGAATTTAGTAAAGTAAGTACTTATAATGAATAATAAAATAAGCAATAACATTAAATGGATTAAATAGGAAAGAAATTAATCATTCATCCCACTCACAGAGGCAAAAGAGTTTAATAGAGACTTTATAAAACTAGGGAGAAGAGGAACAAAAGAGTGGATAAGAATTCTCTCCCAAAAAAAAAAAAAAGAGTGGACAAGAATATTGGGTGAGGGTTATATCTTTTGCGGCCAAGTTAGACTTCAAGTCCAACTAGGGTATAATATTAATGTTATAGTATATAATATTTGTAGGTCAAAACGTGTGTTTAACTTAAAATCAAGAAACCAAAACATTAAAACGAAGTCGTTTCATTAAAGAAAACCTAAAAAAAAACCTCATCTTCTTCATCCCGCTATAGGCTTGCAGAACACAGAAACTGCGGCGCCGTTCTGCCTCGCTCCGCCTCGGCCACTTCAGCACGCCTCGCTGTGCCTCACTCCGCTAAACGTGCAGCAAGCTAAACAGACGAACACTTGAGGCGATTTCCATTCGCGATTAGGCATGCCTTTGAAAGCACTAAGTTGCAGTTGGGATTTGAACGAAAATATTGCTACCGAAATTATTGTGGTATTATCGAGGAAATTATCGATAAATTGATGGAAATGAATGGAATCACGCGAAAATATCGCTACCCAAAAAAATGATAATTTCGCCGATATTTCGCGAAATTATCAATATTTTGTTCATTGCCTAAGATTTTGTTGGTTTGTTTTACTTGCATTGACTACAAATTGTCCAATTGAACTATACTGATCTTCTGCTAGCATGCATTCTACTTCAATTAACATATTTTGATATTCTTTTTCTCCTAAAATATGTTATAATCCTATATTTAAAATTAAATATTTCATTTCTTTATCTGAAAATCTATGTAATCCTAAATCATAGGTCTATGTCATCTATGAGTTTATCAACTACATTATCAAAATTATGCTCAATAATATTTATTTCTAAATTATCAAATGCCAGGTGTATTTCTTCTACTTCACTTTCTAAGTCTTCTATATCATTTATTTGTTTATAATTAGTAAATCTTACTATTGCTTCACCTATACGATTTTCAAAAAATTTGTGCTTTATCAGGTTGTCTATTTTTTGCTACTTGTAAATTGGGTAATATCCATTATGTTCCTTCTAAAAAGCTATTATCTACTGATTTTGCCTCTATCATATTAACATGTTTACTACTAAAAGTTTGTACTAAATTTTAAATTCTACATTAAATTTATAATTATAGTTGTCTAAAACTTTTCCTACATACATAAGACTAATACTTAAATTTTTGTATTCACCTTGCATATTATAATTTTTTGTTCTTATACTAATTTTAATATGTTTACTAAATTCTCTAATATTCATGACATAATTATGAATACATCCTATGATTGCTAGGTTTGGGCTAAGATCTACTTCTATTGTAGATATAGCTGCTTGTTGATGGTTATCTCATCTATCATCATATATGTATACTAATACTTTAGCTCCTACTTGTAATACCCCAAAAAATTCAAAGTAGATTTTCATATTTCAGTGAAAAATAATATTATGGTGAAGAATGATTATGGGTATTTTATCAAGTGATTTTGGATTGAGACTATTGAATTAAGTGTGTTTAATTTCAAGTTAAACAAAAATGCCCTTATGTAACATTTTGTGAATTTTTCAAATGACATTTAAGAAATTGAGGTGAAACCATTATGATTCTTAGGTAGTACGATACTAGTCAACTCAACCAACACACAGGAAATCCTTTCTGAATTTTGGGCCAAAATGACCAAAATACCCCTATGTGTGAAAATTACCAAAATACCCTTGTAGGCACCAAAAAAAGAAAAAAAGAAAAAGAAAAGAGGAATATGTAACGTGTAAGCAAAACCATGCTCTTCCCTCTGATTCTTTCCCCCTTCCCTTATACATTCCCTTCAAAATCGAATCTTGATCTCAATTAAGGGTGAGTTGTTCACCTATTAGAGATGAATCACCTAGTCTAGGCTAAGTGTAATGGATTCTTAAGCTAAGATAAGATTGTAGGATGAAGGAGATGGAAGTTGGGTGAGGAAGAGAAGGAAGAATAGGAGGAAGAAAGGAGAAATCTCCAAGGGTGAGTCAAATTTTGAATTTGTGATTTTTTACTTTGTGTTTGTGTGTTTATAATCGGTAAAGAGTATTTTGAGTCACTTGAGTGATGGGGAAATTGAATTGGAAGAGTTTGAACTTCCATTTTCGGGTTGGGTGGATAGAGCAATTTTTCAAGTGTGGGTGTTTAATGATAGTATGAAGTTTAGAAGAGTTTTGGAAGCCTTAGGAAAAACCTGGGGGCCTCACTTAGAACCAAATCTGGAAATTTGCATTTTCTAGAAATTTGCAGTCCACGAGCATCACTTTGGCTCTCTTTTCCTCCCAATCCTTTGCGTTTTTTAGGAATCCATTTGTTGGGTTTTAAACTAGACTTGGCAAGGAACAAAAACGAATTGGTTTTGTCGAATTTGGTTAAGTTTTGATACATCAAACACATGTGCAAAGTTTGGAAAAAAAAAAACGTTTTCTGCAGAAAAACCAGCAACGAGTCCAACTTTGGAGCTAGTTTTCTTCTTCATTTTAGCTTCGTTTTGAGTGTAGTTTGTTGAATTAGAAACTAGAGGTATTAAGCTTCAAAACCACTGCAAGTTTGCCCAATTTCATTAACTTTAGGTTTGTCAAAACGTCTCACAAAGTCTGGGTTTTAATATGAAAAACCAAGGGAAATATGCAGTTTTTTTGGGAAGATGATGAACAGGAACCAGGAAAACAAGCCCACTCGCGGCTGCTGCAAGTGGTGGCTGTTCCGGTAGTCTCCGACGCCATATTTTTAGTCCATTCCGCTCGATTTCTCGAACCGATTCCGATGGAATAGGTTTCAGGTCGTTTGGAGAGTTGTAGCTTAGAGAGGGTACCACCCTCTATGTTAAGAGAAAAAAAGTTTTGTTTGAAATTAGAATTTCTAACCTCATTTATGTTATATTTTTCAAATCTAGGAACGGGAGTGAACTCAGCAACCTCCTAAGGGTAATTTCATCATTTTAGCTTTTTGGAACATGAGGTAGGGTTTCCTGATTTCCCGATGATTGGGCTATGCCACTTTTAATCTTAGTGCTTATATATAGTACTATAAATATAAATATTCTTGTTGCATTGCTCGGTGAATATTATTTGGTGTTTTGTGAAAATTATTATTGATGTTTCTTTGTGGATATTATTTGACGTCGGGTGAATAATTATTCGGTAGAGATAATTGATGTTTGTGTTGCATTACATATGTATCATAAATACAGTGGTGTTTAGGGTGTATGTGTCCTTTGAGGTCTATCTAAGGGGTGGGAGAATGCCTTAGATATATTTGAGTAAAAAAAAAGTGGAATATATTCAGGTGACAGGAGTAGGGCTTGAATATAGTGAGGTGATGGGAGCAGGGCCTCTAATGAAAAGTGAAAGTTGAGAAATTCGTAAACAAAAGAAAAATGGGTTAAGGGACGGATGAGCACTAGTTCATATTTTAGGGTATTCGGAGCCACAGTGGTAAAATGGATGGTATGAGACATACAAACTTGTTGCCTTAAGGTATGAATTAGTGGGATTAGAAGGGAGTGAGTTCATGGCATCACCGTAGATGCAAATTTATTTATTGGTCTGATTGCATAATTATATATCTTGTGTTGTTTGATGCATGACACTTTGATTAATTGTGATAGCTGACCTTGAGGGGCTTGACGGTACTCTAATGGGCATTAGAATGCTCATATCCTAATAGATTGTGCAGGATTCAAACGAAGTTTGAGGAAGCGGGTTTCAACTAAGCTGCTAGGTTTTTGTTGTTGATTTGTGTAATTAATAATTGTAAGCAGTCAACCGCTTGATAAATATCTTAGTGTGTATTTAACTACGAGCTATTGTGACTCTGATTTTGTGATGTTAAGTAAATTTGTATTATTGGCGACTCTATTTCTCATCATATCATGGTTGTTTGATTTTATTTTTATGACTATGGTATGACTCACACCATGATCCGAGAATATTCCTTATTTTCGAATCGGGTCGTGACACTACTTGTGCTCTTGTGAGTCCAACTATTCCTATCATAATTGTTCCTATATGAATTTGTTGATACTGTGACTTTTTAAGATGTTCTATTGCTGTGTTACTAATGGCAAGTTTGGCATTGTTGTGCTGTGAAATAATCGCTGTCAGATTTGCTGTGAGAGAAATCAGCTGTGAGATAAAGCAGTTTGCGTTTGGTAAACTTTTTGTTAAAAGTGTTGTTGGTACTGATTCCCGCATAATCAAAAAATGATTCTTGCATAATCATTAAACCTAGCGCCTCTTCAAAACTGATTCTTGCATAATCAGAAAATGAAAGCACCTAATTAGCTGCTTTCCCTTATAGCTTTTCCCCACAACAATTTTTAACAATAAATGATTTTCTCATAGTTTACCAAACAGGCTGGGCTTTTCAAAAAAATTTAAAAATCATTTATCACCCTAAATAAGCAATGGCAAACGGGCACTAAGTAAATTAAAAGTTACTTCTTTATCTATACAGCTTACTTCATGTTGACTAATGTTACTTACAATACTATGTTTATTTTCAAATCTTCCAAATCAATATAAATTATATTTATTTTTATGAGATTTTTCATAATCTTTCCTAAAAAATTCTTGTGCTTCTTGTTCACAAAGGTATATATCTTCTATATTACCTATTTCTTTTCCTTTTCTCTTAAGAGCACTTCTAGCGGAAGGTTGTGGCCCGGGTGGGAGGGGGACCAAGCCCAAACCAAAGGTTCCAGTGCGCAAATGCAGCCCGGGCAAGGGTTGGGTCCCAAGAGCCCAGGGCAAAATGATGTAACGCGACGTCAGGAATCAAAAAATTTGAAAAAAATACCAAAAATTCCAGAATTTTTTTAATTATAAATACCTAGCCATATTTTTTACTTCCCACACCAAAAACTCTATACAAATTCATCTCCTCATATCTCATGTGAATAGTGACAAACCTTGCCTTGCCTTTGCCCTTTGGGGTGGAGGTGCCCTAAAGAGTTCCATTTACTTCATTGATTTCTACTATTTGTTCTTCCAATTAGTCTACTTTTTCAGCTAGATTTAAAATTAATTGGATAATTAAATTATTTTATCTTGTAGGGATATTACTACTTGCAACAGATGTTGTAAATTCTATAAGGCCTACTGGTTTGTTATCTAGTTTACCAACTTCTTATAATGCTTTGATATATTTATTATTAATTTTAGAATATGTCATTAAACTAAAAGTCTATCTATTTTATGATTTAACTTTTCTACTCGTTCAGTTAATGGTTTTTGTACTAATTGAATTTTTTGCACTTCTATTTTTAGTTGCTCAATAATTTCTAATGATCGGAGTTCTATTTGTTTTGGCTTGCTATCTATAAGATCTATGAGGTCTTTGATTTCTTTCTTACTAGGAGATCTTTGAATATTTTTATTATTATCTTCTAATTGAGATGTTATATAGTCTAAGTTTTGTCTAATTGTTTTTAAGGAATTTTTGTGAAAATATTCTAATAATTGTTGAATTATTCTATTATATTTATTATGTTCAAATTTTACACTTTCAGCTTGACTAATTAAAATGTCAACAATACTATTTTCTAAGGGACTATTACTGCTATGTAATGGATGTTTGTGTTCTTTTTGTGAAAAATAACAAACTAATGTATTATTATCTAAAGTTAATTTTCTCTTTTGTTGTTCACTGATTTCTAGATTAAGGTATTCTATCATATAATTTATCTAAGTCTATCTTTTTCTTTTATTCTAATAGGTGTCCACCAAGGACTAAACAGGCAATGAGTTCACTGTTCTTAACTGGTGATTCTGGTAATTAACAAAATTTTAACATGTTATAAAACGTTGGTTTTTATCAGTTGTGTTGATTGACTTCTACACTCAAGGTACTTTATTGTTATAATTATATTATTAATGTACTAAACTTAGGTTCTGATACCATATTCTTTTTACGAGATCTCGATCAAGGGTTCTAAAGGCTAAAATAACAACCAAACACCATGCCTAGAACAGGGAACTGCAAAGACGCCAACTTAAAGGGCTATGGAGTAGAACTCAAAGGTTCCCTGATAGACATCCAATTATTGTTATGGCAAATATCAAACAAGACCAAGTGCTCAAACAAAGTATTGATCGTCAGTTTGGCAAGATAATAACATAATTATAAAAAGTGTTTCCTTGTTTTGGACAAGAAGTCTACTAAGAAAACCAAAAACAAAAGAGAAAAAGACTTACTTAATTGCTTATGTTTCTGGAATTGTTATGATCGGGTATTAACGATGGTCGGCGGTATTAATAATGGTCGGAGTAAGAGAGTATAATAAGAGAAAGTATATGAACAAATGGAGTTTATTGATTGAAAACTGAATGAGAAAGTACTGAGATTTTTTCTTCTCTAGTATTGTACTTATCTCTTCGGAGTTACAAAACTATATACACCTATTCACCGACTTTGCTAAGGATGGCTAAGGATGAGAAGATGAGCCTCTCTATCTGATACCATCTCTCTATCTATCTAAAATTTCATACACACTTCACATGCCAACTGATGGCAAACAAACGATTTTCATGCATTTTAAGACAAAATGCACTCAAAAATATGTACAAAGAAACAAAAACATTATTTCTCGCACTATTGGACAGAGACAAAGTGACAAAGTTTTCACATGGTTTGGTCGCTTGAAGACAAAATCTTCACATGTAGGCCTGGTCTCTTCACATGCTGATGGTGGTTTTAGGTGGAGGAAAGAGCTATAGGACTTGCATGTTTTTTATGCTAAAGATAATGGGCTTATTCGTCATTTTGAAAAGATTTTGGGTCTCTTTGAGAGCCGGCTGCTTCTTTTGGGCTTTTCACTAAATTCCTATTAGATTTATATCGACTGTTATAAAGTATAAAAGAAAGTCCACACTTCTAAGAGAATTTATAATGGGTTGTTCATACTTAAAGGAGTATTTTTGCATCTAAAATAGTTCAATCAATTGAACTATTTGATTGAACTATTTTGGCATCTATTGAATTGAATTGCAATTATTTTTTTTTTGTTGAGAAAAAACGATAGTAATTATTGATGAAACATATCATAGTACAAAGCCAAAAAAGAGCCCAAATGGGTACAATATCTCTAGTGACCAAAACCAACAACATGTTCATTTGATTTGAACAGAATTACACTTAAATCAACAAATACTCAACACCCTGATTCAACATCTCAAAGGACTCGTACTTAAACTAACAATACATCTCCACCGCGTAACGGCAGAAAACGACATATTTGTACTACAGCCGAAAATTAGAATACAAAACACAGCAAACTCCTAAATGGTTCCTAATGAGTAATAAACTTAAAACAAAAAATAGGAACACCACTTCACATCCTCTCCGGCAATCGAAGAAATTCATATCGCCATACTGCTAAACCCTTAGTGTCACACCGGCTAAACCCCAACCCACACAAACTGGTAACTTTCATTATTGTAACTCCAAACACTGAACTGAGCCAAAACCCTGTATATGTGGGCCAAAAGTGGCAACTAAACCATGGCGACAATGGTGTTTCGCCATGTTAGCTTCCACATCACATATGAACCAGCATAGCAACCGTTAGGGGCCGTCGTTTAAGTTTTCAGCGCCCGTTTTCATTTTCAGAGAACAAAACCAAACCAAGAATCCATTCGGTGGGCTAAAAACAAAAAACATTGAGAATGTTTTCATAAAATGAGAACAACTTCGCGTGTACTTCAAGAAAATAGAAAAACGATGTTTTCATTCTCACAGGAAATAAATGCCTAAAACAAAAATAGAAATGCACAAAGGCCCCATCACTCTACCTAGCAAAACAGAAGCAAAACGAAAATCAAACGAAACATAAATGAAAATCAAACTCACCACGGCCACGACTGCCAGGTACCAGTCACTGCCATAGCCACTAACCCTACAACTGCCAACAAACCTCACAGACCCAGTCCCCACATCACCACCACCTAGGAAACCCAACCGACACCAATACCACCACCATACCAATATAATATGATAGGACCTGACCCAAATTCCATTTTGGATTCAGAGTTCGAACCCTGTGTGTGTCTGACACCTGGCAGATTCGGCACTCTTGACCAAGTTGCCCTTCTAAGTTTCCTAAATTCTTTTTCTTCAAGTCTGACTTCTTTCCAAAATTCGGCAATCCCTCCTGTAATTCGCTCGTTTCCCAAAAATTTTACCTGTATAAAACATGATTTTAAAATGTCAAACGTTCAGCATGCACAAAAATAGAGTTCATGCAACCAAGCATCACATCATTTGGCCTTAGGCCTTGTTAAATCAAATAAATCATTCTGTTAACGGAATTTGATCCTAATTTTTAGAACAACACCAATACAATAATAGGTTTCAAAATAATTTAACTGAACAACTTTTCAATCACTTGGTCCTCCACTTGCACCTAGTAACTCTAAGTTGCCTACGTACCGTTAACAAGGGATCAAGCCACACATAGTTCTTTATCTATTTATATTGCACTTGTGTATCTTGTAAATTGTTACTTTTCATTGTGATTGCAAATCAATCTTAGTTCTCATGTTAGTGTTATGCTCAATAACATTCACAACCTCTAAAGTAAAACTTCCCAACTTTCCCAATTCTCAAAACAGTTCATACTCAGAACATAAGTAAGCCACTCATTGAACTTCCTCTAATTCATCAATCATTTTATAAATTACTGGCTTAGATTATTAGATATATATGAAATAAAAATAAAGATAAAAATAAAACAAACAAACTCTGAAGACACTTTTAACCCTTCCTTCGAAACTCACATAAAGCTCATTTATAAATACATATATATATATAGACTTATAATTAACTTATTTCAGATAAGTAGGAAGACGAGAAAATTATTAAAATAGCATTGACCAAGTGAAATCTTAATGTCAATACCAACAACTTAACTAGAACATAGATTTTCCTCTTTTACTTGTAAAACAAACTCATCGCCTAAGAAATTAATTGTGAACTATATAAAATCCTTAAAACTTAAAAACTCTCAATTCTTATCTCATAAAATCAGAAAATAGGTATTAAAACTTTTACTCAAAAATACCAAGATTAAATCATCAATTTTAGTTTAAACGTCTTAAAATTAAAATACTCTCCACCTAGGCGTACCCCATTCGTGATCCATCAATACCTTTAATATGCCGTCAATTTTGATAATATTCCATCAATTCCAATAATATTCTGTCAATTCCAAGTACCGTGTCTGTTACATCCCCGCAGGCCTTGGAAACACAAAGTCACCCGAGCCGCATTCCTCGCAGGCCTCAGGGGACCCTTAGTCAACCTGAGTTGCATTCCTCACAGAACTCGGGGACATGTAGTCAGCCCGAGAACCCACATCCTGGCACCACACGGTTCAGGCGTCCTCGAAACTCGTGGGGTAATGTCGTAAATGACAAATCTGTTTCAAAGGCAACTTGGGGGAGAAGGGGGGGGGGGGGTACTCCTGAGGTGGGTTTGAAAACCATAGTTTGAAACTTATCTTGAAATTCCTCTTATTTCACAAACCATACTTAACTTTCCAGGAATCAGTTCTCAACTACCTTGAAATTTACACTACATACTGTTGAGAACTAGTGTCCATAATTCATCATTTTCAACTGCTAAGTATATGTATTAAATATAGACATGCACTTAAATATTTAATTAGTTTATTAATCACGTCGAACTCCGATTAACAAACCATTCCGATACTATAATGATAATCTTAATAGCAATAAATGACTAGATAAATAAATAAATAAATAACCACTACCCCTAGAGATTCCATTAGTTCCAATAATGTATAATCTCAACTGCCTAAACTTGGTCAATCAGGCCCGCGAGGCCCACGACTTCCCATTTCCGATCCGAAGATTCTTATGAGTTCCACAAGGTTTACTTAGCATGTCATGTATGTTTGGTTCGAATTGAAAGTCGGATCGCTCGCGATCGGATGATCAGATGATTATAGTAAAACACAACTTTAAGTTATGGAATCGGATCATCCGAGGCTCCAATTAGAGATCCGCGAATTCCTACACGATCCGCGAATTCCTACACGATCCTAGACATGCCTAGATCAATATATTTTAAATTGGAGTCAATCCAACTGTCCAAACATATCAAATCCGGATAACGCGAATAGGCGTAAATCCATTCAAGGTTCGAACAACGTCCCAATCATAATCTGAGCACACGTACGCATTCAGGACAACACAAGGATCGCAGCGGAATGGGAAAATGACATTGCTACATTACCCACGTACGCCAGCAACACGTGGGTGGCTTGATCAATACCCGGCCATCGAAAAATCATTGAATCAAGCCACAAACCTTATACCATTCAAATCAGTACGTTGAGGGGAGTTCAAAACGCTTAAGAACCGGCCAAGAACTGGCTGGCAACTGGCCGGAATTTCAACTCAAAATTCGGCCAAAATTGAGTTTTAGATCAAGTGTTCTAAAGTACAAATTGAAGGCTAAGCACCCTATAGACAGTTAAAATATGAAGAGAGGGTTCGAAAACACACCTGTTTCGACGGAGAAGTTTGCGGGAACCGCTGGGCGACGCGGGGAAAATCGAGAAAAACCAATTGTCGCCGCCTGTAGGATTCGAGTTTTTGAGATGGGAAAACGGGTGGGTCTTGATGGCGAGGTCGAGCTCGTTCGAACAAGACCACGCCGCCCCTTGCCGTGGCCGGAGTAAAGAGAATCGGAGAGAGAGAGAGAATCCAGTTTAAAAAACCAATTTTGCAAAATTATGATTTTGCCCCTACTTGAATTTTGATCATATCTCTCTCGTTACAACTCAAATTTGAGCCCACTTCGTGTCTACAAACTCATCTCGATGTGCTCTACGCAACAATACAATTGAAATCCCCAAATTCCTTCCCGAATAAAAAGTTAACTTTTAAACCATTAAAAATATTACGAGGTAAAATTGTCTTTTACTTGAACAAATTAATAATTAAATATTAATTTAGGTTTTGGTTATTACATAATCACCACCAAACACCCAATCGAACCCAATACACATCTCGCCACCTAGTAAAAAAGTAATCGACCCCAGCACCTCCACCACCCATACCCAATCAAAGCACCATCATCGGCATCACCACCCAATTAGGAGAGAGAGAGAGAGAGAGAGAGAGAGCTGGGTTGATGGGATTCATGCCATGGAAGGAAGGAATGGGTGCAACGACATGAAGAGATAGGTAAAAAGAGGGAAGGGAGAAGAAAAGAGAAAGTAGAGGGAAAACGAAAGATAGGAAACGGCCTGGGAAGGGAAAATAAAAGAGAAAAAAGAGAAAAGGAAGAAAGAAAAGGAAAAAAGAAGAAAAGAGGAAGGAAAAAAAATAGATAAAAATAATTTTAACTTTAAAAAAAAACAATATAATTTTTTATTTGTCAAATTATACATTTTAAAAAATATTTTTTAGAACATAATTAGCAAAAATATACTTAAAAAATAACTCGCATATTATTATTCTCAAATTGTACCTGCCAAACACGTTTTCATTGTTTTTATTTTATGAATCTATTTTCTAATTAATCTATTAGACACATTTTCAAATCCTAAAAATGCAAATTCATTTTCTTGTTTTCATTCTTTGAAAACGTTTCCAAACGGGCCCTTACTATCTCTCCGACGTCAACACCACCGCTTCTGCCTGGGATAGATAGCACCACTAGTTACTTTTATTATAACCAAGCAAAAAACACCCAAACCAAAAAAAACATGCAACCAAACATGCAACTAGGAACAGCAAAACAAAAAACAAAACCAAGATGCATGAGAAAGGAAAGGGAAAGAAAGAAGAGAAGAAAAAAAAAAGGGTGAGAGAGAGAGAGAGAGAGAGAGAGGTTGAGACGGAAGAGAGAGGAGGAAGAGAGGGGCGAGATGGAGGGTTAGGGGAGGCAGAGGCCTCTTGCCCCTTCCCCCTCTCCCCTAAGGGTGGGGGCTAGGGTTTTTTTTGGCTTGTGAGAGGAGATAATTTTTAATTAAGCTGCATTTTTACTTGCAATAATACAGTTCAATAGCTTAAGATCAATAGTTATATCTACATACATGTTTCTTTCAATACTCAAATAAAATAAAATAGATACATTTAATAACACTAAAAATTATACCATTTCAATATTCTCAAAAGAGATATTTAAAAATAGACAATTTTGAATATATTTGGAAAACAAAATTATTTTTTATGCCAAACTTGTATATTTGGAATTTGTTTTTCAAAAATATAGTCAATGAAAGTTATAATGCAATTCAAGATGTGGGTCTCATGGTTAGCCTATTGCAATACATTAACAACATAATGCATTAATTGTTGTATTTTTTATTATTTTTAATTGGCATGTGGGTCACGTGGTTAGGGCTCATTTGGGAGTGATTCTAGATAGACCAGAATCACTTTTGGGGAGAAGCATCTACCATGTGCTTCTTCATATAATCACTTTTAATGATTTTAAGTGATTCTAAATAAACCAGAATCATTTTTGGGGAGAAGCACCTCCCATGTGTTTTCCCATAAAATCACTTATTACAACTTACAGTGATTGTATGGAGAAGTGATTCTTCATAGAATTGATTATTGGCCTATTAAGAATTACTCCCAAATGAGCCCTTAGAGCATCCATAATGGTGGTGTGTAAATTTGGGGGTGTAAAGCCACTTTTATATCCCCTTTACACCTCCAGGGGATGTAAATGTGATTTTAGTTCCAATGGGGAAGATGTATATTTGATTTATTTTTGTGTGTGTTAATCAAATGCAATTACATATGGGTCATTGAATTTCAAAAAGAAACAATTTGGGCCACTCATTTGGTGACCGTTGGAGACTCTATTCAATCAATTTGCACTTTGTCTTCCATGTGGCCCGCCACTTTGCTTTTTCTAGAGAGTATCCTTCTACTTGCACATGCATGGAGAGTGGAATCACCTTTTCAGCTGCTCTTCTCTCTTCTCTCTCCTTATTTCTTGCTTGTGGGGTCTGCAAAATGGGTGTAAAAATGGATGTAACTTAGCATCTTTTTATACACATCCGATGGCCAATGTAAATTTACAACCCTTTACATCCTCCCACTGCAGCAACTTCCGGTGGTAATAGGTGTAAATTTAGCATACATCCACCTTTACACACTACCATTGTGGATGCTCTTAGCTTATTGCAATTGCAAAAGTGGTTTGGTGCGGCTAGGGCTAACTCAATATCACTTAACATTTTTATATTTTTTTATTGCTCTAGAGTTGTAAGCCCTTATTAGTGTAGTTGTTTGGTACAGAAGTCTAAGGTTGCAAGTCAGGATTTTGACTCCCTATGGCTCCAGTCTTTGAATTTTAATGCCATGTAACCATTTATTGTGGCCAAGAATCGACCATTTTCATATTCTAAAATCGTGAACTAGACCAGATAAAATTAGTTTGGTTCGATTCTTAGCTGTTGTTTGATTTTTTGGTCAAACAGTTTTTTCAGTTCAGTTCTATTTAGTTCTCTCGTTTGCAGTTTGTATGCCCACTTGTAATATTGGAGAGGGGACTTGGTTTTCTCACACACATAAACACTACCAAGATGTCATGGGGGTTCAAACCTGAGACTTGAAACCTCACACTCACTATTGTAATTTTTTCCTTTTTAAGTTTTTTTGGGGCAGAACCTAAGGGCTTGTTTTGGTACATCGCACTGTACTAACTAATTTTAGTCGAATAATATTAATCTATTCTAGAGAGTAGTGATCATTTATCTATTTGAGCAAAAATTATGCATAGGGAATATTCACTGATTGATTCCTTGATCCTCGATCTTCCTTCTCTCTCTTCTTGGATCCCTACAAAATAAATTGGAGTAAATAGACCACACCTGAGGGGTGTTGGCCATAGTCCCTCTAATGCCTAAGTTAGTTCAATTGAATCTTGATAAAGATACGACAATAGCTAAAGTGGATGGAGATTTCTCTCGCGGGGAAAGCCGAGTGGCCTTAGCCATGTGCAGTGGCACTTAGCTGTGTGAGGAGAGAGAGAGAGAGAGAGAGAGAGAGAGAGAGAGAGAGAGAGAGAGAGAAGAGTGATTTCTCTAGGGTTTTTGGAATTAGAGAGGAATTTAGAATTACCTTGAATACCTTATGTAGCCATATATTTATAGGCTCCTTGTATGCTAAGGTTTGAAGAATAATTCTTATTTAATTAGGCTTATTCTTACCCAAAAATAGGAGATTTGAATTAATCAAGGAGATTCAGTGAAAATCTCATCCTTGATTTAGGGAGATATTCTCATCTTAAATAAATTATAATTTCCCTAATTAAATAAGATTTAATTAGGGTAACTAATTGACCTAGGAAATTTCCCTTTCCCATGTGTCACCCATTCATTGGTCGTCGAAATATATGCTCCCACAAATGCCTCTCAGCTTCTACATGGCGCGTATGTGGCAGGTAGGAGATGTGAAATACTCTTAAGGCTTTTCAACTATGTTTGGGCTTCCAATTATGAGTTGGGCTCCTAGTGGGAATAGGCTTGTGACTCCTTGTTGGTCAAGGATACCCAAATGCAAGGCTTTTCTTCGCTCCTCTTCGTATCGCAAACTTACTTTCCTATACTTTCTAGCTTATGAGAGAGATCTTAGAGGATTGTACTGCTTGTTGAGGAGAGGAGTTGCCGTGCACACCAAGGTGGATCACACTTGGGTTTTTATTGTTCTTCAATTTTTTCTTCGCGGTGAGGACCAGTTGGCCTGTTGCTGTCTATTGTCACCAAAAGCGGTGTCTTTTAAAATTTATAAACTCGCAAGCGCACGAATCGAATATAGCATAAACGTGTAAGAGCGAGATCGTACCCAAGGGATTGCGTGTAAAGATAGAAAACCAATTATACCCAAGTTAATTTCATTGCCAACCTAGTTGATTCAAATGGTGATTTGTTTGTTGATAAAGAAAATTAAATAAAGCATGAAACAAATATGGAAATGACAATAAACTGAAATTAAGATTTAAATTTATGAGAAAAAATAACTAAGGTATTAGAATCCACACCATTATTCCATAAGATCCTAATTATTTATCTTTCAATTCCCATGGAGTAGCAATCTAGAAATCAATCTACTGCTTTCTCAAGATTTATCAATTAAGCTTGTATTTTAGATCATAAGTAAATTTTTCTTCCCTTTATAAGTACAAATTCTAAGCATAATATGTAAACAAAATTATTTAACTACAAAGGATCAAAGTTTCCTAAGCATCCTATGTGAAAAAGTTTATTTGAATAACAAAATATCAAAGAAATTTGTAAACTAGAAATATAAACCAAGGATGAATTAATAGATTAATCCAAACTCTTAACTACCACAAATACATGTTATATGTCACAATACATGATAGAAGTGGTGAAAAGAAGATTAATCTATTAATCATGTGAAGTGAAAATTATAATCATTGAACACCACAATATTTGAGAATTGAAGATAAAAACTAGAACTTTATTTAATGATGGTGTTTCATCCAACCTTAGTTAAGTATTTTAAATAGACATAATTAATATTTAAAACAAAACAAAGAAACTAAAATACATAATTTACATGAGAACTAGGAAAGGAAGAACAAGTTTAAAAGAGTTGTTAGCTCTTGGTTCTTTCCTTTCCATCATTGTTCTCTTTCTTCCTCACTCTTTCTCTCTCTCTCTCTTGCCTTCTGCTGTGTTTTTCCTGAATTTCTCCACCCTTTCTCTCTTGAGTTGTTGCCTATTTATAGAAGCATGAAGTCCCTTTCATTCCAGCTGCATATGCAAGCTGTCTTCTAGAACCTGTCTTGGTGTGTGACAGCCTGTGGATTGAGTTTTTATCCAATTGCTCCAATTTTTGGATATGTTTTAGTCGACATCTTATTGAACAAGTGTCATGAAGGATATTTATTCATTTGAGCATGGGAAAATTCGTTTTTCAGGTCTGCAAATGGACTGTACAGCATGAGCTGTAAAAGGGCAAAGTCATGAACCTGTCTTGGTGTTTGACAGCCTGTGGATTGAGTTTTTATCCAATTATTCCAATTTTTGGATATGTTTTAGTCGACATCTTATTGAACAAGTGTCATGAAGGATATTTATTCATTTGAGCATGGGAAAATTCGTTTTTAGGTTTGCAAATGGACTGTACAACATGAGCTGTAAAAGGCAAAGTCATCAAATCCAAATTGAGTTCTTCCTCTCTTTTTGCAACACATTGCTTATTCCTCCTCCTCCTCATGCCATTGGTGGAAGACACTTAATATCTACATACAACCACTCATTAAATACAAAAACAAAGATTGAAAATAGCAAATACAAATACTCTAATAAATTTACATAATACAAAAGAAAATACTAACAAATATAAATTTAAGGATAAAACTTGTATTTATTTTGTGCTCATCACTGTCGACTGTGGCCATCACTTGCCAACTGCTACCCTTTTTTTTCTCTGTTGGGTTGCCAAGACCATGGGTTGCTCCTGCAATCTTGGGTCTATTTAGGTTGCGACCTGCCTGCCTTGTGCGATTTGGGCCACGATTTGGGCTCCGACATACTTTAGCCAAAACGGCATGACTTTGTAGCAATATGTACCTCTTTTTTTCTTTTTTTTTTTTTTTTTCCTTTTAAGGTAAGACCCAAGGGTATACACTGCCGATAGCAGTAACTAATCCCTTTCGCCGAGGGAGCTCTCCCTAAGGAGGTAAACGGCTGGCCACGAAATGCACTCCATTCCCATGGGCGGGGATCGAACCCCCAACCACATGGTTAAGGAATGAGGTGAGCTACCACCATACCACATCTCATGGTTGCAATATGTACCTCTTTCAATTATAAAGAAGTCTTCACTTTATTGTCCCCATGCATCATGATTTGATTGTAGCCGAAACATTCGTCCATGAAGCTTAGTAGTTGATTACCGGAAGTTGAATCTACAAGTTGATCAATTCTTCGCAATGGAAAGTTGTCATTCGGGCATGCCTTGTTAAGGTCAGTGTAGTCCACACACACTCTCCACTTGCCTTGGTCTTTCTTAGCCACCAGGACATTGTTGGCCAGTCACTCCATGTAGGGAACTTCTTTAATGAAGACGGCAACTAGGAGCTTGTCAATCTCAACTACAATGATGACAACTTGATAATGATACGACAATAGATAAAGTGGATGAAGTTTTCTTTCACGGGGAGAGTCGGGTGGCCTTAGCCATGTGTGGTGGCACTTAACCGTGTGAGGAGAGAGAGATGAGATGGGCGGTGAGAGAGAGAGAGAGAGAGAGAGAGAGAGAGAGAGAGAGAGAGAGAGAGAGAGAGAGAGAGAGAGAGAGAAAAGAGAGCGATTTCTCTAGGGTTTTTGGAATTATGATTTGAAGAATAATCCGTATTTAATTAGATTATTCTTACCCAAAACTAGGAGATTGAAATTAATCAAGGAAATTTGGTGGAAACATCATCCTTGATTTAGGGAAATATTTCCATCTTAAATCAATTATATTTTCCTTAATTCAATAGAATTTAATTAAGATAACTAATTGACCTAGAGAATTTCCATTTTCCATGTGTCACCCGCTCATTGGTCGTCGAAATATATGCTCCCACGTTATCCATAATATTATAAGGTGTTTAATGCTGATTGAGATAAATAATGTAACAAAATTATACTATGTTTGGTACGGTTCCGGATAACATCCTATCATACTATTTTTCAAGTTTTTGATTGGTATGATATTATTAAAAAAGAAAGAAAGAGAATAATAGATGCGCAGCGGTGCCTGAATAACGTGTAAAGGAACCCCAGGGGAGAGCTTTAACCTTTACCCCTCCCCGGCTCGGAGTGGTTGCACACTTGCCACCATTTGTTCATAAAAAAAAATAACGTGTAAATTTTTTAAAACAAAACCCACCGAACCTCGATGATCTCCCCCTAGCAGCTACAGCACCGACCCAGCCTCCCTCCCGACACCACCGCCGTTACTTCTGTTCTGTACGGTACCCCACCATCTCCGTCAGCCAGCCCTCTCATCTTATGAGTTGGTTCTTTCTATCTTTTCTTCTTCCATAAAAATAAGGCACATCATTCGTTCCTTGTTTCTTTCTTTCATTGCCCACCGTTTGGCCTTTCTGATCTCTTCTTTCTTTCTGGGCATCCATCTCTAAACCTCAAATCTCCCATCTCCAGTCGATTATCTTCTTCTTCTTCTTCTTCTTCTCTTCGGAACCCATCTACCCAAGGAGGAAAACAAGAAGACAAGGAAAATGAAAACCCCCCATCAGCCTCAGAATTTGGATCCGCTGTGAATTATCCAGCCTCGATCGAAATTTCAACTTTTCCGAGAGAGAGAGGTAAGTCAGCTCCGGAGCTCCTCCTAACTTTGTTTCTTCAGCTTTTCTTTTCTTTTTCTCTTGTTCTTCTTTAATTAATTATATGATTTGATTTTGTTCATATAATGATTCATTCCTGATCTATCTATCTGTAGGATTGATGCTAAATGCTAATTTTATGTATGATTGACCATTGATCTGCCATCTTGGAGATTTAGATTTAATTTGCTTGCTTACTTTGACCTTTGGCCGTCTCTCATTTAATTTATGCATGCCTCTGCACTGCAATTCCTCTGTATCTATCTATCCTGTTTGGTTTTAATTTTAAATAATTAAAATTGGATGCTGCTGCTTTTGCTGTTATTTGTTTACTTTAGACTCCTCCAAGGGAAGGGAAAAAGAGAGAGAGAGAGCGTGAGAGATTGAAATGGCAGCCCTAGTATACCAGATATTGTCGTCCTCAGCACTGGTGTCACTGGGACTCTACCACATGGTGGCCACCACCCGCAACCACCTCAAGTCCCCACAGTCGTACACCGCCAAGCCCTACCACCCCTTCCCTCTTTCCTCCTCTTCGTCTTCGTCTTCCAGTCATCATCGCCTCAGGTACTTGCAGCTCTACGCTGTCATTGCCTTCCTCATGGTTGCCGTCGCCCACCAGACCTTCACCTCCTTCGACGCTGATCCACTCCTCAAGGGCCGCACCCCCGTCCACCGGTTCACCTCTCTGCAGTCCGCAGCCTCCCTCTTCCTGTTTCTGCTGCTCACGCTCGCTCTGCTGCTCTCGGAGTGGGCTCCATCTGTGCTGCCACTGCCCTCCGATCTGGTCTTTGGCCTGGCTGCCGCCCTCTTCTACCTACAGTGCCTGGTCTCGTGGGGTGCCGCGTCAGTGCAGATGTCGGATCTGCAGGCCAAGTGTGACTCAGTGTCAGGTCGGATCTCAGCGGTGGCGTCAGGGCTGTGCGTGGTGTTGGCATGCCAGCCGAGGTTGTTTGTGGCGGATGTGGGATTGGGGGCAGCCATGTGCCTGCAGGGGCTGTGGGTGTTGCAGACGGGGCTGTCGCTGTACGTGGAGGCGTTCATCCCGGAGGGCTGCCACAGGCTGCTGGATGTGGTCAGCGGGGTTGAGGGTTCCACCAAGTGCGACCTCGATGAGTCCCGCTTCAGGGCTGTGGCCATTCTGGATTTGGTGTTCTTGGTCCACGTCATGTTCGTCTTGCTCATTGTCATGGTCACCTATGCCGTTGTTTCCAAGTCTGTTGGCATCCGCAGATTGGGTTCTTATGAGGCCTTGCCCAATGCTGTTCCCTCCTCTGACCACAACAACCACATTCAGATGAAAGCCTTGAGCGGCACCCAGGCTTAGTTGACAACCACACCCCCACAATCGACATTGAGGAGGAGAATCAGAGGTACCTTTCCCTTTGCTAGATTGATTGTTTGTTTGT
This sequence comes from Prunus fruticosa, assembly GCA_018703695.1. Taxonomy (NCBI): domain Eukaryota; kingdom Viridiplantae; phylum Streptophyta; class Magnoliopsida; order Rosales; family Rosaceae; genus Prunus; species Prunus fruticosa. The sequence goes on along the minus strand of CM031923.1, from coordinate 600,167 downwards.
TTCTTTAAATCGCTCTACTATGATCATATCCCGGAGATTTTGATTTTGTGTGTATACCATTAACATAAGCTTCATTATAATTACAGTTACAAACTGCTATGCTCTGTGCAGTGCTTCTTTTTTTTTAATGGCCATGGTACATGCTACATTGGCAATTTTTTTGTCTATGGATTGCCTATGATAGGATTCCTTGTATGTATGGTGAAGTCAAGTAGTTAATACATAATGGACAGAAAGAAGACATTAGGTTGCAAAGAGAAAAGGAATTTAAACACAAAATTCCATTTTTGTTTAGTGTGGCAAGAAGACTATCTGGTGTAGCAGAGGGATATGTTAGGGTAGTTTTGTGAACAATGCCACCCTATAATACAATAATTTTAGGTTATAGAGCTTACCATGTTCTCTTAGAAGTTGATTCTAATAATCTCTCTTTTTTTAAAATTTCCTATCAAAGTCTTGTCCGTAGAAATTGTATAAAATCTGCAAAGTTTGTGTGATGCAGTGTTGGTGGGTGCTGGCGGTTTTTGTGCTGGAGGTCGTAGTCATCCTCATCGTACTTAACATATAATGTGCAAGTATACATATATACAGTCACGATGTGCCTCTGCATGAGAAAGTTTGTTTGATGCATTCTTTGTTTATTGAAGTCCTCCAGCTTTTAGTTGAGATTTACATGTATTAGAGTGGAATACCTCTTTGTTTTCTTGTCTTTTTTCTAAGGCTGATTTTAGGTTTTTTTTATTAGCAATATATCCTCTCTGTATTATGGTTCTTGGGTTTCGCTTTTGTAATTTATTCACTTTTTATGGTGGGTTTTCTCTCTGTTTGGTTTATGCTTTCCTGTTTGTGTATATTAAAACGATGCATGTCTTTTCCGGCTATTCCATTAGGTCAAGGAATAGGTTAGTTAGGTCAGTTTTTGCTTCAATTGAGATGTGTGAAATCTTTGAATTGGATTTGGTTGACATTTTGGGTTAGTTCTGCTAAGAAATTTGCTTCTTCTTTTTTTTTTTTTTTTTTTTTTTTTTTTTTCTGTTTTGGTTTCCAAATTGGTATCTGAGATTCTTCTGATACTGCAAAATTCCTTCGGTATCACATTCTGCTCCTTTCTTTAAATTGTTTTGTATTTATTAGAAAGCCTTTTTTAGCTTAGATTAATCATTTTGCTTACATGGTTTCTTTATGTGATTTAGTTAAGAAATTGACAGCAACAGCCAATAACTCTTGTGCTAGTTATGAGTTTTTCTTATCTCACGCCTTGTGTCTTGACATGAACTTGACTAAACCAAGTGGGATTTATTATTATTATTTATTATGTATGATTCTGCGATACTCAAATTGTGAATTTGTGATATACATGATTCCATTAGTTTTATAAATCATAATTTACATGCATTTTTTTGTATTTGACAATGTTGGACATGCTAATTTCAATAATGATTTACATGGCTTCTTTTTCCGTTTGTGTTTTCGGTGGGATGCCAAAGTGTGATGGATGCTGTTTCTGTATCTAGTATTTTGGTTATGTAGAAATGAAAATGAGGTAGTATCTTTTAACTGCTATAGAAACATTCTTGTAAAACTGGATCGGGTTCTGAACTTGCATGCTCCTTAACTTTATTCTTTATATATTGGGACCGCGCTGAAAAAAGACCACTTCCTTCCTTTGTGCAGAGACTCCTGGTGCAGCTAGAGCATGGGTATCAACACTACAGTAAGTTCTTTCCCATTACATTATGCTGTAGTGATTATGCAAATGTTATTATATGTGGTTCAAATTTCATCTCTCTGTGCACCTTATAAATACTTTACAGTCTCTAGGAAATACCTTTTTAGTAGAGTTATATGCTGCTGGTGCAAATGAGAAATTAGTTAACATATGTAATGGAGATTATCAATGTGGTGTTGAGGAAGAAACAAGGGTTTTAGAATTTGAACTTTCCTATTCTTACTTTTTAATTGAACTATCCGAATGTAGTTTGAATTCTCTTTTAGATTCCCTTTTTTTTTTCCTTTATTATTTCATGTGTGAGCTTTGGCAAGCCATTCCATTAAGACTAGATTAGCAGATTCCAGTAATTGTATGTTTTATCTGATCTTGTCATCTTTTGCTCTTTTTTCATTTTGTCTGTCCTCTGAATGGTTACACAGTTGGTTTTGAAGGTATAAAGAAGCTGTGAATTCCTTTAGTGGAAAGGCAATGGCTCTGCGAAACTCAGAATGGTTACAGCAATAGTTGCTGCTGCAAATTCGACTGCTTTGGAGATGTTTTTTGTAGTTTAGATTAGTTTGTTAATGGACCATCTCTGGTTTCAATTGTACTCATATCAGTTCTAAGCTAACTCTGTCAAGATAACATTTCAATAACATTTTACGGGCATTCGACTCAAATATAGTAGATGTTGTCGCAATTCTTGTGACAACCTTATAAATGTCATTGTTGTGGCGATTGTAATTCACTTGGGGTAGAGTGTAGTGTTGTTATTCCCAGTATGTTTTGTAATGTCCTATTAAATATATTCACGTTTTATCTGCTGGTTATACACCTGATATTACTTGTATATCAACTTCCTATTAACCATATATAGCCTATACCTAAACCCAATAAATAACATGGATGAAATTTGCTAGCGGGGTATAGCTTAGTTACTTGAGCTCTTTCATAGCTACCCCAAATGAATATTTTTGTAAACTCCCTCTTCGAATAGCTTGTACTAAGAAAAGAACATGGACGAAATTTTTTCTTGCACACAAAAAGAATTTAACATCATCTATAACTTTTGACAATTTATCATCACCACAACCTTGGACACTTATGGGATGATGATGATATATTTTCAAAAATTGTATTGCCATATCCGGCTCCATCCTCGTCTCCATCAGGGTACTATCTCTCAAACCTGCTCCGAATTCCCTATTTTTTATATAAAAAAATTTATCTTGCAAGGTGCAACACACTACAACAAAAGAAGATATATGACCTCGTAATTTGGAAAAGATTATACACACAGTAACTGTAAGGTACATTTTTCACTGCAAATTCTACAAAACACAATGTAAAGTGAGATTAGAAACCCAAAGAACTTAACAAATCCACCAACAATATTAACATAAGCATCAAACTATCCACCTGACCAGGGGAAAAATTTATTTTGAAAGGAGAAAAGCAAGGCTTCGATGATAATGGATTGACAACTGCCAATATACTCTCATATGCAAGCTCGGTGCTCCTCCATGATTTTTTCCATCTGCAGGAGGAATAGGTGGACCAATTGCAGCAACCTAAAAGGGATTCATAGGGGTTGGTGTGTAGTAGTTGTGTAGTTAGGAGCCAGGACTAAAATATCCATAATATCGACCAAATATTGAGGATATTATCGTTTTTTCGGATTTAGGATATTTTGGAATATATCCACACGCATATCATATAAGTATCGATAATATCAGAAATATCAACGTCGATAATTTCTCTCACACTTTAGCAACATTTGGCCAAAATATCTCTATAATATTGCTATAATATCGATAATATCAAGATGATGAAGACAATGAAAAATTTGAAGAGTTATTTACACCAACACCCCCTGTTTCTTTTGTTTTCACAAAACCCATCGGGTCTTAAAAACATGAAATGAGGTTTCAGTTTGTTTTCACAAAACCCATTTTCGTTGATTGTTTGTCCAAAAATTAATGATTTCATTGAAAAAATGCAAATGACAAATTAACCTCAATGAAGTATATGCAATCTAATCTCAAAGGCCAACTTTGTCATTTAGAGAATTTTTTTTTGTATAAAATCATTAATCTTTGAATGAAAAATCAATGAAAAGGAGTTATGTGAAAACAATTTAAAACCTCATGGGGTGTTCTTGTAATTTCTAAAACCTCAAGGAGTTTTGTGAAAAACCCGAAAACCTCAAGAGGTGTTAGAGTAAATAATTCAAATTTGAACATTATAGGAACTCTATGTGGTATTAAATCACTCATGTATCTTAGCATGCAATATATAAAGTGTAAAATATTGTAGTTGTTGAGGCCCAAAAAATCAAGGGTTGGGCCCAAATAAATTCTCACCCCAGTGCGACACCTTATTAAGAAGAAACCTGATTCGGAGCATGCGGAATTCGTCATGCATGCTTTCATGAGCCACGATCACGTGCCATGCCAAATAAATATGCAATTTATCACGCTAGGAATTAAAATGAGCCTATAAAAGGCATTGGCTCTACAAGCTCATGCTAATTATTTTGTCAAGCATTATGTCTCTTTTCAAAGACGACAAAATTCAAGCACGCCAAGCGACATGTCATGCCAAGCAGGAAATCATTATTTCACACATAGCCACGCTACAAGCTTAAGTGGGCCCAAGCCACGCAAATGTCCGGGGCTTGCTTGAGTGGGTTGTGGTATGGATGGTAACGAGCTTTCATGGGGCCCACTGATGAGCCAAGAAATGGAAGTTTTGGGTTGCTTGGGAGCCCCAAAACTCAAGCCCATTTCTTGAGCCCAAACACATGGGTTAGCATGAGAGAGGAGAGAATATGACCCAAAGCCTTAGGAAGAATACAATGGTCTGCTTAGAAAATCCTGTGTTAATTAGAATGCCCAAAATACTTTGTTAAAAACGCAACAGGCAAATTCCTTCCAGCGCTTGACGAAAACTTGTCAAACGATAGAAGTAACAAGCTAAAGACCCAACACTGTACATACAAGCCCAGCCCAGTACCTTATAAAATATCTAGCATTGTCAAAAGTCTCAGAACCAAGTCAAATAGCAAGCCACTGCAAAAACCAACGGAGATTCATAGGAATACCCATCGGACAGAGAACTTCCTCCATCTCTCTTTTCCTCTGCAAGCTCCATCTTGAAAACCCACAAGGAAAGCAGGTGGCACCTCACCCTTATGGGGGAGGTCCAACTGCATCAAAACCTTGGAACCACAAAGGGCTCCTTACCCATGCGCCTTGGATAGGAAAATTGCATCAAATACGATAAAGTGGGAAGAAGCAACGAAAAAGGGAGGAGGAGGTTGGATAAAATTAGGGTTCTTTGTGGCTATAAAAGAGGGCCTTAGCTACCCAGAAAACCAACCCATTCTTCAGAGAGCAAGCTTCCTCTCTCACATGCAAAACCAGTTTCAGAGCTTGACCAAGCTTTGTCAAGCAACCTGAAATTTACTCAAGCCACCCAATCCTCTTTCTCCGTGGTTTTCTTCTTTTTCTGAGATAAAAAACCTTCCTAATCTTCCTTTGCCCCAGTCTTAATTTCTGTCCTCTGTAAGAAACTCATGCTTTTCTCTCTCTCAAATTGCTAAACTTGTGAAAACTTAGCTCCCATGCCACAAGCTCCTCATGCCAAGCCATTCCATTGCTAATTTGTCACGTTTATTTGGTTCATTGGTGAAGGGAACCAAGGTGTTTTCAAAGGGTTTTCACAAACTCTTTCAAAACTCTCTTGGAGCCTGGTCTTCGAACTCAGAAATAGGGGCAACCTCCTCAGCTCATCCTTTACAGCAGCCCAAGCCCATTCGTCCGGCTGCTGGAAGAAAAATACCCCAATAGTAGTAAATCATTATAAATAAATGATTATGGTGTGTTTAATCTCCTTTCATTAATTACTACATATTGTCTACACTCGCAGTGTTTGTCAACTCGCTATATAATCAACTTTAATTTGTTAAACCCATTATACAATGCATTTCCTTCCAATTTTTTGTGATAAAGTAATAGATAATTGACTAAATAAACATCTTTTCTTCTCTCTCTCTCTCTCTCTCTCTCTCTCTCTCTCTCTCTCTCTCTCTCTCTCTCTCTCTCTCTCTCTCTCTCTCTCTCTCTCTCTCTCTCTCTCTCTCTCTCTCTCTCTCTCTCTCTCTCTCTCTCTCTCTCTCTCTCTCTCTCTCTCTCTCTCTCTCTCTCTCTCTCTCTCTCTCCTCGTGGGTCGCTCTTTCTGACCTACTCATGCAAGGTAACATGTCTCTTTCTCTTCCTCTCTCTTTCTCCTATTCGTCTCTCTTTCTCGCCCTCTCACCCCCTAGCCCTTTACTTGTTGTGTTTGGGCTTAGTGTTAAGTTGCTTGGTTGGGTCTCTCAAATATGGCATACCCCTTTTGATTTGCTTGTTCAACTCTTACATTTTGATTTCATATTTTTGTAGAATTTTCTCTACAACCAAACCATGGGGATGAGTTACTCTTAAAAGAGGGAACTTCGACTCTTTCTTCTTGTTTTGCATGTGGGTAGTTTAATTAAGTGGTTGGATTATACTTTTTACTCTATAACCATTAGATTAGCTCGTCGGCTAGCTATAATTGGTTATTGTTTTCACTTATATATATGTTACAAATTGTCTTACTTCTATGCCTTTTGGTTTCTATTTATACAGATGTATGGAATTTTTGGTTTTGTCCATGACTAGCTATGAGGAAAAAGTTGGGTGAAGGAGCTTTTGTAGTAGTTTATAGTGTTTCATTGGCTAATAAGAAGTCTTCTTCCAACGCATGATTAAGTTATTTCTACAGAAACTAATGTAGGATACATTGCATGGGTTGGAAAATGTCTTGTTGATGTTGCTTACAATAATTTTCAAGATAAACTTTTCACGAAGTACCTAATTTTTTTTTGTCATATCTGGATGAAAAAATTATAGTAACAAAAATTTCAGAAATTGAGGTCTCTAGTGGCTTTTGGAAGATTATTATCTCTACATATTATGAGATTAAATAGATTGTTCTTTAAAGAAATATCCATTATTGAATAAATTATCTGTAGATATGCCATTCTGAAAACTTTGTCTTTGTGTAAATGTTTAACATCATTTTGCTTTTGAATAAGCATGTTCCTTTGGCCATGTGAGGTTAACCCACTTCTTTGTCAAATATTTTTGCAACTAGTGACTGCCCACTGTTGTACTAACTAGTTTGGTTGGGCTTGCTTTAAATGTTGGAATATAACAACATTGCAGTGGATGCAGATGCAACCTCAGAGCCTACTGCTGCTTTTTGTTGGTCTTTTATCTTAAAACAACCATTAGTGCATCTTGGGGAAATTGGTATGCGTTCTGTATGTTTGGTTACATTGTATGTTTTATGTGTGTTGGTTCTAATTTTTTTATACAATGGTTACATTTCTTTTAGATAGTTGAATTATCTTTAAGATTTTTTTTTCTTGTTTTCTTTCATTACTACATCTTTTCTCATGCTTTAAACCTCGTGAGATTACTTGTAGGATGACTGAAAATGTCACAGGACTCCTCAGTCCAAAACAAATCCACTATAGAACGATTATTACAAGAAGTACTCACACACTTATCCTATACACATTCTAGATAATGTTTATCGACTTCTTCGTAACTCAACTTCTATCACAGGATGATATTTTGACACTCCTTATGTTGAATGCAATACTGGTCACGATTGCTTTAAGCTTGCCAGAGGAAAACCGCCACCATGGTCCTGGTACCCTCAATCGTATGAGTCACCAAACATGCAGATGAATACAATATGAATGATAAAAGTGTTTGATAAATTACCAAATAAAAACTCAACTTTCCAAAGTTTATGGATTGAAAATATGATTGTGAAAGCACCCAAAATTAAAAGGCACAAAGTCTTGTTATATAGCCATTTTCTTCTTGAGGAAGAAAACGTGCAATCAAAACATAATCTTCACCTTTTAAAACTTGACATAAAAATCCAATGATTTATTTCCTATTATTGTTCACACTCACGTGAACTCTAATCAAAGAAAGGGCCAAAACAAGGAGGTTTTTGATCTGTGCATAATTATATATCATTTTGTACCATTCTAGCTTATGATTTAGTTATGTTTTCAAGTTAAACTTGTGCTTTTAACCTCCTTTGTGTTTGTCATTCAGTTCATTGAGCTCTAGGTACCACTTGAGGCATTTGGAGTAAAATGGTGAAAACAATATGTAAAATCTGAAGACCGTGTTACAAATTCATTTCGGACTTATCTTTCTCATCTGAGCTTGGATTGGGCGAAATCACTTGTGGTTGGAAAGATGAGATTCTGAATTGCAGGATGGACTGCTCAATCGTATTAATTGATGAAGCCAAGCCCAATCCGTGAGCCCATCCAAATGCACACCATGCTTAGGTTTGCAGCTGTCAACTGTTTTCCAGCAACCAAAAGAAAACCCATGTGAAGAAAGCTGGAGGTGCAGCAGCAAAAGAAGTATGAGATTAAAGTGATTCCAACCACACTAACATAGACAAGACGAAGTGAGAGTTATGAGTTGTATTAAAGGAGGAATGGTGGTGTTGGAATTCATCATGTTGTTCCTCCATCTTAGCCCTATAAATAAAGAAGTCCACAACCCCAAACACCATCAACTCTCACACAATTCACTCCAGCCATCCTCCACACTTCCATCATTCCATCAACACATCCAGAAATCATCCCCAAACATTCCCACAACCCTAAACACTCCAGAAATGAACCCGATACTTTAAACTGCCCCAAATCACCAAAACAGCTCCAGAAAGCCTCCCTTCCAATTTCCCTACGAATTTCCTCTTTCTCAGCCATCATCACTCACCCAAACTCATCCCAAATCACCTACTAGCTGTTATACATCATTCTAGACGTGGGGAAGCTCTTGGAGAAGGATTCGATGTGGAGAAGCACTTGAAGAAGTCTTGTGGTAGAACTTCAGAAAAGAGGTTTTTCTACTCTTATTGCATTCCTTATGTTTTCTCAGTTCTATCTAAGTTTCTTTTCCATTATGACCAACTAATTTCATAACTAGGGCTTTGATGTAACCTAACATGAATATTCTGGGTTTATAAGTTTGGAGTTTTGGAGTTTCAAGTTTGATTCATGATTCATGATTCATGTTCTTATTCATTATGCTTATCAGTTAATATGCTTGTTTGAATGATTGATCACCATTAGAACTTTTATTTTAGCTATCTTGGTTTGAATCAAGAGTAGACACCATGCTTTGATTCAAATTGATCTATGAATAGGAAGAGTATGTATGGACATTCGAACAACAGGGATTAGATACATGTTTTGGTTGTTTAAATTGTTCTTCTATGTTTAATGGGTTCCTAATGCTTAATTTTAGGTTAGACAACAAATGATCAAATTAGGGAATTAGGAACACAAGGTTAGAACCAGACACCATGGCCTAATCATACTTTAGCTAGAATCAATCTTTGAATATGAATTAGACTTGTTACTTGACTTCTTATAACCCAGGATTTAATTGTTATGGTGATTCGAATGCCCTAGTCTCCAAATCTGTTTTTCAACCCTCTAAACCACTCTTTATTACACTTGTTTACTTGTTTTCGTTTGCAATTTCAGTTTGCCCATTTCCTTTCACAATCACAATCACAATCACTCTCACTTTAAATTCTGTTTTATACTTAACTATCTAGTTTCTAGAATTCGGTAATCTAAGTACATAACTAATTTTAACTTCTCAGTCCTCGTGGGTACGACCTCGTACTTGTCTTGCTATACTACTAATTGGCCCGTACAATTGCGAGTTAACATAATATTAACAACAGTTTTTCACAATTAATCTTTCAAAGAACCTTGGTCTCCTTGAAGCAATTTCCAAGAATATCACCATTGATTTTTCAGAGAGTATCTAAATATAAAGGTGATTTGCAATCAAACAAAACTTGATAGAAAAAGCAAGGGAAAAAAAACGGGAATTGATTTGAGTCAAAACTTTCCCAAAAAGAGAAACTCCTAAATGAATTCTAACTAATATATAATCAAGGAAGATCATGAACTAAAATCATATAAGACATTTAAAAAAAAGTTCATATTTTAAGTGCATGAAAATGACATGTCTTACCTTTCAGATCAAATATCTCATACGTGTTAAGTCACAAGTCTGGAATTCTAGGATTGCTAAGTTGTTTCAATCCTACAATTTTTGGGAATTAGATACAGCAATTTTGCTTCAAACCTCTAGCTAAATGACACTTCCAAACCCATACTAAGTTCTAGGAAATGCCAATACAATTTAATACTAACACCTCGAAATGGAAAAGTTTTCTTAGTGTTGAATCTTTTCAATTTGATTAATGAGCCGATGATGAGTTTAGTTGGATTTTTGTATGTTAATAAAGGGGATGCAGCTACCTTATGTTTTTTTGTTTTAATTTTGTACAAGGAGAAAATGTGAAATGAAATAAGATTGAATGGTTATCTATGTCAATTTTGGGTTATGTGTTTCTTTATTGTTTTCTTTCATCTAGGGAATGAAAATTGTAGGTATTAATTTATAATCTCTACATTAGCCACATGACAGGGACCTTGTCGGCCATATTATAGTTTGCTTTTGCAATTCCAATAGTTTTTTGCTATCTCTAGTCTGTGTTTCGAGTTCAATAGTATATCTTTACAAATCCAACTTTCAATGGCAATAGTCTGATAAATGTTAAAACAGAGTGAAAACTTAAAGGAATTAACAAGGGGTTAAAAAATCCGTAATGCCCATGGAAATAATGTTAGGTCTTGGTTCAACACTTGAATGATTAACATAATTGTCTTCTCGGGATTTTTGTGTTTGAACATAGAAATTAAGATTGTGTACAACATGTAGAAATTGTTTTAAAATGATTATTACTCATGGATTATCTTTGGCCTTATATAAGTTAAGAAGAAAATTGTGTTTCCTCATGAGCTTTTGCTAATTTGAGTTTTGCATTTTATATTTATGGTGTAATTAAGTTCCATTTCTAATTTTGAAGCAGCAATTGCAGTTCTTTTTTGTTTGTTTGTTTCTAACTTCAACTAACCATTATGCTGAAAATGATTATTACCCATTTATACTAAAGACAAAGTGATCTTTTAGTTGAGTTAATTGATAGTTTAGATCTACTGGTTGCATCTAAATGAGTGGGGTGTAAAATAACCCAATGGTGATTAACAAGACCCAGATGTTGGTCAGTGCTGGAATTGTCCATATGAGTAATTAAGAACTTTTGAATTTGGAGAATTTTGAGATGTATTGTTTTGAAATTAGTGTGGATGCTTTTGATTGCCATTTTATTGCCATTTTATTGCTTGTATATTGCTCTTTTATTGCTTGTCTATTGGGTGGTCATATGTTTATCGCTGTTATATTGCTTTTGTAATTTGTGACTATTTGACAATGTATTTATAATGGGGGTGTTGATGCAGGCCCACCAAAATCTCCAAGCAAGGTTGAACCAATAAATCAGTTACCAATGAAGAGCAAAATCCAATTAAATACACGACCACCATTGAAAGCTATATGCATGAAATTTGGAAACATGGTTATGCCCTATCATGGAGCAAGGTCTAGAAGGTACAAGTCCCATGAATTTGGAGTCGATGTGCAGTGGGTTGCAACTGAAATTTAGTTGGTAGGGTAGACTATCCATGTGAAAGTTGTAAAGTGAAGATTCAGTATGTTATCTATGGTTAGAGCATCCACAGTGGGGGGGTGTATATGGGGGTGTATGTTAAATATACACTCCGAGTCACTCACGGAATCGTCTCTAATGGTGAGATGTAAATGGATGTTAATATACATCACCACCATGGGGATGTAAAATAAAATGTATATTTGCATCCATTTTTACATCCCTTGCAGACGGGACCCAGCCGAGAAAAGAGAAGAAAAATGAAGAAAAGTCAACATAAAAGGGTGGGACCCATGGCTACACCCCCGAATTTACACCCCCCCACTGGAGCAAAAAACATATTTACACCCCCCGGAGGTGTAAAAGAGATGTAAAGGTGGCTTTACACCCCCGAATTTACACCCTCCCACTATGGATGCTCTTAGAGTGTGGAAGTTGTAAGGTGAAGATTCAGTATCTTATATGTCATTGACTATGTGCGAAAGCAGGTCTTTTTGTGTATATTGAAGCTTGAGTTGGTGTTATAATTTAGGTTGGCTTTGTGCATGAGTGTGTGGTTTTTGTAGCTTCTATTATGAAAATGCTAAGCGAACTTGCAGTAGATTGTACACATCATTGACTATGTGAGAAAGCAGGTCTTGTGGAGCCATATGTTTCTAACAATTGTGTAATGTACTTGATATTGTTTTTGAGGTCATTATTATAATGACATGAAATTTTCATGCATGGGTATTGATTTTTTATGTACTATTTGTTATATGCAGCAACTAAATATTTTAATAGTTCAACAATTAAAACATTGTATAATCTGGGAAAGAGAGTATAAAGACATCCATAAGGTGTTGTTTATTGCCATTTTATTGTTTTTGTATTGCTTGTCAATTGCCACTTTATTCCTCCTTTATTGTTTTCGTATTGCTTTCATATTGCCACTTCATAATCTACATGACATAACAATGGAGTGGAGCCATGATTTTGGGTTGGTTTTCTTAATTATTATAGTTTTTGCAAGGGAAGCAACTATTGGTTTGATTTACAAAAAGGACGTGACGTCCTTAATGGAATCACATTCTTACACCCCCTATATTGTCAAAATTAACCATTCTTACATCATCGTCTTGTATGTTTCAAAACCGTTGGGTATGTGACCGCCGTCCCTTGCTCAAGATCCCAAAGTTTTCAAGTAAATTGAAATAAATTTCATTTAATGGGCAGGGGAAGCAACTATTGGTTTAATTTCAAAGGGTGGTCTAAAGTCACATTCTTACACCTACATATCGTCAATTCCTTCTTACTCGTTTTGTATGTTCCAACCGTCATATATGTGACTGCTGTCCCTTGTCAGATCCCAAAGTTAAGATTGAACTATTTACTTAGTGGCATCAATATTAATGGTCTTCTTCAATCATTAAATAATGTTTTGTTCGTATCTTAAAAATGATTTTGATAAATGTTTTTTTGATGTCAGCCAAACCAACCAAAACAAACCCAATAATCTGAAATGAAAGCAAGCAAGCCTCCAAGTCAAATTCACAACCTACAAACATAACCAAAACCCAATCATGCTTAAATTTACAACTAGAAGATAACCTCTATTGTCATTTCTTTTAGTTTACAAATATAATCTCCATATCAAAGTAAAGTTAACAATGAAAAACTTTTTTAAGAGGGAAGAGAGTTCACCATTATTAAGAGTGAAGTTAACTGTCCACCACAAAGCAATAAAACGGCAATGAACAAGCAATAAAATGGCAATAGAATGACAATAAAAAATCAATAAAATAGAAATAAAAAAGCAATAAAAAAAAATTTTGAATTTCAAAGGCCCAAATAATTTCCACTTCTCAGACAACTTAATAAGATGACTAATGCATGCTACTAAGTACAACCCAATTGCAAGCAATGAGTTCACCTACATCTCATAGAATTGCTATAAGAAGAATACACAAGAACCAATGAAACAAAGCATCATGTCATAAGGCTCCACAAGAAGAATAAATAATGTCTTAGATGTCCTTACAAATTACTAATTTTTGGGGCCTAATAATAATTAGCATAAGCCAAACTTATTTGCTAGTTCTCCTCAAAAGTCATGATCCAAAATCCACAAGTTGACTAGTCTCTCCAATCTACCAAAATATTTCATTCATTTATAAAATATAAGATACTAAACAAACCAAAAAACATGAAGCTCTAAATGGCAAATATTTCATTCATTGATAGAATCTAAGATATTTAATGAGCCTACTTCCATACAAAGTTATCAATTATTTTCATCAAATGCAGAATGACATGTCAATCATTGTGCTTTCATCCCGCAAATTTGCTAAGTTGAAGTTGTTGTTAAAAATTGTGTTTTTCCTTTTCTTTAAAACTCTTATTCAAACATTTAGATATAAACAACATATAAAACAAAGCTGTAACAGTAAAGTAAAAGAAAAGTAACAAATAAATAAGTAAAATAAGTCAAGAGTAAGAAAGCAAGCCTGGTATAGTGAAAGCACGTCAAAGACGTTGTCCTAAAACCTTTGTAGCCTCCCTCCCTATGTGCAGGTAATGACGGTCTACAAGACTCTAATATATGACCCCAATACGCAGGCTCAAGGTCCACTATGAGCATAGTCAGATAGAAATCTCCAAACCATAGAATCGTTGCCTAAAAATAATAATATGGAAAGTAAAGAATATATGAAAGTATGAGAATATAGAAATTAGATTGTGGTGTGTTCAAATGTGAAGAAGGAGTGACCTTTTATAGGCAATCAACACTTGTAACCTTCAGACACATTAAATCAGAAAAATTAAGGCAATGAATAGAAAATAAAAACTGAAAATTAAACAATTGTAACTCCCATAATAAATAAAAGAAAATAGCCAAAATATTAAAACAAAATCAAAACGTTAAATTTTAAAAACCTTTCAAATAATAACAAAAGCACAATGATATCTTTCTAGATATAAACTCTAGCTATGTTCTATATATCTGTTATGTATAAGCTTTTCATAATTTAATATTATTTAAAAACTTTTGATGGTATTGAGACAACAAAGAAAACATTTTGAGGCAGTTTGAATACATACAACAGAGCAAGCTATCACAATTACAGAATACCTCTTACCAATTCATTGGACATAAAATGAAAAAGGAAATCAAAAATTGGAACATGCATACAAACAATTTTGCTTCAAGAAAATTAAACTGTCATATGATTACTAATCCCCACTAATTGCAGCTATAATACTATGTCCCCTGGCTAAAAGTTTCTCTATTGTACAACTAGAGGGAACAACTATTTCAATTGAATTTTCTTCCATCTCCCTCATGTCCCCTTGTCAGATTCTAGACTGAAAAACCATAAAGAACAATTCGAAACAGAAAACTGAAACTTTTACATCAGATTGAACAACCTAGATCCAAGATTCATAGAAACCAATAACAACATCAAATTGAAAAAGACTCAAAAGGATCATACACTTCAACAACTAGCTTAATTTGCAGATAAGTATCCGGGTATTAGTGACCACAAAGAATCATCAGAATCAGCAATACAATAGCAATAAATCAACAATACAACAGCAGTAAATAAGCAAATCCCAATATGAAATGCAACAATCAATCGACAAAGAACAAACTCATTGGTTGTTTCAAACAAAGAATCATCAGAATTAGACAATACAATTCTACTACATCAAATGGAAAATCCCAAGTTTCAAGATTCACATATCCAGAGCAATCTAAAACCATTTGAGAAAAACCCTGACGGATGAAAAAAAAAAAATGAGCATGAAGATTAAAAACAGATAACCTAGAGCAATCAAAATAAAACCAATTTGAGAGAAACCCACTGAGATGAAGAAAATGACCATCAAGACTAAAAGCAGAAAACTAGAACAATTAAAACAAAAGCCATTTGATAGAAACCCACATAGATTTAGAAAACAAAAAAAGAATACAAGAAGACAACCTATTGGAGGTCGGTGATGGAGTTGAGTTTTGAGGTTCAAACCAGTTGCTCGCTTAGGCGATTCAGAAGAGAGATCTAGAAGATGGTGTCGATGGTGGGTTTCGCAATTTAGAAGAGAAAGAGGAGAGGATAAGATGGGTTTTGCGAGAGAGACCTTAGACATAGAGTAGTGGTAGTCGCGGAGACAATGGAGAGAGAGAGAGAGAGAGAGAGAGAGTTGAGAGGGAAATGAAAAAGTGATAAGGGCCCAATAAGTATGTATTTATACTTAGTATTCCCAAAATGTCCAACCAAGGATGGTATTTGGAGAAGTTTGGCCTTGATGGTATTTTGTAGCACTTCTCGGATATCAATACCATCCCCAGCCCACACATGAAGGGGATTTTTAAAATTCGGGAATCCCCATAACTGCTCCCAATTATTCCGTGAAATCTCTTCCCGTTAAGGCCGAGGACCTGACTCGATGAAAATTTCTACCATAAACCAATAAATAACAAAAAGGGAATTTGATCGCCCATAAAAAATGACTTGAATAAGAATGAAATTGTTTGAGCAAAATTTCACACGAGGAATATTCGTGGGTTGATTCCTTGACCTTTGATCTTTCTTCTCTCTTTTCCTCGATCCCTACGAAATAAATAGGAGTAAATAGGCCACACCCAGAGGGTGTTGGCCAAAGGCCATGTGATGCCTAAGTTAGTTCAATTGGATCTTGATAAAGATACGACCATAGCTAAAATGAATGGAGTTTGCTCTCACGGGGAGAGCCATGTGGCCTTAGCTGTGTGTGGTGGCGTTTAGCCTTGTGAAAAAAAGAGTGAGGGAGGGGGCGACGACAAGGGGAGAGAGAGAGAGAGAGAGAGAGAGAGAGGGAGAGCGCATGTGTGTGTGTGTGTGAGGAATTTCTCGAGGGTTTTAGAATTAGAGAGGAATTTAGAATTACCCTGAATGTCTTGTGTAGCTATGTATTATAGTCTCCTTGTGTGCTAGGATTTTGGGAGAATAATCCTCATTTGGTTAGGATTATTTTTCCTCAAAAATATGATAGGAATTACTCCAAGAGATTTGGCGGAAATTGGTTCCTTGATTTAGGGAGATATTCCTATCTTAAATCGAAGATAATTTCCCTATTTAAATAAAATTTAATTAGGGTAATCAGTTTGACCTAATAAATATTCCTTTTTCATGTGTCGTCTTCTTATTGGTCGGTGAAATATATGTTCCCACAAATGCCACCCAGCTTTTGCATCGAGCTTTTAAGACATGAATAAGATGAGAAATATTTATGGGGCTCTCCAACTGCGTCTAGGCTTTCTTCTATGAGTTGGGCTCCTTTTGCGAGTTGGGCTCCTAATTGGAGTAGGCTTTAGACATCTTATTGGAATTGGGCTCCCAATTGGAATAGGCTTGTGATTTCTCCTTGACCTAGGATGCCCAATTTTTATAAATACAAAGCTTCTCTTCACTCCTTTTCAAATTGAAAACTTATCATCCTCTACTTTCTAAGTTGTGAGAGAGATCTTGATGGAGTGTATTGTTGGTCGAGGAGAGGAATCGCCATGCACACCAAGGTAGGTCGAATTTGTTTTTTAATCTTTTTTTTTTTTCACGGTAGGGACCAGCTAGGTTGAACCGGCTGGTTGTCGTCATGACCGACGCTGCAGTTGGCAGTGGGTATGCCCAGCTAGTTGTTTTCGCGGCGTAGTGACTAGAGTGATGGTGGCTGGAGTGGCAGTATGCAGAATGTTTGGGACATTCTTCTCAACTCTCCAACTCACCAGCCCAAAACTGCAATTTGCCCTACAAAGAAGTTTGTTGCCAAACTGGTTAGCTTGTCGAGGAACAAAGAGCTGCTAGCATTTCTCCTAGAACTATTAAGGGATGATGATTGAACTGGAGGACTGCTCCTCCGTTTAACAATTGCGATATGTCTGTTGAGCCACAAGTAGTCAAACATGGAGTTGATTTAGCATCGTCGACTCCTTTGGAGGCGAGGATGGTGGCAGCTAAGAAGGTCAGAGAGTCATCTACTTAGGCGAAGGGTTCTTTAGAAACGTGAAAAGCTGGTCCAAAGGTTGACAAGTCCAACTCCATAGAGGATGCATGTTTGTCTATTTGCTTAAGACGAAGTTTCTACCAAGCCCGTTTGCTTGCATCAAGCTGGTTGATCATATACGTTAGGCTAGTAATCTTGACACGTTCTTAAGTCTTTCCTTGGAGAAGCAAAAGAAAGCGATTGTCACTTTGCTTTTAAAAAGGGGTAGTTTTTGTTGTTCAAGCCATCCGGAACTCATTTGTTGTTGCCCCTTCTTCTGCTTAGCATAGTGAGTTGGAGAAGAAAAATGTTGATATGACTGGCAAGCTCTCGGTCAAGCAGATCTGTCATGAAACAAGGATGTTTGAAAAGAAGGAGATCATGCTTGTGCTGAAGAGTTCCCTTACTAAAAAAGATAGTGAACTCAACTCTTCTGCTGTTGCCCTGCATGGTAGCAAAGAGGCCTACTTCCGTCTGGAGCGCACGAATGCTGACATATCTTAGAGTATCACAAACTTCTAGCCAAGTTTGACATCACAAGGCTACTGAACGATCCAAGTCTGAGGATGTTATCGATGCATACAAGCTGGGCTATTTGGACTGCAAGAGTGGGGCCGCTCCTTGTCATTCCATTGAATATGAAGATGTTGAGATATTCTGTCTTGACATGCTCCCTGCTCAAGATGTGCAAATCAATGTTACGAATATACAGGCAATCGAAGAGCAGGTGGTTGACAAGACTATAGTTGAGGAGGATGATGCCAAGAAGGAAGCACCTAACAAGGTGGAAGCATACTTGGAGAAGTAGGCAGCCGAAGCCGCTGAGTAGATGAGTGCATCTAATGAGCATGTAGCTGAGCTAGAAGGAGTCACGGAAGGCGTGTTGATTAGGTGGAAGCTGAGGAGGTCATTGACTAGTAGATGAAGACTCTTTTATCTTTTTAAGCTTTGTAATATGCTTTTCTGTTTGCATTAATTGGTCTTGTTTGACCATCTTTATTTTGTTGAACTCTGGTTAGTTGGTCACTTTGTTATGGAAATTTTAGTCATTTAAACCAAAATTTTTGTTAGTCAGTGAACCGCTTAAGTCACATGTTGGTGTGTTGGTTGTGCATCCCCCTTAGGATGCTAGAATGTTTAACCACCGCTTAGTTAAAGGGTGCTTTTCTGGTTCTCCCTTAAGATGCTTCAGATGTGGCATGCGTCTCCCTTAGGACACTTAGGCAGTTGCCTACGTCTCACTTAGGACATTTTGGCAGGTGGCCTACTTCTCCCTTAGGACGTCTTAAGCGGTTGCCTACATCTCCTTTAGGACACTTTGACAGATGGCCTTCGTCTCTTTTAGGACGTAGCGGTTGCCTATGCCTCCTTTAGGACGTTTTGGCAGATGACTTACGCCTCCCTTAGGACGTTTTGGCGATGGCCAACATCTCTCTTAGGATATTTTGGCATATGACCTACGTCTCCCTTAAAACATTTTGGTGGTTGCCTACGTCCCCCTTAGGACGTTTTGGCATATGAACTACGTCTCCCTTAGGACTTCTTGGCAGGTAGCCTATGTCTTCCTTCGGACGTTTTGGTAGTTGCCTACATCTCTCTTAGGATGTTTTGGTAGATGGCCTACATCTCCCTTAGGACATTTCGGCAGGTTGTCCTATGTCTCCTTTAGGACGTTTTAGCAAATGACCTACGTCTCCCGTAGGACGTTTTGGCAAATGGCATTCGTCTCCCTTATGATATTTTGGCATGTTGTCCTGCATCTCCATTAGGACACTTTGGATATTCTCTCAAACACTTGGTTCAAAAACTTGAACTTGCATTTGATGTTTGTGTAATTACATCGCTTTATTGAATGAAAATAAATATATGAAATTACATCGGATGTCGATCTTCTTCAACTACGGTGGAGAAGGCTCGGTCGCCTGCGAGGGTCTAAGCAAATGAGCGAGAGCTTCATGGGTAATACCTTCGGAGGTGATGGGCATTCCACCTTGTTGGAACTTCATTGCGTTGCATAGTATCTAGTGTATAGCTTCCTTTGCCCTTAGATAGGTTGATCATGTAAGGACCTTCCCAACTAGGCTTCATGTTCTTTGATCCTTGTCTTTCTGCTAAAATGAAGGTTTTTCTAAGCATAAGGTCCCCAGGTTGAAATTGTCTAACTTTGGCTCTTTTGTTTTAGTAGGACGTTAACGCCGTTGATAAACTAGAACTCGAATAATGGCATTTTCTCTTTCTTCCTCGAGTTGGTATAGGTTGACCTTCATATACTCAACATTCTAATTTAGGCTGCCCATCTCGATGCTTATGGATGGAACAGTGATATGAGAGGGAATGATTGCTTCAATTTCGTAGGCAAAGGAAAATGAGGTTTCACCAGTTGATCTTCTTTTGGTGGTCCAATAAGCCCAAAGGACACCAAGTAGTTCATCGACCCATTTCTTTTGGTGAATGACTTGCCCCTAAAATGGTTGTCGCACTAACCGTTGTAGATTTTGCACAACACTTCTAGAGTTTGTGGGTACTTGATGCATATAAGATGAGGATGAGAATATGACCTTCAAACAAGCTTGTTGTCTTTCATGTAGTATTTTGCAGCTTTTTGCTTGATTTTTCTTACCTCGAACTTCTCCCTTGGAAAATTTTCGTTTACCAAGTTATCCATGATGAGGTCTTGCTTACCTGGGATCCTCACCTATTTCTTCGATGCGTGGCCGATCAAGGTGCTTGACCTAAAATGAACGTCTAAACTAGGTATCTAGCATTGATCCCATACTTGCTAGCGCATCTGCATGTGTGTTTTCTGCCCAACGAATTTGTTGGATAGTGAAGATAGGGAATGCCTTCAAAAACTCTTGGACTTTGTCTAGGTATTGGATCATTCTTAGGTACTTTGACATGTACTCCCATGACGCTTGATTGGTGATTAGTTGGGAATCTAAGTAGATGGTTAGCCTCTTGATCGATTGCTCCTTTACTCTATGCAAGCCGGCAAGTAGCGCTTTGTACTCTACTTCGTTGTTTGAGGTTGGAAAGCCCAGCGTGGTGGCTTGCTCCAATAAGGTTTAGTTCGGGGTGATTATATCGACGCATGCTCCAGCTCCCTTATGATTTGACACTCCCTCTACGTGCAACTACCACATGTCTTTGGGCACGTCAGGATCGATGGAGGAGGTCTCGTTTGCTCTCGAACTTTCCTTGAATCTGTTAACCATATTATTTTCTTTGGTGAATGGAGTGAACTCTGCAACGAAATTTGCTAAAGCCTGGGCTTTTATAGTAGTCTTTGTTCAGTAGAGGAGGTCATACTGACTTAATTCGATAGCCCATTTTATGAGTCACTGAAAAGTGTCAGGACTATGAAGAATCGATCTCCAAGGAAATTATGTCATTATGATGATTCGATGAGCTTGGTAATAAGATCTTAACTTGCTCGCAGAAACTACAAGGGACAAAATGAGCCTCTTCCTTTTTGGATAGCGAGTATTTGCATCAAGAAGGGCTTTTGACGTGTAGAATATCGGATGTTGTGCCCCCAGCTCTTCTCAGATGAGAGTTGAGCTAACTGCCAAGTTGGACACCACCAGGTAGATGCACAAATCTTCACCTGGTACGGGTTTTGAGAGTAGGGGAGGTGAAGTGAGGTAGGTCTTTAAGTTTTGGAAAGCTACTTCGCACTCTTCATTCCACTTGTATCTTTGTCCTTTCTTCAAGGCTTTAAATAATGGCCTATACTTGTTGGTGGATCTCAAAAGGAATCGGTTAAGAGCTGCTGCTTTGCACGTTAGACTTTGTATCTCCTTCATTGTAGCAGGCGACTTCATGTTGAAGATGACCTTGATTTGATTAAGATGTGCTTCGATGCCTCTTTGGTTGACTAAGTATCCTAAGAATCCGCCAGATGATACTCCAAATGTGTACTTGCTCGGGTTCAACTTCATGTCATGTGGTACTTTCAGAGGCAGGCTGAATGCTTCAACAAGATTCTTGATGTGGTCTTGCCAATATGCTCTTTGAAAATCTTGTTCACTAGCCTCTGGTACGTTACTCTGGTGTTCTTTAGCCTAAAGGGCATGAATTTGTAGCAATATGTGCCTCTTTTAATTATGAAAGAAGTTTTCGCTTTATCGTCATCATGCATCATGATTTGATTGTAGCCGAAGTATGTGTCCATGAAGCTTAGCAGTTGATTCCTGAAAGTTGAATCTACGAGCTAATCAATTCTTGGGAGGGGAAAGTTATCATTTGGGCACCCCTTGTTAAGGTCATTGTAATCCACACATACTCTCCACTTGCCTTAGTCTTTCTTTGCCACTAGAACAACATTGGCCAACCACTCCGAGTAGGAGACTTCTTCAATGAAGCCGGCAGTTAGGAGCTTACCAATCTCGGCTTCAATGATGGCAACTCGCTCGGGAACAAAGTTGCATCTCTTTTGCGTCATTGGTCTGCGGCTGGGTTAACATGAAGGCAATGACAGATGATCTGTGGATCGATGCCCAGCATGTCCAATAGTAACCACACGAACACATCTTTGTTATTCTGAAGGAAGGTTGTAAGCTCTACCTTCTTTTATGGGCTTAGGCGTAAGCCGATCCACACTTTTCTTTCTGGCTTATCAAGATCAAGGGATACTAGCTTGACGCCCTCCTTGGGCTTCAATCCTTCTTCAGGAAAGGCCTCTAGAAAGATTCCCTCGTCTTCAATCATGGGCCACGAGGTGGCGTGGAGGTGCGCGTCTGATAGGTGCTCTCAGCTGCAGGACCAAGGGAGGAATGGCAGTGGTTGGAGCCGTTGCAGGAGTCATAGTGCTGGGGGTATTAGGTCGCGACTTCGGCAACGGAAAATGGTAGTTGCCGCGACCTAAGGAATATTTATTTTCCACATGTCGTCTTCTTATTAGTTGGCGAAATATATGTTTCCACATAAACATGTCTTATTTTATACTTGACACAACAAGTGCAATCATCATACCCATAAAACTAGAAACCAAAATTAGAAAAGTTTAAAGATTGAACATGCATAAGCAAATCTTTATCAATCGTTCAAAGTAAGCAAACTTATCCATGGAATTGTTTTATTTTAGAGAGCCTTTAGGTTATTACAGGATCGTTCCCCTAGACCCATGTAGTCTAAGGAAACTGTGGACACCCACCCTTGGATATAATCTAAGGGTTATAAAAAAAAAACAAGTTTAAAAATTAAACAACAACTAAAATGAAAAATAAAAAAGTAAAACTAAAAAGTAAAACATGCTCTCAGTTAAAAACACCAAGAGCATGTTCTTGCCATTGTCGCCAGAGCCACCGACTCTAAATGAATTTATAGCAAACCAGTGAAGCAAGCGAGCTTGCCGCCTCGTGTCATTTGAATGGTGACGATGAAGTACAAGACCTACAAGAGAATCGAGTCATTGTTGCTAGCAATCGGGGCTAGATTTCGAAGATGACAAGCAATTCTTAGTCAGAATTGGGGCGAGTTGGAAAGAAGATGAGCAATTCTTAGTTTGGGTTGGGTGGTGAGATGCATATGGGTATTCTCTTTTTGCAGAGTTTTGTTTAAAAGATTATGTTCATATTTTTAAAGGTGGAGGTGGAGTTGGTCGTGCATAGGAGTCTTGATTTTCTCCATTCTATGAAGGAGCATAGGTGGTGGAGGTCATGGTAATTCTGCCTTTTCCTTATCAGTGGCGGTGGTTGTTTGGTCACTTTATCTTAAATCATTTTTTTAAATTTACTTTTAATAATCAATTTTCTTAAACTTATTTTTAATAATCAATTTTGCTGCAGTAAAAAGATATATTATAATTTTAAATTAGGTATTTTTTAAATCTTTAGATTAAATTCAACGGTGGATGACCATAGTTTCTAAGGGTGGGCATTCAAATTGGCAGACCAGAAATCCGAGCCGAATAGCACCTAATCAAACCCGAAAAAACCGAGTTGACCAAAAAGTCAACGATCGATCAAAAAAATTCAAACCGGACAAGTTTGGACCGGTTTTGGTTTCAGTTCTATGTTTTCAAAAACTTGGATAAGTTTCAAACCGAACCGGTCAAATTAAAAAATATATAATTTTAATATTTATTTATATTCAATGATATATTTTTAATCTCATAACTAATATTTATCCAAGTTCAATTTCAAAATATCTCTCTTTTCTAGCTTTAATATTTATTTTTATATGAAATTGAATAATTTGTTAATTTTCAAATCAAAAAAATAAAATTTCAGTTGAAAATTGTATTAAAAAATAATTTTATAATCCGGTTCAAAAACCAAACCGAATTTTGAATTTTGTTAAACCTAAACTGAATAGTTTTTGAAATTTTTTATTAAAATTGAACCGAATCAAATCAAATGAATAGTATTCGGATCGGTTCTAATTTGAAGTTTTGATGGCATTAAATAAACTTCACAATACAATATAACCTTAGTTAGTATTTTTCCTGTTTAATATTAATTTTATATACATGCGTTTATATATTTTAATAATATTTTTATTTTCCGTACAATTTTAGAGAGGAAAAAAAAGGGAGAAATCTCACCTTTAAAAAAGATAGGGAAAAAACAAAATTTTTAAAAGGATATTTTCCAGACGTCATTTGGATAGTCACTTATTCAGCCACACCAAAACGAGCTGAAGAGTGCAGCGCTCTCCTCCCTCCTGCTCTGCTATTGCAAATTCCAGACAGATGATGTTGTAATTTTGTGGTCTTGTTATTAAATTCAAGGTTTGCGATTGAGTTGAATGGGAACGCTCACTACCTGCACTTTGAGCACCCTGGATTTCAATTTCACTGTCAAATCCCGTCAAATTCCGAATTTCAGATTACCCAAGAAGCCCAAGAGTTCATGCTTCTTGTGCAGAAGAAGCATACAGAGCGAGAGAGTTTGGTTCCCGCGTAGGAGTTTTCGTAGGCTTAGATGTTATAGCTCTAGTGATAATGGTAACAATGAAGGAGAGAGCAGCAGCAGCGGCAGTAGTAATAAGTCAACAACTGACTCGGCCACGACGACGACGAGAACATCGGCTTCACCGCCAGAAGTGGCCGAAGATACACGCACGAACGACTATGACTCTGACCCTCCATCGGTTTCTTCCAGGGTACATTGCTTAACTTTGAGACATGGGTTTTATTTTTATTTTTTATATATCCATTTGTGTAATCGCATTACAATTTACATGTTGGTTTTGCATTAGTTTGTTGTTCTCTCAGTTTGGTTACCGACAATTGAAGTTTGAATTTAAGTATTTAATTTGACTTAAGAAATAAAGAAATTGGTATAGTCATCAAAATCCAGTTCTGGGTTCTTTAAAAAGGAATATACGGTTCCATATTTGTAGAATTTACCATATTAGTTAGTGAAGGTTATGTGGGACTGGCAGTTGATGACGGTATGACCTTTATAATAGTAGAAACCAAAAATGCTAGCAATCCAATTATGAGTTTTAGCTGCCTCACTTGAGGATGCATTTAAGTTCATATTCTCTGTTAGTGTTTTATTGGATTGTTTTAAGAACTTGATGTTGAATATGCTTCCTATTTATGTTTTAAATGCATGAATACGTAGAAAGAATAGTTATCTCATCTGGACTTCCGGATTTAGTTAAAATCCAGACTTACCTGTCAGCTGTCGAATGTCTCCAACGGTTGAGAGCTCAGTTTCAAAGGAAAAACAAATGAGATGGACTGCAGCTCATCAATTGTTGCTGATTTGGTAAAATCAGCAATTAATGCTTCATGAATTACATGCACACACACACACAATGTATATTGTCTTACCTTGAATGGCATGCATCTAACATAATAACATAACACTGTCTCACGTAGTCTAATGTGTCAATGTGTTCTTCAGCCACCAACTATATCACCACTTGGACCTGCTTACAATAATTTCCAAGTTGACTCTTTCAAACTGATGGAACTCCTTGGACCCGAGAAGGTTGATCCTGCTGATGTAGAGCTGATTAAGGAAAAGCTTTTTGGTTATTCTACCTTTTGGGTGACCAAAGAGGAGCCTTTTGGAGACCTTGGTGAGGGTATTCTCTTCCTCGGGAATTTGAGGGGAAAGAGAGAAGATGTCTTTGCCAAATTCCAGAGTCTACTGGCTGAGGTCACAGGTAATAAGTACAACCTTTTTATGGTGGAGGAACCCAATGCAGAAGATCTAGATCCACGTGGTGGGCCGCGCGTTAGCTTTGGTTTGCTGCGGAAAGAGGTCTCAGAACCAGGGCCAACAACACTTTGGCAATATGTAATTGCTTTTTTGTTATTCCTTCTAACAATTGGATCATCTGTAGAGTTAGGAATTGCATCTCAGGTACGCCAACACACTTCCCGTTTTTTTAATTTTGTATTTCATGATATCATAAATGGTCCATCAACTGATTTCTTTCTCATATTTAGAGTGACTACTTATTTTCATGCATTTTCTTAAACAGATAAATAGACTTCCACCAGAGGTGGTGAAATACTTCACAGATCCAAATGCCATTGACCCACCAGATATGGAGTTGCTATTCCCCTTTGTAGACTCGGCTTTGCCCCTAGCATATGGTGTTCTGGGGGTTTTGCTATTTCACGTAAGTGAATTATCTTGCTGTTGCACTATGCTCTTTAGGAAAGTTTTTCATTTCCATTTCAATTATAAAAAAAACTATAGATCTTTGTTGTTTATCTAGTAGGATCTTTAAGGCCATCTGTTATGCCCATGCATAAGAGATCTTTAATGTGAGATTTGATGCTTGTGAAGAAAAAGAATATGCTTATTGTTCCAGTTGACTTAGTCTGATGATCTTAATCGTATGCTATTATGAAGAAATGAAATTGGGTATTATTCCTTTTGTTCTGTTGTTTGCAATTACTGGCTCTCATTCTCAAACATATCATATTTGTTAAAAATAAGTACATCAAACCTTAAATTGACAGAAGTTTTCAGATATGAGAATTTAAATGAATGCTTGCCGAGTCTGACTCTGTAAATTAATTTCTAGTTGCTTATGTGCATGCGAAAATTATAGTAAAAGTATAAGAGACAGGAGTATGTAATTTGGAAAATCTGTTGATTATGACTCTTGTAAGCCAAAAGCTCCCACTCAGACTTAATTAATAAAGAACATTTATTTCTGTCTTTCGATTCTTTCTACAAGTTGTGTCAATTTTAATTGAAGGGAAATACAATGACTTGCATATGTTTTGAGTGAGAATGCCAGAATAATCAAAGTTATTCATTTCTTAACTTTTTCTTTCTTTTTAGACACACTTGTATTTTAACCTCCTCCAAATGATTTTTAAAATTTTGATGAATTAGTCCATATTCTTTGAATTGTGATTTCCTATTTGGATTTTATGTTTGACCTTATTTGAATATGATCATGATAGAGTCAATCACATGCAGGAAGTTGGGCATTTTCTGGCTGCTTTCCCAAAGAAAGTGAAGCTTAGCATTCCTTTCTTCATTCCTAATATTACTCTTGGCAGTTTTGGAGCAATCACTCAGGTACCTCTAATTATCCAAGTAGCAATAAACAACGTGTAAATGTTAAATGGCTTAACTTGTCCTTAATATTTCAGTATGGAATCTGAGTAGAACTTCCCTGCATTTGCGGTGTTGGTTTAACTGTAAGCGTGCATAATATTTGGTTAAATTGACCCCTGAATATAATGCAAAGATATATAGCAGCTATTCTAGTTGAGTCATCCATTTAAGAAACTTGTAGACAGAAGTAATCGGAGCTATTCCAGTTGCATATGTTTTTTGGTTCTTGGGTTTTTTTCGGTTTCCTTTTGATTTTTGAGAATAAAATTATTGCTGGAAAAATTCTGATATAACCATATTATCAAGGTTGAAGGGTAATTTTAGATCAGCCTTCTAGTTTTGGATTCTTGATAATTTATTATCAGATGTGACCTTTCCTTAAATTTTTGTTATGTAGGTAACCAAGGTTGAGGTCTTTGCTAGTTCATCTGGCACAGGCTAGATGTCAGTGTAGTCAACCCCCTCCCCACAACATGGCTTCTTAAATAGGCTTTTATTCTGAATCATTATTTTTTCCCATGTTTTATTTTTAAATAGATTAGATATGTCATATTTGATGTAGTAGTCTTACCAAGACTAATGGCTACCTTTTCTTTAACTTGGTCATCTGTGCACCTAGACCCCTTTTTCTTATCATCTTCTAGAATCTAAGCCTTTGTTTGTAATCAATGATGATCCAGAGAATTTCTTCTTATCAGTCACTGGTTTTGTAGTTTAAATCTGTTCTTCCTGATCGGAGCACAAAAGTCGACATATCACTTGCGGGCCCGTTTGCTAGTGCTGCATTGTCGCTGTCAATGTTTGCAGTAGGTCTGCTGCTCTCATCTAACCCCAATGCCACAGGAGATCTAGTGCAGGTTCCAAGCATGTTGTTTCAGGGTTCTTTGCTTCTTGGACTTATCAGTAGAGCTACTCTTGGTTATGCGTATGTCCTTCCTCTACCTCTGTGCATTATTAAAGCGAAAATCTTGTTTGCATGTGAGCTAAGAAGGCTTCTATAGATACAATGCCTGCGAAACCCTTTTGATTCAATAATCATATTCATAGTTGACATGGTACTATACTAAACATGCAGATCAATGCATGCTGCGACTGTTCCAATTCATCCTCTTATGATTGCTGGCTGGTAATGTACTATTTCTGGACTATCTTAATAACTGTATTGTAATGTGTAGCATGCGTATGACTCAAGTTTAATATTACAGGTGTGGGTTGACAACAACAGCTTTTAATATGCTTCCGGTGGGGTGTCTTGATGGTGGAAGAGCTGTGCAGGTGACCTTTTCCTTCCTTTTGCTTTGAACTGGTAAACTTACGTCTTTGAGGTTTGATAAATGAAGATACAACATGGTGCTGGTATGAAATCTTAGTTAAGTTGTGCAGTGAATTTCCTTTTTTGATTTTTATTATGATGAGTTCATGAAATATGTATTTAATTTATTTTAGTTGTTTATTTATTTATTTATAAAGTAGTATGAGGTAGACTTTCTGCAGTTATGGTAGCTAGATTCTATTTTGGCATATAGTATTTGGTGTGGACAGTCTTCATTAAAGGTGTTCTTCCCATAGATCTACCTTATTGCTTCTACTAAAGATGCTTGGTGGCTGATTATGTAGATTAGTCAAAGGGGAAGCTGTGGTGAATTAAACATCTGTAGACTGATGAATGCTTAGGAGCTGTAA
The DNA here is from genome assembly GCA_018703695.1 of Prunus fruticosa. Taxonomy (NCBI): domain Eukaryota; kingdom Viridiplantae; phylum Streptophyta; class Magnoliopsida; order Rosales; family Rosaceae; genus Prunus; species Prunus fruticosa. The sequence continues at coordinate 571,568 of CM031923.1, read as the reverse complement.
TTGATAGTTCCATTCAGATATGTTATATTCTGTGGACTAGATGAGCATAATAGGATGACGTGGCTTCCTGAAAGAAGAGGTCATTTTGATCTTAAGTCTTACTATCATGCTTTAAGAGCTAGGAGGATTAACAATTCTCCTTGTAAGAGCAGTTGGTAGTTCTCACAAAGGTGGCTGGGGTAGGAAGCTACTATGGGGAAAATTCTTACAGTAGATAGTTTTGAGGAAACCCCTTAGATGTATTTTATGTTGGAGTTGTTTGTGCAAATCCAGTTGTGAGACAAAGGACGAGGTGGGTTTCCATTCCCATTTTTTGGTTTAACTTTATAAATAATCATGACAACTTTATCCTTGCGGCATTCTTCCAAAAAATAAAATTGTTGAAAACATTTTCATTCCCAGCATTTGCAAACGCTGGTGGGAACGGTTGATTGCTTGGCATTATAAAGACCCCATTCTTAGGAATATTTATGGCATTCTTAGAATCTAATTCTGAAAAACAACCACTTCCCAAAAAGTGATAAACTGTTAGAATCAATCAAAATCTCATGTCTGCAATATCTTGACATCCCCAAGGCTTCGCCTTTCATCACAATAGTTTTATAAATGTCAAATGATCTTGTGTTGCTTATAAAAGAGTACATATATATAATCTCTCTCTCTCTCTCTGTGTGTGTCTGTGTCTCAATGCTAGACCAGAAATTTGTACAAGTTACAATAGTAACTAGTTATTCTCCTATCTTGCTTACAAATGTGTTTTCTGTTGCTCTACCTACTCTCTGCTTCTAACGTATGTACAACCGCCCAATACAAAAGCTAACTTGTGTTGGTTTCTATGACTAGTGTTCAAATTAAAATTTCTAAAACTATCTTGAGTAACATGTTTCTATTTCACTTATATGAGATTCACAGATTTTAGTACCAGCTATAGTAGCCAGTAGTTTCTTCTCTTTTTTGCGTAGTTTTTTTCCCCTCAAATTCTGCTTCATTACCTCTTTCTTCAAGTATACATCTGGCCATGATACATAGAATAACGGGTGTTTATTTGTCGGACTACTGTCCATGTTAAAATTTCAAATGCTACTTTGAGCGAAAGCCAGTTATTTTGTGTATGGCATGACATTTATGGAAAATACTTGCAGGGCGCTTTCGGAAAAAATGCCCTAATTGCCTTTGGCTTGACGACATACACGTTGCTTGGATTGGGAGTGGTATGTCTAACTTTTACAACTTATCACGCTTTGCCTCACATCACAATCTATCAAATCAGTAATTCAGCTTGTGGTTGTTTTCATTTATTCCCCCATCATCTCTATAATAACATTTCTTCCAATTTTGGCTAAGTTTTACTCTTTTCTTTCCTCCCTTTCAGCTCGGCGGACCTCTGTCACTTCCATGGGGACTCTATGTGCTCATATGCCAGGTTTGCAAATAAGAATTTATATATTTCAGTTTCACGTTTCAACAATCCTCTATCTTCTATCAAAAGAGAAAAGGTTCCCCATCTCATGATATTATTTTGATCATATATGTTCAGAGGACTCCGGAGAAACCTTGCCTAAATGATGTAACAGAGGTTGGAACATGGAGAAAAACAATTGTCACAGTGGCAGTTTTCCTTGTCGTACTCACACTTCTTCCTGTGTGGGATGAGCTTGCGGAGGAGCTAGGTATAGGTCTTGTAACCACATTTTGATGTATCATACGTGAAAGTCAATTTTTTGTTCTGTTAACATTTTGATAGTGATGCGATAGCTATAAAGTTGGTGAATTCAATATGCATTCAACATAGTAAAATGCCAATTTTCATATTTGACATTTTGCTTTGTGAGGCATGTAACGCACCCTATTTAATACCATGCAAATTCAATACAAGGGAAATTGTAATGGGAGTAAGTAGAAAGAATAAGGGAAATTAGTAAATCAAATACATCAGTAATCATAAAAATATTCCATATTTGGAAGACCGTCAGCCACCATATTTACTTAACGGATCATGAGTCCTTGCATCTCTTCATCTTCACTTCTTCTGCATCTCCAAATACCACATTTGGAACATAGACTCTCATTTCATTTTCGATCAATGGGAAGTCATAAGGGCATTTAACATTTGGGGCCATATCCTTTGCAAGGTGGTTGGCAAAATGAGCCAAAGCTAATGGGTTCCTCCCCTCTAGAATGTTGCCCCTATTTCCCAGTTGCCTTTGATCCAAAGGCTTACTAAGGAGTTTGCAGAACTGGTCTGGACCTTTCTCGCCTCCATGCATATTAGGCCTGATTTCTGGTACAGTTAAACCATCCCAAAAATCACGGGTTTCACCCCTAGAACCCCAAGGTTGTGCATTGATCACAGTCCCGTCAACTATTGCAAACGAAGACAAATACAATATTACAGTGGGTTTTTCAGTTATCTTTTTTCTTCAGGCCACGGGGAGAAATAACAGAGGAGAGATGGGGGGAGCGAATGGGGCTGTGTCTGGATTTTTTTGTTCTTTTTTTCTTCAGCTTTTTTCCAAAATAAAAATAAAAATTGAACAAAGGTAGAAAAAGAGGCCAATAGAAGCCGACGTCGTGACTTTTTGCCCCAAACCAACCCCAGCACATTGTAGCCAAATCATTCTCAACAATGAGGAAAAAAAAATAGAGGAGAGAGAGAAGAGTAGATATCTGCCGAGAGAAAGAAGAAGAAGAAAGAAAGAGGGAAGGGAAGGAAATAAAAAAAAATATTATAATTTTGGATTGATTTGACGATTATATCCTTAGATTTAACTTTTTTTTGACAGAGAGATTATTTAGAGCATCCATATTAACGTTAGGGACCATGAGTGATACAAAAAAACTTTAAGAATTCAATTTGATAGTTTCGTAAACGTCAGGGACGTTTTGTGATAATAAGCCTTTTTTTGTGTTTTTCAAGTTTAGAGTTGCATGGTGATTGCTAGTTACGTGCGGCACACCAGGATTCGAACGCCATAGGAAAATTCGATTGCAAGCCATTGCAACATAAATGGGAGATTCACTATTATACCCAATATATGAGCCCAAATTATTAAAAAACCATATATGAAATGGACTTTAGAAACATACCCAAAGCCCATTTACAACATAACAAAAAGACTTTTAACTTCTTTTAAATTATAAAACAGCCATTGATTTCTTAAAACAAACTCAACCCCAAAACTTCATAAAAAAACTCAAAACACTCAATATGGCATCAAAGTAATTTAATAATCAAAATTAAATTCAATAGGGTCAGCTATTATTTTTTGATTTTTTTTTGGGTTTGTTTATAGAAATTAAATGGTGTAGGGTTTATCTATATTATTAGTGCTAAGAATGAGTATATGACTAAATATTTCTTAAATCTATTTATGTTGTATTTGACCGAAATATGACTGACTTTATCTATCATTAGGGCGACGAACCGAAATATATTTATTTTTTTAGTAACTTATTGTCGACTACAAATATAATACAAGCTATTCTGACCTTACTCCCATTGAATGAACAAAAACAAGGTGACATCTCTACTAAAGGCAACAGTGTTGGAACATAATGTGTAATGGATTATAATGATCAATTCACAACTTATTCGGTAATCATTTTGAGTATCCATTTTTTGTATGAAATCCTTTTTAGTATCATTAACGTGGCATTAATGTTTCAGATTTTAACTTCAAATAACATGAGTTTAATGTGTAGATATTCAAAGGTAGAGATACGTTAATTAGATGGGCTCGTGCACAAGGAAAAATAAATAATATCGTAATTGTAATTACAAGGTCTGATGCTGGAGGTGAGGGTAAGAGGAGACCTCGAGTAATACTTGCTTGTGAGAGGAGTGGTAAATATAGGTCTTGCAAGTCTAGTGATACAATTGGTGTAAGGTCGAATGCAATGGTGATACAAAAAAATGTTCTAGGGACACAGGTACCAAGAAATGTGGATGCTCATTCTTGTTAAAATGTGTTAATATTGGTGATGAGGATGATTGGAACTTGGAGGTGGTTTGCGGAGTACATAACCATGCTGTTTCGGAGTATCTTCAAGGTCATTCATTTGTGGGGCAACTTTTTGAAGAGAAGAATGCCTTGTTAGTGGACATGTCTAAGAGTTTGGTGAAACCCAGAGATATTTTGGTCACCGTGAAGGATAGAGATGCAATGAATGTTTTAACTATGAAGACAATATACAATGCTAGGATCTGAAATAGAACCAAAGAATTTGCTGGGAGAACACAGATGCAACAATTACTTACTAAGTTGTACGAACACAATTATATTAAGTGGCATAGGAAATCTGGTGATGCTGGAACTGACTTGTTTTGGACTCACCCTGTTAATATTGAGATTTTGCATGCATTTCCACATATACTTATCATGGATTGCACCTATAAGACTAATAGGTATTGTTTCCCACTATTTCAAATTGTGGGAGTGACATCTACTATTATGTAATCCACTTGAGAGTTTGCATGTGTCTGATATACTCAAGTCCAACTCCTTGTCAAGCTCGTCCTGCCTGTATCGGGTTGGTCGATCACTTACATCAAGCCAGTGACCTTGGCACGTTTCCAAGCCTTACGCCAGAGAAGCAAAGGGATGAGGCCATTTCTTTGATTAAAAAATGGGTGATCTTTGCTGCGGAGACCATTCAGAGTTTATCTATTGTTGCCCTTTTTTTTGCTCAGCTTTAAGAGTTGGAGAAGAAGAATGCTACCCTAGCTGATCTGCTCTTGTCTAGCAGGCGCACCATGAGATAAAGATTTTGGACTTGAAAAATGAGATATTTTTGCTAAAGAGCTCACTTGCCTTGAAGGATGGTGAGCTTGACTCCACCATTGCTGTTTTTAATCAACGAAATAAAAACTATGTTCGGCTTGAATGCGAGTTTGACGATTTGTCTCAAAGTCACGATAAGCTGTTGAGCATGTTCAATGCTTTCTGGAAGGGCACTTAAAAATCCGAGGTCGATGCTTACAAGTTGGGCTACCTGGATTACCCAGAGAGGTGTTGCCCCTATCGTCTCATTAGTGATGAAGAGGCCGAACTGTTCCGCCTAGAAAAGTTCCTTGTTGAAGTAGGGCTGGATACCTTACCTGGATATGGATGCAGTTGAGGAGCATGTAGCTGATGACGCAGCAGCTAATGAGAGCATAGGGGACAAGGCTTGGACAGGCGCGACTGATAAGGTTGAAGCAGCGGATGAGCAGGAAGTTGATGTCCAAGAGTCGCTTGCTAAAGCCTTGAAGTAGATGAAGGCTATTTTTTTAAGTCTTTTGTAGCTTTTTTTTTTCAAGTACTAGTATTTCAATCGACCATCTTCTATCTGTTGAACTTGTGTTTTTTTTTCCGGCTACTTTGCTATTTAAAATTTTAAACCAAAATTTGTGTTGAGCCTGTTGATTGGTTGGTTAAACATTTCCCTTAGGATGTTAGAATGTTTACCCACCTCTTATGTAAAGGGTGTTGTTGAGCATCTTGCGTATGATGCTAGAATGTTTACCCACCACTTACATAAAGGGTGTTGTTGAGCATCTCCCATAGGATGCTAGGATGTTTACCCATCGCTTATGTAAAGGGTGTTGTTGAGCATCTCCCTTAGGATGCTAGAATGTTTACCCACTTACTTAAAATATGTTGTTGAGCATCTCTTGTAGGATGCTAGAATGTTTACCCACCGCTTACGTAAATGGTGCTTTTCTCTGTCGAGAGTTAATGTTTCTCGAACACTTCATAGAATGAAAATTGAACTTGCATTGATGTTTGTGAAATTATATCGCTTTATTGGATTAGAAAAAAAACTGGATGAACAACTTGAAAACATCAGCAATTGTCTTTTCTTTGACTGAAGTGAAGTAAACCTTGCCACATGTTGGGGACTAACCTACCTGAGTGGAAGCTTTAAGGTAATATCTTCGGAGGTGATAAGCATTCCACTGTCTCAAAACGTTTTTCCCTCCAAAATATCAAGTGTATAGCTTTCTCTCCATTAGTCCAGCTGATCACGTAGGGACCTTCCCAATTAGATTTCATCTTCTTCGATTCTTGTCTCTGCACCGTAATGAAGGCCTTTCTAAGGACAAGTTCCTAGGTTAGAACTGTCTAACCTTAGATATCTTGTTATAGTAGGACATCAACTGCCGTTGATATGCTGCAACTCGAACAATAGCCTTTTCTTGTTCCTTATCAAGTAGGTCGAGGTTGATCTTTATCTGCTCTAGATTTCTTATTAATATTGCCCATCTCAATGTTTATTGAAGGAACAATAATATGTGGAGGAATGATTGCTTCAATTCCATAGGCTAAGGAAAATGGGGTTTCACCAGTTGATCATCTTTTGGTGGTGTGATAAGCCCAAAGAACTCTAGGGAGCCTTCTAGTCTTTTCTTTAGGCAGTCCATGATTTTATTGGATACCTCTATTTGGCCATTGCCTTGTGGATATCTTAGAGTAGATAGATGTTATTTGATACCATACTTCGCGGAGAATCTGGTGATCTGTCAATGAATTACGACTGATTGTCATGCCGTGATTGTGGGCAGCCAAATTGGCAGATGATTTTTTTCAAATGAATCGTTCCACATCGACTTCCTTAATAGAGGATAGAGCTTCGACCTTTATCCATTTAGTAAAGTAGTTGGTAGCAATGATCATCATGTCCTTCTTGGCAGGAGCCAGTGGCATGGGACTTGCTACGTCAATTGCCCATTGCATGAATGGCCATGGGCTATTCCGCGGATGATACACTTCAGCTGGTAGGCTAGGAACTGGATTTTATCTTTGGCATCGATCACATCTTTTGACACACTCCGTGGAGTCTTGGTGCATGATAGGCTAGAAGTAACTTATGCTAAGAAATTTCTGGGCCAATGACCTACCCCCAGAGTGGTTACCTCACTCGCCATCGTGGATCTTGCTAAGCACCTTATGTGTTTGAGGGTACTTTATGCAAGTGAGATCTAAATATGATTTGAGAATGAGCTTGTTGCCTTGCATGTAGCATCTTACGGCTTTCTATTTCTCTTTTGGCAAATTTTCATTCACCAAGTAGTCGATGATGAGTTCTTGCCAGTTGGGATCCTCATCGATCTGCAAAGTATGTATACTTTTCCTCTTTGATACTTGACTAATCAAGGTGCTCGATTCGAGATGGAGTGCATGAACTAGGTGTCCATCGCTGATCCTAGGCTTGCTAGCGCATCTGCATGAGTGTTTTTTTCTCAAGGAACTTGTTGGATGGTTAAGGTCGGAAATGCCTTCAAAAGTTTTTGGACTTTGTCGAGGTATTGGATCATTCTTGGGTGTTTTTCCATGTACTCACTTGAGGCTTGATTAGTGATGAGTTGGGAATATGAAAAAATGGCTAACCTTTTGATTGACAATTCTTTTGCTAAGCACAGTCCAACGAGCAATGCCTCGTATTTAGCTTCGTTGTTTGAGGTTAGGAAGCCAAGTGTGATTGCTTTGTTGTTTGATGCTCAATCTACACACAACTGCCACATGTCTTTGGGTTGGTCAGGTTCTGCAGAGGAGTTCTCATTTCCTTTTGAACTGTCCTATAAAGGCTTGGGCTTTTATACCAATCTTTGTCTGGTAGACGATATCTAATTGACTCAATTCGATCTCAAAGGAAATTCGGCCATGATTATAATTCGGTGAGCTACATTCTCGCGGAAACTACATGGACCAAAATGAGTTTCTCCATTTTTGAATAGCGAGTCTTTGCATCGAGGAGAGCCTTCAACGTGTAGAATATCGGTAGTTACACCCCCAACTCTTCTCGGATGAGGGATGAGTTGACTGCCGAGTTGGACAACGCTAGGTAGATGAACCTGTCTTTTCCTGGGTTGAGGCTTCGAAAGCATGGGAGGTGAAATGAGATATGCCTTTAAGTCTTGAAAAGCTGCTGTTGAGGCCCAAAAAATCCAAGGTTGGGCTCGAATAAATTCCCGGCCCAGTGCGACACCCTATTAAAAAGAGACTCGGTTCGGAGCACACGAAATTCGTCACACATGCTTACACGAGCTGCGATCCACGTGCCATGCCAAATAAATAATCTGTCATGCTAGGAATTGAGATCAGCTTATAAAATAAACTAGCTCTACGAGCCCATGCTAATTACCCCATCAAGCATCATGTCTCTTTTCAAAGACGATAAAATTTAAGCACGCCAATCGACATGCCATGCCAAGCGGGAAATCATTATTTCACACCTAGTCACGTTACAAGCTTAAGTGGGACCAAGCCACACAAATGCCTCAGGCCTGCTGAGTGGGTTGTGGTGTGGATGGTAACGAGCTTTCATGAGGCCCATTAATGAGCCGAGAAATGGAAGTTTTGGGCTGCTTGGGAGTGTTCGGTTCACAATTGTATATCATTTTATACCCTTATAGCTTATGATTTAGTTATGTTTTTGAGTTAACCTTGTGCTTTTAACCTCTTTTGTGTTTGTCATTCAGTTCATTGAGCTCTAGGTATCACTTGAGGCATTTGAAGTAAAATGGTGAAAACAATTTGTAAAAACTGAAGACTGAGTTACAAATTCATTTCGGATATATCTTTTTCATCTGTGCTTGGATTGGGCCAATTTACGTGTGCATGGAAAGAAGACATTCTGAACTTGAAGATAGATAGCTCAAAGTCGACATTTGATTGATCCAAGCCCAATCCGTGAGCCCATCAAAATACACTTCATTCTGACTTGCAGATGAGCTCATTGCTTGCTTGGTCATGTGTGGCTGCGCGGAGGCTGGTCATGCTGACATGATGATGAGCTATGGCTGCTGGTGGGATTTGTTGGTGAAGTGCAACAACCAATTCTGATTATCTAATGCAAGTGTGTTAGGTCATTGCTATATTCAATTCTGATTTCTCACTTCCCTCCCCCTATAAATACCTCTTCAATTCCAGATTCAAGGTGTGCAAGTTCTGGGATTCACAACCCCACAATTCAGCCATACTTCACTCCATCCCCCTTCAAACACTTCCATCATTTTTCCCAAACACATTCAGAAATTATCCTCAAACACTCTCACAATCCCAAACACTCCAGCAATCAACCAAAAGCTCTAAACAGCCTCAAATCACCAAAACTACTCCAGCAAACCTCTCTTCTATTTCCCTACGAATTTCATCTTCCTCAGCCATCACCACTCACTCAAACTCATCCCAAATCACCTCCATATCCTTCATACATCCTTCTAGACGTGAGAAAGCTCTTGGAGAAGCATTAGACGTGGAGAAGCACTTGGAGAAGCCTTGGACACCACAAGAACTTCAGAAAAGAGGTTTTTCTACTCTTATTGCATTCATTATGTTTTCTCATTTATGTCTTAATTTCTTTCTCATTATGAGCAGCTAAATCCATAGCTAGGGTTTCAATGTAACCTGACAAGACAATTTCATGTTTTAAGTTAATGTTACCCTTTGTTGATTACTTCTAATTTTCTGGTCTCATTCACTTGTTCTTAGTTGAATCTTTATGCATGTTTAAATAACTGGCCATTATGAACACATGCATGTTGGTTATCTAGTTCAAGTTTACATAAACACCATATGACTCTTGAACCGATTAGTGAATGAGTGGGTAATGCATTTAGGACAAACACCATGTTTAAATGTTTACTTGGTTCCTTTGTGTTCTTCTTAAGCTTAATGGATTCAGATACATAACCTAGACTAAACACCATAGCTAAGTTGTGTTTTCTGAGTACTTGATTAAAACCAAACACCATATGGATAATCATACATAAGAAAGAACGAACTCCAGAAATTGTAATCAACTTAGGTGATTGTTAACTTGTAGCTTGAAGTTGGATTGTCATGGTGAAGTTGAACCCCTAGTGCTTGTCTCCTTTGTCTCTAAATTTTCTAAACAACTACTTGCTGGTAACTTGCTATTTTGCATTCCCTTTTAGTAGTTTTCAGTCACTTGTTGTTTTGCATTTCCTTTGTGTAGTTTTCATTCCAACAAACTCAACAAAACTTCATTTAAATTCTGTTTAGTCTTAGAATTACTTGTGAGTCTAAGTAGCAGGAATAAGTGTTTTTCATCCAAGTCTCTGTGGAACGACCTCGTGCTTGCATTCCTATACTATAATTGGTTCGTGCACTTGCGAGAAATAGATAGAGTAAAATCTATCCAACAAGAAAATGGGGCCGCTGTCGGGGACTTGATTAAGAGTCTTATTTCTATTGCTTACGTTCTTTAGTTTTTCTTTGTTTTCAAATATTTGCATGTCGAGCAAACCGTTGCTTGAACAAGTTGTATCAGCGGTCAAGAAACACTCTCAATCCGGAACCATTAGGATCCAACCAATCCATGGTACACAACAACCATCACTGGCTCAACTTGAACAAAGGCTTGTTAAAGCAAGGGAGGCAGCCATTGAATCTATTCTCAATCCCTTAGAAGCCGAAACCTCCAATTCAGCAAGCTCAGAAGAGTACTCTTTGTTCAACATCTTTAACTCAGATCAAGAAGAAGAACAGGAAGAAGAAAAGATGGCAGCTAATGACCAACTTGCTTTGGAGGATCTTGCTCAACCAATCATACCAAATTCACCTTCATGCATCTTGCTGTCCAGAGAAGCTAGAAACTATGAGCTTAAATCTTCTCACTTTCAAATGCTTCCTTCTTTTTATGGTTTACCTAACGAAGATCCTTTGGGAGCCCCAAAACTCAAGCCCATTTCTTGAGCCAAAATATACGGGTAAGCATATGGGAGAGAGAAAAGGGAGCCCAATACTCTTGAAAAATCAGCCCATCACTTGAAAATATTAGCCCATTCCCTTAATTGCCTACACTATCACCTTAGGAAAGCCCACATAGCCAAGATAAAAATATCTACAATCTCCAGCACATGGCTGGAGACAAAAGCCACGACAAAAGCCAAAGTTGCCCATGTATGTGAGTTGTTTGGGAGGCTCCAGCATGTGGGCAAAGAACAAACCTCAAGGAATGACATTCAAAGGACCATAGGATATTGGAGCGCATAGGAGAAAAGGCAACCTTCAGACCAGCCAAAGCTACCCATCTCCTTCCTTTACCAGACCTTGCCATGAAATATGGGAGGAAAGAAGGAGAGGTGATAACCAAGGATAGGAAATCACCACTGGAATGGCTGCGGGAAGGCTTCTGAATTCTCAAAAATCTGGTCTCTATGTATTGGGCAGAGGGTGATTTCACAAAATGGGATGGATCGAAGGGAGATGAGAGAAAAGAACAAGGAGACTTGGAAAAATTGGGGAGAACCCATTAGGGTTTCTTGGAAAAGAGGAGCTTCCAGCGGCTAGAAAAGGGAGTGTCTCCTACCCATTGAACTCAACTCAATCTAAGTCAAGAAAACCACATCCAGAGAGCAAGCATTATCTCTCATCCCTGAAACCTCTACAATTTCAAGCCTCATTCCTTCATCTCCTCCCATTTTCTCTTCTGAGAAGCTATTCTAGATCTTGACAGAGCTTTCGTTAAGCTCCGGAAACTTGCTCAAACCACTCATTCTTCCACCCTCATCTTCTTCATCTATCTCTCCCATACAACCATACAACCACATCGAGAGAACAAGCATCATCTCTCATCTGTGAAACCCAGCAATTTTGTGCCCTACTCCTCCATCTCATCCCATTTTCTCTTCTGGCAAGCTATTCCAGAGCTTGACAGAGTCTTTGTCAAGCTGCCAGAAATTACTTAAGCCACATATCGTTCTTCCCTCATCTATCTCTCTCCCTCAACTCAACAAACCATCTTCATTTCCCTTCTCCTCTTACTCTATATCCCTGTTTCCTATAAGAAATCACAGCAGCTCTCTCTCTTTAGTGCTAAACTCATGACTGCTTTGCTTCCATGCCACAAGCCTCTCATGTCAAGCTAAGAATCTATCTGTAAGCAACTGTTATTTTTGTTGGTGAGGATAACTAGGGTGCTTCCTAAGGCTCCACTATCCTTTCGAAGAATTCTTGGGGTTTGATTCTTGAACTCAAACACAAGAGGCAATTTCATACATTTGCCTCTTTACAGCAGCCCAAGCCCACGGTAGCTCCCAGAACAAAACAGCCCCTACAACTACTTATCACTCTTTGTCCAATTTGTCTCCTTATCCTTTTTTCATGACTTTGAAGAATGGCCTACGTGCTGCTGCTCTGCCTGTGAGGCTTTGAATTTCTTTCATGGTTGAAGAGGACTTCATCTTGAGAATGGCCTTGATTTGGTTGGATTCAACTTCATTCGGTATTTTCTGAGTCAGTTGAAGGCTTGGACAAGATTTTTGATATGATCTGCTCGTTGAGGAGCTTTGACCAGCAAATCATTGACGCAGACTTTAATGGTTTTTCTGATCTACTCATGGAATTTTTTTTTCACGAGCCTCTGGTAGGTCGCTCCAACGCTCTCCAACCCAAAGGGCATGACTTTGTAGCAATATGTGCCTCTTTCAATTATGAAAGAGGCCTTTACTTTGTCTTCCTCGTGCCTCATAATTTGATCATAGTCTGAGTACGCGTCCATGAAGCTGAGTAGCTGGTTTCTAGAGGTTGAATCCACAAACTGATCACTCCTTGGCAATGGAAAGTTGTCTTTTGGGCATGCTTTGTTGAGCTTCATGTAGTCTACACATAACAACATTAGCCAGCCATTCAGAGTAAGAGATCATCAAAGCCTGCCGCTAGGAATTTATCTATCTCAGCTTCGATGATGGAAATTAGTTCTGGAGCGAAGTTGCGTCTCTTTTGTGTGACTGGTTTGCTGGCTGGGTTGACTTGGGGCCTATGGCAGATGACTTGTGGGTAGATGCCAGGCATGTCAAATAGTGACCATGCGAACATGTCTTTGTTGTTCTGGAGGAAGGTGGTCAACTCCACTGTTTCTTCTTTGCTAAGGCTCGAGTCGATCCACGCTTTTCTTTCTAGCTTGTCAGGATGAAGATCTATCAGTTCGACATCCTCTTCGGCCTCCATCCTTCTTTTTTATCCTGGTTTTTTAATTTCTATTAAGGAGTGGTTGTTTCTTTTCCTTTCTAGCCAGTTAGACTTACGGGAATGAAATCCACCGTCTCATTGGCCTGTTCTTTTTCCTTCTAGTCCTCTCAACTTACCTGGAATGAACTAGGCTTGCTTGTTTTCCTTTAGACCTTGGGCTGAACATCTTCTAGCCATTGCCTGATCGTAATTGATATGCCCAACGCCGCCCCCAGGGATGGGGTAACATATCTTTTGATGTGTAGCAGATGTTATGGCATTGATCTTGCCAATCCATGGTCTGCCCAAAATGTCATTGTATGGGGAGATTTTTTCGATGATCATAAAGGTCTGTGAGCTGATCACCATAAGAGAATGGATATCTAGATCTATTGGTCCCATAATAATTGAAGTTGCACCATTGAAGCCCATCAAGGACCTGGTTGGTTTGCTAATCTTGTTTTCCATGCCCATTTGTTGAACAATTGAGTATTGCAGTATATTGGCAGGACTACCCTCGTCTACGTGGATTCAGTTCGACTACCGCTTGTGCAATTGCTAGTATAGTGGTCGTGTGTTCTGTGGAAGGCACAATAGGTTGTGGTAGGATCAGATTTCAGAGGTGGTGGTCTCTTCAACCATAGGTTGTCTTTCACCTGAGCCAGGATTTTATGTTTTGGATTTTCCTTTGCATTTTCCTCCTTCGTTCGCATGGTGCGATCCGGTATTTTTCTATCATGCTCCTTTTGGTGACTAGTCGACTTGTTTGATAGACTTCTTCGCAATGATTTGATCGTCATCCCAAAGTGCATAATGTTCTGCCTGTTGCAAAAACATGAGCAAAGGTTTGGCTTGGAGTGATTCTCAACTCGCAATATAAGTTGTTTTCAGTTGAGAATCCTTTCTTGAACTTAGAGAATGCGATTCGATCATCGCACCCCAAAATGTTGGATTTTTCCACCTTAAACTCCTAGAGTAGTCTCGAAGAGACTCATCGTGCTTTTTCTTCAAGTTGAAAATGTGGTCAGCCTGCTTCTTGATCACCCAATAGGAAGTATACTCATTCGTGAAGTAGAGGGCTAACTCTCTGAAGCCCTGATCGACTTGGGTGCCAAGGTATGAAACCAATCTTGGGCTACCCCTCGCAAGGTCATAGTGAAAACTTTACACATCAATGCTTCGTCACTTTTGTGAAGTATCATGACACTCTCAAAGTGTTTAAGATGGCTCTCGGATCGGAATCTCCTAGGAACTGCCAGCTGATCTCATCAGTTAACGGTGAAGAGTTCACTCGGTCTTCTTCTCAGGATATGGCGTCTTCTAAATCTCCTCCAGCCTTAAGGCTGCTGAGTCGATCATCATTCATGAGCTTCTCAATATCCTCCATTCATATCGCTTGCAGTTTGGCTGAGGACGTCTTTAGCGTTGGCGTCGTTGGTATCATTCATGAGCTTCTCAATATCCTCCATTCATATCGCTTGTAGTTATGGTTGAGGACGTCTTTAGCGTTGGCGTTGTTGGTCAACTTCCTCATCGGCTGACGGGATTTGTTCTCTTCGGTTGGTCTCCTGGCGTGGCGTATTGGAGGATTGAGCTTGTGAGGGGTCATTTGCCACATGTAGTTTGGAATCTGCTCTTCCAATATGAGCAAGCGAGTGTCTTCCCTCATGTTCCCTATGCGGCCGGCTCCCAGCCTTGAATGCACATTAGTTTGTGGGCCTAGCATCCAATGAATGCTCATCCTGGTCTAATCAGGACAGTCATGTCCTCCTCCTTGTCTCCTGGCCCTTGGTTGATCTTCTTGGGATTTTTCAAGTCACATGTAGTCCTTTCTACCACACATCACAATTAAGATAATACAGAAATGTTCAAAGTGAAACTAACAATAAAATTCTAGAATCATTCTTTACCTTGATCTCAACAAGCTATATAATTGAATATCATGGCCTGAAATTATGTGCCTAACTATTCAATGAGTTTATTATTGTACATCCAAACACATATATACCACACCTTTAACCTGAAAGCCATATCTACAACCGTCCACATAATGCATATGTCCTACAATCACCCACCAAGGGGTATATAGGAATATCATTAAATCCAAAGACAGCCGGAGAAGGGGAAACTAGCCAACCACCTGTGTAGACAAGTCGGGCAGGTGGCTGGGATCTTGGCCAACCTTATGCAGACAATATGTTCTTTTGATGCAATAGTTGTAGTTAAGAGTGTTTGTATCAAACACTAAGGCCAAGGAGTGATAGTTCACTCAATCTCAAACTCCTCAAGACTTAGGGCCTATAAAAGAGCCGTACCTGCGATTAAAAAAAGGAAGGAGAGAAGGGAGCAGTCGCAGGAAGGAAAAAAGACAGGAAGCACGCCCGAGAAAGCAAGAGCCATCTCAAGGTAAAATCATAGTTCTATGGCACAGTTTTCTTGTTTGCTTAAGGCTCCATGTTTCAATCAACCCAAGGTTCCTGACTATGATGACTTCTATCGTCATAAACAAAGTCAGGGATCTCTCTAAGGCATGGCTCCGCTCAAGTATTTTCGAGGATACATTCTGCATCCAGCTCTTGATCAATCCATGAGGATTCCTGGCTATGATGATTTCTATCATCATAAGCAAAGTCAAGAATCTCTCCGAGGCTTGGCTCCATTCAAATATCTTTGGTGATGTTTTCAAACATCCAATCCACAATCAAAGGGAAAATTGTCTTCTACGATGATTTCAATTATCATATATTAAGGCATTCTCTATTCCAACAGGCAACTCCGATCAAATGCTTCCAAGATGTATTCAACATCCAATTCACAAGCAATCTACGAGGATCGCTTGTCATGATGGGTAAACCATCACAAAAAAACAAAAAAATCAAACAGGAAAGAATTGATGGGGACTTGGTGGTAAAGCCACCACAAAGTCAAAAGCAAAGAATGAACTCAAGTGGTAATTACAAGCTTCTGTATGAAGCTCAACAAAGACAACAAAGCAGCCACATGTGGTAATTTATGCGATTACCCAAAAAGCAATTCCAAATTCCACCACGATTGGATTGGCTTTTAGATGGAAAACTTGATGTCCTGCACATGAAGCAAGACAAGTTATCTTGCCTTTGGTGGAGATTTGCAAAGACCAAATAAAACAAGAAGAATGAGTGTGGTGGGGGGAGCCACCACGTGAAATGCACAGAAGGTAAGAAACAAAAACTTGTTTCTTTCACATTCAAAGAAAGGAAACCAAAAGGAAGAAGACTTCTTTCTCTCTTGGCTTGCAGTAAATAAAGTTAACAAAGAGAAATTTGTTTTCTGTACTTTATTACAAGGAGATAAATTGCTTGCCATTTACCCAATTAAAAAATGGGTACAAAATAAGATTTCCCCATAAAACATTTGTTGTACAAAGTCACAAAGACCATGCGACAAGCCACAAAGCCCAAAAGATGCCAGACATGTACCATGATCCAATGGTCTCGAATCAATGTCTCAAGACTCGATGGTCCTGAATACAATTGGGGTTCATTCCATTGCAAGTCTTGAGCCTAATGGGCTTCTCATTCAAAATATTCAATTGGCGAACACTTGGTACAAAGTCTCTAATTTGAAAATTATGGATTAATGGGCTCTAATAATAAAATGCCCATTAATTCTCAAATCAATAAATTGAAGCTCAAGTGGTTCAAAACCACGTCAAAGGCCCAAATGGTACAAAATCATTCCAAATTTTGTCGGTTCATCTACCCATGAGTGGGCATTCAAACCGGAAAAACTGGAAATCCGAGCCGAACCACACTGAACCAAATCGGAAAAAAACCGAGATGACCAAAAAGTCAACAACCGATCAAAAATTGAACCGGACCGATTTGGACCGGTTTTGGTTCGAATTCTGTCCTTCAAAAATTGGACCGGGCCAAGCCGAACCAGTCAAATTAAAAAATATATAATTTTAATATTTATTTATATTCAATGCTATATTTTTAGTCTCATAACTAATATTTATCCAATTTCAAATTCAAAATATCTCTCTTTTTAAGCTTTAATGTTTATTTTTATATAAAATTGAATAATTTGTTAATTTTCAAGTCAAAAATTAAAATTTCAGTTGAAAACTGTATTAAAAAATAATTTAAAAATAATAATTTTTATAATCCGGTTCAAAATTCGAACAGGAACCGAAATTTCCCAAAACTGGTTCAACCCGGAATCGGACAGTTTTTAAATTTTTTTAAATTAAAACCGAACCAAACCAAACTGAATGAATAGTACCGAATCGGTTCTTGTCACGACCCGACTTCCCTAGCACGATATTGTCTGCTTTGGCCCCCCCCCCTTTTGGCCCTCACCGCTTTGTTTCTGAGAGCTCACGAGCAACTTCCCAGTGGGTCACCCATCCTGAAATTGCTCTGGCCCCCAACTCGCTTAACTTCGGAGTTGCTAAGAATCCAAAGCCAGTGAGCTCCCAAAAGGCCTCGTGCTAGGAAGAGAAGTGCCCACACATTTAAAGCATTTCACCTTTCCCTCCCCGAGTGATGTGGGATTACTCACCGTTCTTGTTTCCCCAAGACACGGGTCTTACAGTTCTAATATGAGGCGAAAACCGGTCCAAACCGAACCGTGCCCACCCCTACATCTACCCATGCAAATTTCAAAGAGATAAAATTCAAATCCCTCAAACACTTTCCCAAATGCAAATGTCAATTGTAGAAAATTAGTGGGTTCATCAAAATTGCTCATTATTTTTCTTGGACAT
The DNA here is from genome assembly GCA_018703695.1 of Prunus fruticosa. NCBI lineage: Eukaryota > Viridiplantae > Streptophyta > Magnoliopsida > Rosales > Rosaceae > Prunus > Prunus fruticosa. The sequence goes on along the minus strand of CM031923.1, from coordinate 553,862 downwards.
TGACAATAAGAAAAATGGTACAAAACCATCCAATTTTTCCCATGAGTCATCTACCCATGCAAATTTCAATGAGATTAAATTTAAATCTCTTAAACACAAATTCTCTATTAGTGGGCCACACTTACCCATTAATTTTCAATTTTTCCCATGGGTCATTTACTTGTGAAAATCTTAAAATCTCCAAAATGTCTCAAAGACACAAATTCTAAATTAGGGTCCCACACTTACCCATTAATTTCCGAAAATTTCCGAACTACGTTGGTTTGATCCCTTCCAAAGGATACGTAGACTCAATCAAGATGCAATAGCCCAAATCTTAAATCCAAACAAAATCTCTGGTTTATTCTTAACCAAATTTGCCCCAAACACAATTCCATATTGAATCCCAGGTTTATTCAGCTAAATTCACTCAAACACTCCTCAAAACCATTCAAATCAAATTTTCCTTACAATGAGTCATTTATTCACTGTCATTCTTTGAACTACGAGTGGCTTGATACCCGCAAGGGATACATAGGCATCCTGAGATTTGACTTAGGGGTAGTCGCAAAATCAAAGACACACGTTCTATATCTTTATGATGGAATCAAATGGTGTTGCCTTGAAGCAAAGGATTGTAATTAAGAGACACTGCGTCTCGAATGGGTTGAACCTAAAATAATAAAATTTTATTATTTAATTAGTGGTAGTGAAATTATGTTGGGAGGTTCATATTTTTCTTCAACAAACACGCCAACCCAAAAAATTATTTTTATTTAATTATTTAACTGTGCAATTACATTTTTGCCCTTGGGGGTAGGGGCACTATAGCCACTTTTTGTTCCTGAAGGTGTTTGGGCCCAATTTTGGCGCGCTCTAGCCGAAAGAAAAAAAGCCCACATCATTTCCTGGGCCGCTCGTTTTAAAAACGCTTTTAGCCCATCAGCACGTCCAGCCCATTAAGCGAAGCAGCAGACCAATATTACGTGGCCCAAATAAACGTTAGAAATCTGGGCTGCAATGGAGGCCCAAAACAGTTTCAAGCCGAAAGAATAAATGGGCCTGACGGTTTTTAGTAAAAGAAACATGCCCATGTGATCACTAACTTAGAGAAGTCAATAAAATCGAGCTGGAGTTAAAGTTCGAACAGGGGCAGGTATAAAGCAGAACGCTTCTAAAAGAAAACTCTCCTCCCAGGGGGTAGTTTATCTAAAGATATTATGATATTTTTAGAAAAACACCATTTTCAAGAGATAAGCAGACTCTGGCTCTCTGAAAGGAAGAGAAGCGGGAAACGAGAGAGTTGTTCAAAACTAAGAACTTACCATCTCAAAACTTCAGACTCTTACAAAAACTGGGACTTGCGAAAAGCAGGAAAAATGAAGATGAGCATGGCACCCCATCAAAACACAGGGTAATAATCACTTCAAAAACCAATGGTTTAGTGCCTGCTTGCCAGAACAAGGATAGAAATCCTTTACTTTTTCTTTTAAAAATAAAAGATCTGCTGAGTATTTTGCCGCCCATTATTAAAAGATGTAAAAACCCGCAGGAAAACATTTCCTATAAATACAAGAGAGGGTGAACACACAAAAAACAACCAACCAACCCAACCAAAAACTCAGTCAAAAGACAAACACTCAAGATGATCACTTGATCACAAACAGAAATCCAACAAACTTAAAGTCTGAAGCATTCCAATCTCAAAAGCTTTCCAGCAAGCTTGCAGAATCATCTTGTTTTTCCCCTGGAGAAACAGACAAGATCACTGCTCCTGATTCGAATTCCAGTTCACAAGTCAGCAACAACGAGACTTCTCTCGTTACAAATTTGGTTTAGCAAAAGCCAAAGACAAGCAGAGTTTGAGTTTTCTCAAATACGAAAACCTCAACAAATTTATGAAAAGCTCTGGCTCAGCAGGACAGGTGTCCCAATAGAGATTCTAGCTCAAGTCCAGCCACTTCTGCCCCCTTCAGACTGGATAAATCCCAGTTCTGCCCATCCAAAAGCCTTCCAGGGCTTGAAATAGATTGAAGCTCTGCCAAACTCAAGCTTTGGTATCAATTTGCAGCCAAAACTTTCAGGAAAAACTGTTTAAGGTCCAGTCCAGGACAGACACATCCAGTCCAGCCCAGAACAGAGGCAACTATCCAGGCAGAAATGGAAGCGCAGCCCTCCTTTTAGTCTTTATATAATCAGTTTTCCCTTTTTTGAGTCTTGTAAAAAGGAGTTTTGCCTGAAATAAGGGAGTTCTGCCTGAAATCAATCCAATCTGTCCTCATCCATTCTGGCCAGAACTACCGATTTTTATACTGAGATAAATTATGAAGTCCTTACCAGTCTAAGACATAAAAAAAAACTTACTTGGGAGATATTCCTCACCCAAATTCACAATCGTTTGTTCAAAGTCAATAGCTTGGGGTGATTGGTGCATATTTACATATCAATTTGTACCCTTTTAACTTATGATTTGGTTATGTTTTTGAGTTAAACTTGTGCTTTTAACTTCTTTTGTGTATGTTTTAGTGTTATAAGCTTGAGACTCACTAATTGCATTTTGGAGACAAGTTAGCTCAAAACGGTGTCTGCAGATCAGTCAACTTCACGGATTGGAATGTACTTGCTCAAGAAGAACCAGATAATGAGCCATACATCATTGGAAATATACAGAAGTCTATTTTCTGTAGAATTTTACGGTTCATGATTCCGAGTCTTCTAGAGAAAGTTATACATATTTTGGCAACTTAATGTCAAATTCGGCAGCATCTGCGTTACTGGGCCAAATATAACAATTGAAGGCCTTCCCGATTTTTCCTTGAGTTGGGCTTCATATGATTGGAAAGATAATTCAAAGAGCTTCAAGATCCATATTGTTCCAGATTTTTCAAGATGGAGTCACAAGCCCAAAACGAGCCCACAAGCTGGCTGCAATGCATTGTCATGCATGACATATGCATGATGAAGTGTTGTTGATTGTGGGAAAGTTTGGTGAAGCATATTCAATACTTATTTTTGAGTGGAATTTTGTAGCAACCAAATGAATTGATAGATGTTGAAGTGGATGATGCAACACTAAGCCTAAAGACAAGAGGAATTGTTTTCAAATGCAATTGTGTGTTAGGTTAGGTTGGTGAATTAAGTGTTGTGTGTTAGGTGAAGTTAGTGTGGTTAGTGAATTCAATTGTATATTCAGATTTTCACTTCCCCTAGGCCTATAAATAGGGAAGTTCTCTAAGCTTGTAAACACACCCCTAGGGGGGAGCTCTCAAACACTTCTATAGAGCTCCCTTCCCTTCTCTCCCTCAATTTCTCTTAGTTTCCCTTTGTAGTTCTCAATTGTTGTAATAAGATCATTCTACCAAATTTTCTTTGTACTAAATCTCAAACACCTTCCTTTTCTCTTCTTCTAAATTCTCCAAACACTTCTCTATTCTCTTTCAAAGTTCTCCATGCTCTAAAACATTTCCCAAATACAATTCCCACTCTCTTCCAAAATTCTCAAAGTTCCCAAACACTTCTCTCATTCCTTCATCAAATTCTCTAAAGTTCTCAAACACATTTCCTTTCTCTCCTCCAAATTTCCCAAACACATTTCCTTTCTTCTCCAAAAGTCTCCATGTTCTCAAACACTCACAAACACCTTTCTCTCCTCCCCTCCTTAAGTTCCCAAACACTTCTCTATTCTCATCCAAACTCTCCATGTTCTCAAATGTGTACAAAACCTTTTTGCTTCTTTTGTTTTCATTTCTGTTTTGTGTAGGAAAACCGAATTGGATCATTCAATCACCAATCCCTGTGGAATCGACCTCGCACTTACATATGCTATACTACCGAACGGCTCGTGCACTTGCGAGTATCACAAGTTGAGGATGCAGCTGAATCCATTTTGGTGCAGCTAAATCTACACAACATGGGGCGCAAGTTATTTTCACTCTCAAGTCTGTTAGAATTGAAAAATTACTAACAGTGGCACGCTCGACACACAAAGAAAGTTAATTTATTGACCAAACAATGGTCTTTGGATTAATGGGGAACTTTACCCTTTCATCTCAGGAAACAAATCAAAACGGGTAAATAGAAGGATATTGGGGATTTGAGTGGCACCATTGCGTAGAGCTCGTCGATACGAGTTTATAGGCGGCAAGCGCAATTTCGATTTAAAACGAAGAAGTTATGATCTACATGAGTGTAGTGGCATAATCGTAATTTTTGCAAAGTCAAACTTTAAAAATCTGGGCAAACTCTCTCTCTCATTCTCTCTCTCCTCTCTCTCTCTCTCTCCCAGACATCGTCGCTTCGACCGGAGATTTCGTAGCCGTCCGGTGTCCATTTCCGACGAAGTTGGTACCAAAAGAATCGTCTCTTCAAAGCTTCCGACCTCCTTTGCATAAGTGGTTGTTACCAAAAAAAATCCGATTTTGAAAAATATACAATTGTGCCACTACACTTTATTTGACCAAAATGTCTTCGTTTCAACTATGATTTGGGCCCACCACTTGTCTACGAACTCGTGAGCTCAAGCACTACGCTATGGAACAAATAAAATTTCCAAAACTAGCCTCAAACAAAAAGTCAACTCTAAACCACCAAAGAACCCTAAGGTTAAAGTATCCTTTCACTTTAGAATTTTGAAAATTCAATTAAATTTTAGGACATGATGTTACACTAACTGCTAGAAACATCAAGCCCAAGCACCTTCCTTTCCATCTCCTTCTTATCTATCCTAAAAAACCAACGCAAGCAGGAGCGAGCATACTCTCCCATCGCTGGAAGCATCAGATTGAAGCCATGGCTCTTCCATTTTCTCTTCCTCTCTCAAAAAGGCTTATTCCAAATATGAAATACCCATCCTCTCAAGCCAAACCGAAATCATGGTTATCGCCTTCTTGGTGAGAAAACGCAGACATCGCAAGCCCATCCTCTAGCTGCTGGAAGATATAGTCTAGCTACAATTCCAAGCTTTTCCCTTTCCAACTCTCTCTCTCTCTCTAAACTTGTGGACTCTTAGCTCCCACGCCACAATTGGGGTCACATTTCTGTTTTCGTACATTGATTTAACCTCCCCCATATAACCCAAATCGATCATATCATCATTACAGCCCTCCGCGGTGTATGATGTCCCTCCTTCGTAATTCATGGGTACAATAACATTAAATAGAATTAACACTCACAATTTTTTTACACTTGTATATATGTTCAAAGTTATCTTCTAACATATTCAATTTTTATTTCATGTTCAAATTCAACCTCAACACTTGCTTCCAGTACACACTTCTTATCATATTTTGTGCAATGGAATACTAGAATGTGGAGTTCCCACGAATAACAGTTCATTCACTTATTTTTTCAATGCTTTCATTTCCTTCTGTTTAAATACGTTCCTGCCTCTATCATTTACACACTTCCAATGAAAATTGGCATGACGTAATGTCAACAGACTTGCTAACCTGTCAAACCCTTCACATAACACAAACAAATTTCATGCAATGGAATAAGTTCGTAGAACTGGAACACAAAAATCATATACTAGCGTCATCTTCCTGTCATATTTCGTGTAATGTAATACTGGAATGTGGATTTCACATGCTTAACAGTTCATTACTTACTTTTTCAATTCTTTCATTTCCTAATCTTTAACTACGTTCTTACGCCTGTCAATTGCAAATGCTTAACATTTCATTCACATACCGTCAAAACACTTGCCAACGTCTCAAACGCTTCAGATAACACAAAAAGTTTAGACTTACCTTATTCATCCTCCTCTTCAATCCACTTGGATGTCATTTCTTTCTGGGACAACAAAAGACCGAATGAAACACAAGTCGTTACTGATTTGTGATTCCTGGACATGATTTTTTCTCCTACATTACACGACAACAAACGCCATCCCTGCACTCTTCTTCGATTGGTTCTTTTCTGTCTTTATCTCCTTTTTCTTGGACTCCTAGTACAGACCTAATTTAAGAAAGTAATGCACAAATATAGCAAAGAAAATGAGAATATAAACAGTTTCAGGTCAAGCCTGTATATAGAGACCAAGGAGAAAAAGAAAAGGGATATTGGGATAGTATACCTAGTTCGTCCTGAAATTTAATATCTCATGTGCAATCGATGGCTGAAGACAAAGTTCAAAGTTGGAGAAGACACACCGAAGCTTGGACTGTTCAATCTATGCCATTCCCTAAAATAATCCTGCATTGTATAGTTACCACTTCATTTCTCACTCACACTTTCTATGCATAAAGCAGTAACTTACTACTTTTGCAATTTTTTTGCTATATTATAATGGTTACCAGGTTAATCTATCTTTAAATAAGAACCATTGGATCAATTTAAGTTGAATCCAATGGTTATCTAAGGCTTTGTACTCAGTACTAGCTTGTATTGAAGAAAAATTGATATTTGACATCTTCATTATTAAAGAAAATATTCTTTTGGTACCTTAAGATTGTCCACCACTACCTCAAATAATTGAGACTTAAAATGGCCAATTCATATTGTTCCATATTAAATTCATATAACTCTATGATGCATTCAATTGCTTTTCTACAATATTAAACTAAATGAGTAATCAAATCAGCCTTGGAAAATTTGTTGAGCTTACAATTTCGATGTGTGCAATTTGGGTTGGTCGAATCCAAACCCAAGGTGCCTAAAAATAAGGTGTTCTAGGGTTGAGCCCAACCCTAAACCCTAAAGTGGCACACCCCGAGCTCAGCCTGAATTCTGAAGGTTGGGTTAGGATTGGTTTGACCATCTAACCCGCTCGAGTTGCACACTTATGCTTGAATGACTTTCATATATTATTTTTTGAGTTAATTTATGTTTGATATCTTGTAGTTGTATTCTTAAGGCATGCTAGTACCCATATTTTAATTTTAACAATCATGTATCCTCAGTTTGTAATTTATTTTTATTTTTTTGCAATGTGTCTCTTCTGTTACATACAATGGAGAAAAGAGAAAAGAGAGAGGAGGAGGGGTGCGACGGAGGTGCCCATAATCACCAAGTCTCAATAAGAATTGTAATAAGTTTATACCAAGTGCATTCATAATTTTGTTTGTCCCGCACATAAGATATATCTTATACTCTCATGTGAACTAGTCAGGTTCATCATAGCTTAAGGCATTACCATGCTTTATGTTGCCCTCTTTTCAGCGGGGTAGGCTGATTGAAGGAGTTTTTGGTCCTTCTTTCATTGAGTGCGAATCATGCCATCACCAAGCCACGAATTAGGCTTGAATGGAATGTGAGTAGATGATGCGTCCGAAATCTGACTTTAATCAAATGATTGTTCGAACTAGCAAGGAACCTCCTCATGACCTAGGTTCTTTCACTACCTTGGAGTCAAAGCTTTATGTGAACAACCAAATGATGTGGAGTGGGTGGAGATGAAGATTGAAGGTGAAATGTAATGAAAAGAACATGTGTATAAAGTAAAAGATGCTTGAATTTAAATATTATTGAAAGATAAGTGCGGAAAGCAAAGTGCGTAAAATAAATAATTTAAAGACGAGTGCGTAATTTAAAGTGCATAAAATAAATAACGTAAAGACGAGAATTAAAGTGCGATAAATAAAGCAAGAACGAAATAAAAGCAATAAGAATGGTAAACTAAATTAAACTTGAATTTAAATGACAAGGTAATGTAAATTGTAAGAATTTAAACTTACACTAAGGAAATGAAGAACTTTAAATTTTTACACTAGCTGCTTAAAAAGTAAAATCCGAAGTCCAAGAAAAGAAAAGTGCGAGACGAAAAATAGGTTTGTGTGTCTGATGATGTGTGTCTTCTGCCTTTGTTTGGTGAAGTTTATATAGGGCGTCCGTTGGCCCATAGGCTGGCCATTGAATGGCCAAATGTCAACTCTTTTAAAAATTCTTTCTTTTCGAGGCCCCCTAAATTCGTGGATCATGTCGGCGTAGATATTATGGTTACTTGATTTTCTCTCGTTTTGGAAACTTTTGAATCGTCATCAACCTCCTTGATTTCTTTCCTTGTGTGGCCTTTTTCACGTGCACACTACCTCCGGAAATCTTGGGCGCGAATCCGTGGCTTGGGTTTTTATCTTGACATTTGGTGGAACCTCGTGCCCTTTGAGTTTTTAGAATTCTAGAGTTGGTTGACCAAACGCCAAGGTGGGTGGTATGGGAACTCCAAATATTTGGATGTTGGGCTTGGCCCTACGTTGGACTATGTTTGAGTTCTCAAATATTCGAATATTGGGAACTCGCGGACATACCTCCCGCCGAACTTCAACTCCCTCGGCCGAAATACTTCCCACTAACTCCCTCGGTGGAAATACCTCATGTCGAACTTCAACTCCCTAGACCCAACTTTGCTTGCCCAAGTGTTGCGAGGAGGGTGCCCGGGTGCGCAAGGAGAAAATCCACCCCAGCCCAACTTTTTGCAATAGGAGTGGCCGACCAAGGTATTTTTAAGGAGTGCCCGGTCCAACTTTTTGAGAAGTGCCTAGCCACTTTTGCAAACGGAAGCGTTCGGCCAATTTTACAAAGATATGCCCGACCACTTTTCACAAGGATACGCCCAACCACTTTTGCAAAAGGAAGCGCCCGACCATATTTTTGAGAAGGCACCATGACCTTTGAAGAAAACACATTGGCCACCTTTTTGTGAAAGCACCTTGACCGCATATTTGTATTTATTCATTCGTATATATATATATATATATATATAAAAAAATAAGATAAGGAGGTTTCAACCTAAAAAACCTCTAGCCCAGCCGCATTCTTGCAAAACTCTAAAGCTCCAACCGCAAAAAATCCCCGCAACTCCCGACTACTCCTCACTCTCCACATCTCGGCCGCAAATCCTTGAGCACCAATCACAAAGATCTAGCCACAAAAGCTCTAAGACCTCAAGCAGATCCAGCCGCGTTCTCCAGCTTCGTAGTCCGGCCACGTTTTCCAGCTACGCAGTCCAGCCGTATCTCCCCTCCAAACTCCATCCTGCTGCAATCAAGTGCAACCCGGCTGCCAAAATCTCAACCGCTCCTCAAGCTTCCAGCCCAACCGCTCCTCAAAGTGTCCAGCAGCTCCAGTCCGACCGCCAGGCTCCAACGCCCCGGCCACCAATTATCTTCTAGCCGGACTCAAATGCAGCCCGGCTGCTATTCTTCTTTAGCCCGGCCAACCTTCTCAAACCCAGCCTTTATTCTTCGAGCTCGGATTCCATTCTCATACCCAGCCGTAACTTCTAGAGCCCGGTTGCTTGTATTTTCAAAAGGTGCCCGGGTTTGGTGAATTTTCATCACCCCCAAACACTTTCTCATCAAATACTCATGGATTAATATTAGTTCACTAGCATGTATGTATAAAAACTCATTGTATTGCCAACGGAGTCTAGCCAAGTGAAAATGGATATTGACTTTCTTTGTAGGTAAAATAATCCTTGTAATATGAAATTAAAAGAAGTTACAATGAACATCCTGAATAAAATGGGAATCGTCATTAGTCCAAAATGGGGATTCTTTTCATTTTTGGCATGAAAATCCTCAAATACTCATATTGAACCCTATCCATCTCCTTAAACAACCTCTCTAGCACTGCACAGACCTTGAGGGGGGAGGAGGTCATAGTTCCTCCTCCTCCCCTATCCTCTCTTCCTCCTCTCATCTTTGATGCACAAATCTACATCCCCTCCCATACTTTTCCCTCTCTTATCCTCACATCTCCTCCCCACACCCATCCTCTCATATTCCCTCTTCTTCTTTTTTTGGTAGTTATGGGGCTTGAGCTTTTGATTTGCTTGGGGACGACGTGGCTGCCTTTGTTGTTTTTGTTGGGTTGTTCTGCAGATTTGGGTTTCAACTTTTGATTTACTTCATGTGTTTTAGTTTTTGTGTTGTAATAAGTGTATCAACTCTTTTAGAGTTTGTTGCGTTTTGTAGTCTCTACTTGTAATATTTTACTTTTGAGAGTTTAAAGATTGTAATTTGCACTTGCAATTGGGTAACATTTCCCAATTCCACAATGAAAATACCATCTCATGAGTGTGAATATTACGGCCCCTCCGAGTTATGGGGGTCGATATACTGTCCCATATATCAACACGTTGCAAATTCAAAAGGACTACCACGAGGAACAAATGATTGTTCGCTCTGTCCTCCATTGTGATAAACGCCTGCACAAATAGGATGGTTATAAGGTGGTGACAAATATATATATGGGAGCTTTAGTTTTAAACCATAATATAGTTTACTAATTTAGTAGAAAGAAATACAATTTAGTCTAATTAGCAAAAGGCCAAACACCAAAATGTAACAAAAATACCATTACAAATTATGAAAATTACAACATATGCCATTTTCAGTATTTAATTTTAAACCAAAGCTTGACAAACGACATCAACCCAAAACTGAAACAGAAACGACATATAAATTGAAACCGAAATTGAATCAGCCATTCGTGCGGACCTTTCAACTTCACCTCCAAAAAACCTCTTCAACTGTTCCACAAATCCCCAAAATCTCAGCCAACGGCGACGACCATCTCAGATTCCTAGTCTTCACTCTCACTTTCGGCGAAAAAGTGTAAGGAATCAACTCAGATCTTGGTTTCGTTTTCGTTTTCGTTTGGTTTTGGTTTTGGTTTTAGTTTTCTGCATCTTAGATTCCGATTTGGGGTTTCGTTTTGGTTTTGGTTTTGGTTTTCTGCATCTAGATTCCAGTTTGGGGTTCCGTTTTCGTTTTCATTTTGGTTTTCTGCATCGCAGAAACACAAACTGCATTGCAGAAAACACAAACTGCATTGCAGAAACTCATATTATATGTCTGTTATGTTTGATGTTTGATGTTTTCTTTTTTCTGCTCAACCATTTATACTTCTTCCTTGTAGCAGATCCACAACCACAAAGCCAACCAAGAGTAGCAGATGCTAGATCTCTAGAGACTCAGCAAGATAGCGATCGTAATCGCTCTTCATCTTGAGCTAGAAGACATTGGAGTTACCGGTGAAGGCCGAAGGGATGAGCAGCTTGAGAATTCCATCGCGGCCACAAGTGAAGGCTATGGTCGTCGTTGCTCCAGAGAGAGAGAGAGAGAGAGAGAGAGAGAGATCTAATTTGATAAAAAGGGAGACTAACTCTAATATTTTAATAAAAAGGGTATAATTGTCTAATTTTAGCTGGTCCAACAAATATGGGTCTACTCTTTGACCTAATCTAAAATACCTATTCTTTTTTGGGTATTAAAACCCAAACCAAAATACCTAATGTCTCATATCCAAATTACTAAAGTTAATTATGTCTGATACCTAATTTTTCCTTATATATATATAGTAACAATACAATCTAACAATGTTAGCCAATTTCGCAGCACGTATAAAATCTTGCATATATTTTTGTGTCCGTATCCTTGATATTAATTTTGAAATATCCCTACTACTACTGCACATTCCAAAACCTGACTCTGCAATATGAAGAACCAAACTTATAATACAAAGTACGATACATAACGTGGGGAAATCGACGAAACTCAACGTACACAGAAATTAGGGGGAATGTAAGCCTTTTTTGAGTCAACATCATGCGAATAAAACATCATCATTATCAGCACCTAAAACAAAGTACAATGATCAAGTTAGGCATTCCTTCTACTATGTATATGAAAAACATGCTTCGTATTATATACCTCACCGACGATAGGTTTACAAGGACCAAGACACTCCATGTCGCCTCGTGTTAGGTGATGTCATCCATTATCGACAACGATCATACTACACAAGATTCACGTTATGAAGTTTATAGTTTGAACCATGAAACACAATACACAGAACAAATTAATTATTCCAATTCCTAAGTAATTCAACTGTTCTACACTTAAATTAAAGAATAAACTCATCATTCGGTGTGCATAATCGTTGAATACCTCTTATCACCATCATGGCTGAAGATGAATTGCAACACTTTGACATCTTCGTCGTCCATTTCAAGGTTTCGCAGCTCTTCGAACATACCAATTGCAAACCTCTGTCTTTTGTTTATTTGAATGTTGAACGATGACTTTGCACCCACATCATATCCCTTTTCCTTTTCTATGGTAGCGCAGGTACTCGGCTTCAACGATTTTGTGACCTCAACTGTCGTACCAAATTTTTTTTTCCATCTTGCTCAACAACAACCTTCATTTCAAAGTCAATTTTGAATAATAAAAAACATACGTACTTGTTTACGCTTACTTTAGTCAAACTTTGATCATTGTCATCACCAAAGCTCCAATTCTATTCTCTGGAACAGGTACTTCTTCCGTGGGATTGCCATCATTTGCAAGCCCTTCTACTTCTCCCAACAGTCCAGCCCATCGCACATTGCGTGCTTCCAGCATCTCACTTTTCCTTTTCCTTTTCCTTTCTAATTTGTCAACCCGTACGTTTAATGCACCGAGTTCCCTTTGCAAAGCTGCAATTTCATCCACACATCCTTCTTCACAACTTACCTCACAGTCCTTTCTACTAATAACATCCCTATGTCGAACACAAATTTTGTTACTTTCAAAACCACCTTTCGAGTTCACCCACATAATCACTTTCTTTGATGTTTTCTCCCCCCATACCTTTCTAGGACAAACTGACTTGTCAACATGTGTTATGTCATGCACAATGGAATCAAGATAAAGCTCCTGAAGAAATAACAGACAGATGGCAACATAAGGTTCACTAGCTAGTCTCCTTCCATGAGCGCACCCCGTCCACTAAACACTGACAACAAAACGTAGCCCAATTTTTTTATTTTATTGTCTTTGTGTCCCTCAAAGGCACTAGGAAATTCGGACGCAAACTTTCTTCTGCCGATGGTGGGCATAGCAAAGTCCCCAGTGTAAATAAAACAAATCCGACTCGGAATTCATCGTCCACTTTTACTGTTTCCTCAATTCTTTGCCCAACTTCACCCAACCATATCCTCCCACCTTTCCCAACATACACTTCGCTAGTTGTGCTTCTGCCGGACCTTTTGCACCACCCTCTAGTCTTAACACCACATCCACCGTCCTTGTTACCCGTAATTCTTTCAAAATCACTTGGGCCGATCCTCATAGTTTTTTCGTGCGCCGTAATTGACTTGTTATACAGGTCAAAGTTTGCCACCATAAACGAACAAAGGGATCTAAACAACTGGGGACATGCAGAGGATCAGTTGGGTTCTTCGTTACACACCTTGTCAACTTAGGGTTTACAATTTCCTAAGAAGAAGAAGCATAACCCCCTTTGATTTGGTTTTAGGAAAATGTCAAATCTCACTCAAGAATCCCTTCTTTTGACCCGTCTTTTTTTCTCTAACTTTTAGTAACCGGTTACCCCCTTTCGCTAGTTGCATTTCTATTTCAATTATATTCTCAAAATTTGAATTTTTGTATGTACTTAACATACGCACGCACTGAAGAATCACCCGAAAAAGAGATTAATATTAGAAATATATAATCAATTCTTTATCTTAAATACTTATCGGGTTAGTGTATTCTCAAAGAGACCATCATATCGTTTGATATCGTCCCGCTATATTGATAGCAATAGCAACATAGTCTTCATATTCTTATCAAAATCTTTTTCTTCGAAGGATGCAGCAAACCCAGTCACCACCGTCCAAACGCAACCACTCTCCTTCCCTCCTCCTCCAATGCTCAGAGCTAGTCCTTTCATGGCTGACCCCACAAGAACTCGCCACCATCTCTCTCACCTGCTCCACCCTCCACACAATCTCTAAGTCCATCACTCTCCGCCGAGCCTCCGACGCCTCCAGAGCCTTCGAGAGTCATCCCATTCCATTCCACAACTCCGTCGATGAACACCCATACGCCTACTTCATCTACACCCCATCTCAAATTCCTTCTTCCTCTTCTCAATTTTTAGGGCGCCAATCTTGGGGCTCAAGTTCTTCTGCACACAAATCGAACTCGGTGGCTGGACTTGGAGTTCAAACGCTGCGTTTCGTGGACGAGTCGGGAGAGTGTGCGTATGGGTGTGAATGCGAGGCATGTGGGGAAGAGGGAGTTGAGGGTGATGGGTGTCCGTGTTTTGGTGGCTTTAACGACGTCGTTGCAGAGTGTGGGCCGAGTTGTGCGTGTGGGTTGGATTGTGGCAATAGGTTGACTCAGAGAGGGATTGAGGTTAAGTTGAAGATTCTGAGGGATGGGCGAAAAGGGTGGAGTTTGTATGCCGACCAGTTCATTCCAAAGGGTCGGTTTGTTTGCGAGTATGCAGGTATTTCAATAACAACCCACATTTACTAATTGGATTTTGTTTTGAATAATGTATTTGACATGTTGTGTTATCTGTTTGGTACTGATAGTTATAGCACTTTAGCGCTTGTAAAATGTAATTGTTTCTAGTATGTATCCTGACGGTGTATGATTGGTTGTTTTGTGTTTTGTGTTAATTTGAAATTGGTTGTGACTAGAGATGAGAAAAATGTTTTGACTTTGCTGACATAGAATAGAAGTGTAGACAGATTTTGAACTATATCTTGACTTTGTTGTCATTAGTTGATGTTAAGGTTCTGTTATTTTTCTAGACAACAAGCTTTCCAATTGGATTAGGATCACTCTTTTTTCTTGTTATCCTGTTGGATTGATAAAGTATTATTCAGATATGAAATATTCCTATCAACAAATGTTGGTGCAGCAATTACTGAAAGGAAATACTATACTCAGCTTTTCTGTTGAGTAATTATCATTTATTCTGGCACCCACTTGCTTGGGCATCTGGAACACAGAAAGGGTGTAGTCTGTGAACCAAACACGTAGAAATCATGATTGTTGGATCATCATACGTTTGGCAAAACCTTGAAAGAATGGTGGGAAGGCAGGACTGGAGGAAATTGAAGTTTGACAATAACAGATTAAGGAGCGGAATAGGGAAGTGTTTGGGGACGATGGAAAGGAAAGAAAAGAAGAAGTTCAAGGGAGAATTAAGGATCAACTGAGGTGTGGGGAACTGTAGACTGCTAATACATCTGACCACACTGTTGTAAATGGTTAAAATTCACTAATGGCTTTCAGATGCTGCTGCTCAAGATTCTCCCCTGAAATTTTATTTGATGCGAAAAATCCTAAATTAGAAGTGAAAAATCTAATCCATAAAAGTGGATAATGATACTTGCTTATGGCGTTCTGAAGCCTGTTCTCTGAGGCTGAGATAACATGAGCCCTACAAATGATTGCATGTATGTTTATCTGTATTCTGTATGCATGCATGGGAATTTGATCTCATTCTGTCTCTCTCTCTCTCTACACGCACACACGTGTATGTATACATCCTGCAAGTTGGATTATATGTTTTAACATTTTTCACTTATTAATTGTTCGTTTTTTTTGGGTGAGAAAGGTGAACTCTTGACAACCAAAGAAGCAAGATTGCGGCAGCAGATATATGATGAGCTTGCATCAGGTGGTCATTTTTCCCCGGCTCTTTTGGTTGTGAGGGAGCATCTGCCATCCAGAAAGGCATGTCTAAGATACAATATTGATGCAACAAGAGTTGGAAATGTATCAAGGTTCATCAACCATTCGTGTGATGGTGGTAATCTATCCACAGCACTGGTGAGAAGCTCAGGTGCTTTACTCCCACGCCTTTGCTTTTTTGCTTCAAAAGACATAAAAGAAGATGAAGAGCTTACCTTTAGCTATGGTGAAATTAGGGAAAGGTCTAAGGGGTTGCAGTGCTTTTGTGGGAGCTCTTGTTGTCTTGGAATTTTGCCCTCAGAGCAGACGTAATTGTAGTTTTTTGCCTCTAGACTAAGTAGTACTGTAGCTTGAATTCTGTCTTTATAGGATATGTAGGAGGGAAAGGAGCAGTTTGGGGGCACATTCAGGATTGTGCAATAAATGGTAAAAATGAAAAGGGGAAAGAGAATGAGGAGAAGAAAATAGCACCATAAGTTTGTTAACTAATATCTAATACTTTAACTGAAATCTGTAATCGGTTTAACTTGCAATTTTCTATTTACGGAATCGGGTGCAGATGCAAATTTTGCAAAGTTAACAGTGTGCCTGTTCTCATGAGTTTCTTTTTCTGCTTTTATAAATGATTCCGCTTGTTTTTTCCTCTTCCTATCTTATTATTTTTCCTACGTTAAGGTCAGCTATGCAACTGAACACAAATAGATCTATGGTATCGAGTCTTTTGGTGGTTCAACTATGTGCAATATCATATTCCTTCTATCAAAGCTTTGTACCCGCTCTAGCTAGGATTCAGGGTTTAGAGTTTAGAAACCGGTTTTTTACTCACTCCTACACTGGCAAAAAGATCATGTAGCATACTAGTCGTTGATACAAATATTGAAATTAAATTAAAGAAAAGAGAGTGATCATGCATCTCATCTACTATAGCTTAAAGTTTCTGTGCAGACCAGGGCTGGTTTTGGTGTTTCTAAATTCTCTCCTCAGCTTAGGGCCAATTCCATGTTGCTTCGAGTTTCAGTTAGCTTTGTCTAATGCTGCAGTCGATGTAAATTGTTTGGATACTAAATTCATAATGGATGTTTTGATTGTTGAATCCAATTTATTTCCTCAATAATCCCTTATATTAACTTTTGTGCAAGAATAACTTTGTCATCCTTCATCTCTTAAGAAGAAAAAAGAAAAAAGGTTGGTGGCGCCCAAGGCAAGTTCTGGGCCTAGCAGCCCCATTCAGGAACTGAAAGCGAAGTGGCCCAAACCTGGAGCAATGCTATCCCAACGATTGCAGCTACCCCAACTCCAAAGTAAGACGTGATATTTTGGTTAATGAGTTCCAGTGACTGTTTTTGAGGTAAAACTCACCTCAGTAATGCAAATAAGAAAGTTAGGAACAATATATTTAGCCACGTTAATCTCTCTGCATGTATGATTGACCTACAATCATTTGACTATATATTTGCCCTAGCAAAAGGACGACAAGTTAGGATAGGAGGTAACGTAAACATATATTATAGATTGGGGAGAAGAAAAGAAGTATAGTTTTATGATAATGATCATGGATGGAGAAGCTACATAAAAGCAATTGTAAAGAGAGAAATATTAAGGGAAGAAACACGCAATGCATTGAGTTATTATCTTATTATTCAAGTGTATCGATCATTGGCGAACATGAGGGGAACTTGACTCTCTTCCTCATCATCTTCTTCGTCTTGGGATGGCCTTGAAAGCTGAAGAGGGTCCAAGCTTTGTGAAGATGGCGCAGTCTTGGCTGCAAGGTCAAAATTAGAGGTGAAGCTGCACATGTTGCTGAGATTAGTGGAAGCAGAGGAGTTGTTGGAGTAGGCAGGCTGCAACATCAAAGCCATGTTCTGCTGCTGCTCATGTTGTTGTTGCTGTTGTTGCTGCTGCTGCTGCCGCTGCTGGGAGCTGATCTGAAGGGCATTTGCAAATGCAAATCTACTGTTTATCAGCTGAGTTTGCACCATTGCAAGCTCGGCTTGCAAAGATGCAACCTGGACGTCAATGCCACAACAGTTAACTAATTAATTCATAGATATTGTAACTGTCCTTTAAGATTGGTCATTGAGCTTCAATTATAAATGTGAACACTAATGCCATCTTATGAACAAAAGGTGAGAGAGCTTGCAGTTTTCCCTTTTTATTTTTTATTTTTTTGTAGTTTTTTGTTTTATTGAACATTCGTAGTCCGTGAAATTTGACCCTATAGAAACTGCTAGTAGAGGGAGCAATTGATAATGTTTGGTGGCTATCAATGTTGAAATATTGTCAAAACCCCCTATGGAAAGTTTTGTAAGAAAAAGAAGAAAATTTATCTAGCCTGGTTTGTACTTGCAACATCATCTCTTATTGAGAGAGGGAGAACATTAATTGACCAATAATTTCCATGAAGGCAATAATAGATTGGAGAGGGAGAACATATATAGGTATGTAAATGTGTGTGTGTGTGTGTGTGTTTTGATGATTAATTAAATAATTAATTAGTAATATGGTTAATAAATATGATGAAACCTGTTGTTGCAGAGCAAGAATTGTTGAGACACAACCATAGACGGGATCAGCGAGCCTAGCTTGAGCCTCATAAGAAATGGTGACGACGGCATCTTGGCGGCGGTTCAAGGGAATGTGCAACAAAAGCTTTGACACATTACTTGCCCCAAACACCTTGTGCACCGCTGCGAAGCGTGCAGCTCCTTGGTCTGAACCAAAATGGGGTGCAAATATGCACCCACTAATGCACTTCCTCCTCAGAAACTTGCAGGCTCCACATGGAGCTGCACCACCTACTACTACTGTACTGCTTGTACTAGAATTGTTTGTCGTTGCCGCCGCCTCTGTGTTAGAAGTAGGCCTTCCAGCGCCGCCGGATGTGCCCTTTCTTCTGCTTTCGGACGTGCAATGATCTCCGTGTACTGGCTGATCAGCCATCAAGAGTGAATGGAAATGGAAGGATTAATATAACAAGTTGGCTGGCTGGCTAGCTATATAGCTATAGGAAGGTAAAGGGTTTTTATTAATATTAGAGACTTTATTAATTTTAGCAGTAGTGCACGTTAGTCTCGTGAAATAGTTGGCAAGCTCAATGTGCTAAGCCTCTCTTTCTTTGTTCCTTTGTTTCTTTGTTTCTTTGTTTTAGAGAGAGAGAGAGAGAGAGAGAGAGAGAGAGAGAGAGAGGTTATGGTTGGTGAAGTTGGGGAAATATTGAGTGAGTGAGTGAAATGAGTCTACTGCATGGAGTGTGTGAGGGGCACGTGCTTGGTAGGGCCTACTGGCTTAATTAATTAGTTAATTCTATTATATATTAATAAATAATGGTGTTAGTTTTAAGTCCAAGTTGTAAAATAATAATAATAATAGTTGTATATATGTATGGAAGTTGTAGAAGGTTGTGATGATGGTGGGAAAGGCACAAGATTTGTATTGCCCGTGGCGTGTGGGATGCATAAAACCTCTAAGTGCATGGGTGTAGGTGGGTGGGTGTGTTACATGTCATGTCATGCATACCTCTTTCACCTTTATTAACACTGAAATTAAGACAAAGCATAAGTACATTGTTACAACTCACACTTTTTTTTTTCTTTTTTAGGAAAAGATGGTTACAACTTACACTTACATTCCTTATCAAAAAAATTCACTCACATTTACATGCCTATATGCAATCTTGCAACCCATTAATTACCTTTCCCTAGTAGCATACGTGCTTGTAAATCGATTCGTATATCTCGTAGAATTCGTTACCTTAATTAGAAGTTGTAATACTTGATTTCCGTATTGAACAATTGCACTAATGACATACGAATCAGGAAAATCGAGAATACGAGACAACTTCACTTGGAGTGCAGCAGGGTAACTTGAATCTAGGATTGTTTTGGCAATACAAATCATGTTGCTATGTATTATAGAAAACATCTGAGAGTCCTTTTCAACAATGGAAAGTTCTAGCTATCTGCTGATCTACATAGATTTCAACTCATATGTAAACATTAATTAATTAAGAATGATGTGACAAGATGTATATATAGACGGTCAAGATTAAAGTGATTCTTTACACTCCTTTTCTGTTGGATTTGGAAACCAATAAATCTCAATTGATGGGTTCAGTAAACTATAAAGTCAATGTTTACACTCCCTTAATATGAGCAATGTGAAGTATGTGCTCTACAACCATCAATTGTCTTTGTATAGCTAGCTATGGCGTGGATTCTCAAGGATCACAAAGGAAATGGAAAGCTTTTAGGCAACATGATTGGGGCATTAGGCAGGATGGAGATGAAGCAGCTAGCATAACAAAAAGACTCCTGTTGACAGAATCTTCTTTTATTTTACTAGTGCCATTCCCTCCGCATTAATGCGTAATTGACATCTATCTGCAGTCGGAAAAATATATATATATATATATATATGGCTAAGGAACCTGCAACTCACCGCTAATAGGTGAGGCGTGAAGGAATTGAAGGTGAAACCGGAGAACCCTCGCTGCTCTGGGATTCTCCTCCCTGCCATGCATCCTGAACTTGTTCAGCATACTGCAAGTTCCACAGAACATCCTCAATAGATGGTCTATCTGCTGGATCCTTACACAGACATCTCACACAAATTTCCATCAGCGTCTTCAAGGACTGATCCAAGCATGTCTGCCTAACTAGTGGATCAACCATGCTTCTTCGACCTGCTTCATCAGCTGTAAGGGCCACTTGTAGCTGCATGGTGTTAATGAATGTATGTAAATTGATTGGGCGTGGTATACCTTTCCCAAACCCCCCTAATTCATAATGCAGGGCAGGAACATTTTCTGTTCTATAAATACACCAAATACCAATTTCTTGGAAAGGGAAAAATAACAATTACTTTCCAAAAAAATTGAATTCTCAGTTGTAATAAGTCTGAAAGAAATCTCCTAAGCATAGAGGTTTATATCTACCAAGAAGACCAAACCAAAACTCTGATGGTGTCTTTGCCGCCATCATGACTTTATATTTTATTTTAAATATAATTGATGTTAGGAAGATCATATTGACAGTTGATAAGTAACCAAGCAGTTCTTTCCATCCTGAAGGCCTTGTAATGAAGTCTGATTCTAAGTTTAATCAAACGCCTGGTAAGACCATAGTGTAAGTAACTCAGGGGCTTGATAGTAGGAGGTTCCTGGTTATTCTTATTAGCTCAATGGTGGATTGATTTGTTGAAAGTCTGTCTTACAATCCAAACGCACTGGTTGAAGGGATTGGTTAAGCTAGTGTTCAGTTGCGGTTGAAATTAGCCATGTATTAAGTCTTCCATGAAAGGTCAAAATACATAGTGGGGTGGTGTCATAAGCTTTGTGAGAACATTATATATATTTCTGTCCAAGGTTCGTATGAATATTGCTGCTAACGCTGCCAATATGTTAACTAAATTGGTTCCCTAAATGATGTTCAGGTCCATGTCATAGGATAGAGTAAATTTTAAAGTGATAAACGTCTAGAACTGATACAACCATGTCTGTTGTTGATTTCAGTGACAACAGAGTGCTTGAAGAAAATATAACAAAAAGCAGAGTGCTTTTACCTGATCTTCTAAAACTTCCACTTGAGTCTCAGACTTCACTGGTCTGCCTTTGATCATTTCCAGCAATATTACTCCAAAGTTGTGAACATCGGTCCTGTCGTCGTGCTTCATCCTGTCAAGCAACATAGCACAATGGTTACAGTTTACATGTAACTGCATACATGTTAACGGAATAATCTACATATGATTAGTAGGTGTACTTTAGGTGATAATAACTAGATGTAGCTCGGGACCTCTCCGTGAAGGTGGCAAGAGGTGACAAGGTGTCAACAAACACAAGGACTAAGATTATCATCAAAAGTAATAAAATTTATCTGTTATGTACAAGTCATTAATCTCTTGACCTATTATGTTTGCAGATTGCCCACTCGAAGAAGTTTTATTTGGCTTGAAGACCTTCTTTTAAGGGTTTCACTATTCTAGTATGTAACTTAAGACATTTAAAATTTTCATTGCAAACCTTGAACCGCCACTGGAAGTTAAGGATCCACCTGAAGAAACTCCTTGACCACCCTGCAAGGATGAGCTGAGCTGAAAACCAATTCATAATGGTTGCTTCAAGAAATCGAATTGACAAACCAATTAACTACAACTTTCTTCTTACCTGTTCCATACTTTCTTCTAATATAGGAAGGTTGTAACTGCTAATTTTTGCAACAAGATTCTGATCCAGTAAAATGTCTGTTATTTTAAGATTATTTGAATATATACCAGGAATGATCCCTGTGTGCAAAAACTGAATGCCCTTTCCTATGCCTATTGCAGCTGCTATACGTTGTGTCCACGTAAGTGATCGTCTGGGATGTCCCTCTTCCAAATTATAAAAAATAAAAATAAAAAAAGAAGAAGAATAATATAACATTAAAAAATATATCACATAAATGTATGAAATTGAAAGGAAAAGGTTCAGGATGGAGGAAACAAGTGTGGGTTAGTTGTCCCTACAGTGTAGTGCTTATGGAAAAGAATTTGACAGAAGTTAACCATTGGCTTATGTAGCAAATCAGATAAATCAGTGCCTGAAGTATCGACTAAGAAGTAGCCCGGATTCATATTCCAACAAATGATGCTTACTACTCAGAACAACATGTAAGCAATGAGATTGGCTTCAGAAGAACCCTTAAAATAATTGGTCTGTGAGATATGCAGACTTATTTATATCAATGAAGTATAAAAAGTAGTGCAACTTCTGTATCCTCCATCCTGAGAAACTGAATGAAAGATTGCATTGAATTACCAGAGATCCGGCTTCTTAGCGTGCCATTCGGTACATATTCAAAAACAAGAAATATTCTGCTGACACTAGCATCATCCAAGTAACACTCAAAGCAGTGTCCAAGAGCACTGACCAAGTGGCGATGTCTCAGTTTCATAATTAGCTCTATATGGTGCATGAAATTTTGCGTGCTGTGACTTCCTTTTATTTTTAAGCATCTGATGGCCACAAACGAACCATCCTTTAACTGGCCTCTGTACATCTGAGATCATGAGGGACGAAAACATGAATTTATGATCTATTGATGCTAATAGAATATCAACAGCATATTTTTTCTTTCTTTTTTCTATTCAAGAAATCTATAGTTTGTCCAAGTAGTGCACAATGGTAGCACAGATACATGTCATCATACATTCAGCTCCATTGAAATACCGGGTCTTAGACCACATGACAATGAAAAACAATAAAGAAAAGATGTGTGTAAAAGAAGTTCACCCTTTCAAGCACTGGTATACTATGAAGGAAAGCATGATGTAACTAATCAATGCTTCCTAAAATCAAAATAAGCTATCCTCAGTTGATACAAAAAATTGAACAACAGCACCAGGAAACAACCAATTATTTAAGCTGGGAAGAATTTCTAGGATGTGATTAATAGTTAATCACACCAAGCTGCATTCAAAAGCATCAACAAAAACTCATCAATACCACATCCTGCTTCAACAAGAAAGTAACATGTTTATGTTATATACCTGTCCGTGTGAGCCTTCACCCATGAAAGTACATGTATCAAAATTTTGTGTAGCCTCCTCAAGTTCCTCGAATGAAAAGGTTCGATAACCTGGAAGGCCAAGCGCTCCCATCTTCATTGTTTGAGATACATATCCTTTAGGTGAAAGCAGAAGATCATATTATTAGACATTTTGAAAACACTGGAAGATATAGCCAATCAGCATCCAGGATTTGTGCTTCTTTGCGGCTCACATTAATTAACGATTTTTTTTTTTTTTTGCCATTACAGCCTTTCCAACTTCATCTACAATCATATCTTTGTTTGATATAGCTAAGCTAGAAAGAATCATACGCCTGAGAACAAATTGCTATAGCTTTAAAATAAAAGATTCATCAAATTTTGTATGTGTGTGTGTGTGTGTGTGTGTGTGTGTGTGAGAGAGAGAGAGAGAGAGAGAGAGAGAGAGAGAGAGATGTATGAGAACTCACTCGCATCTAATAGTAACTTTGAGGTATATCCACTTGATGCGTTCTCTGTTATTGATCTTGGTGGAGATTTCTTCATTGTCTTGTTGGTATTCATTCTTCTATGTATGAAGTAAATTAGGCCAACAAGCACAACCCCTCCACAAATTGCTCCAATTAAACCTAAGGCAAGCGCTGCTTTCGAAGCTTGTTTTCGCTTGCTTCTCTCAGGCATTATTCCAACAGCCAATGCTTCATTACGGCAAAATGGAAATGGATGTTGATTTTGATTTCTAGTATCTAAACAATTCCTAGCATACAGAACAACCGTGTCCTTAGAATCTGACAGAAGACATTTAGGTAAGCTTCCGGTCAAAAGATTTGAGGACAAGTCCACAGCTTTAAGTTCAGCATTGCAAGACATATTTTCATAAAGCATTCCCGTGAATTTGTTTCCTGAAAAATTAAGATAAGTCATTGAAGGTAGAGATAACAGTGATGATGGAAATGGCCCCACAAACATATTGGAAGAAATGTCTAGCCGTTCTAGCTGATAATAGGAGCTGATTTCAGCAGGGATGGCAGACCTAAATTTGTTCTTGCTCAGTACAAGGGTGACCAACTTTTTTCCAAGTTTGGGAAACTCAGGTCCAAAAGCATTATTTTCCAATTCAAGAACTTGAAGGTTTGTTAAACGGCTAAAATCAGGCACTTCCCCATAGAAGTGGTTATGTGAAAGCCCGAGCACTCTAAGATTTTCCAAATCACTCAAGGAATTCGGCAAAGATGAATTGAACAAATTCTTCTTCAAACTCAAAACAGCCAAAACTGGAAGTGAACTCAGCCAATCCGGAAGCGGTCCAGAAAACATGTTATCATCAAGAATAAGCGTCTGGAGGGTTGTTAGAGATGAAAGCTCCAGAGGGATGGCGCCATACAGGAAATTTGAAGTCACATTAAGTATTTCCAATGATGACAAGCGTGCGATTTTACCAGGCAAGGGGCCCCATAAGCCAAGAGAAACCAATGTGAGGACTTTCAAGCTCGGAAGTTTAACAAGCGTTGTTATGAAGGAATCAATTGAAAAGTTCCGAGGCAACAAAGGACCATCCTTTTCACCGATAATATGCAGTTGGGTTATGTTTCCTTCATAGCATATGACAGCCAAAGAAGAATTTGCTTCAAAGTTGCACAAATCTTTGTAGTTATTCCGGCTGTTCAAAACAGTTGGAAAGTTTAAAAATCGTACAATTCTCAAAAGGGTCTGAGCTTGGGAGGATTGATGTTGTTCGGAATGAGTAGCTGACAAGAGAATGATAGCAAGAACCAAAGGCATAGAACACAGAGATAATTTTGCCATAGCAGTCTCAGCAGAATCAGCTGCAGGGGCCAAGCTCATAAGATATAGGCTTTCCAAGGACTACGAGACCCCATTGTTGAAAGTAGCGGCATCCAGCGTCCCAAACCACATACAGAACTCCTGCACTCATATTATGTTGACATACAAACATACTGAACATGTTAATATGTATATATATACTCAAAATATAAGTATTTCAGTCAGAACAAGGACACATAAATAACAAAAAAACCAGAGCCGAAGTAAGTTGACAATATCAAAGACTTTCTCTCAACAAAATCAGAGGCCATCTCACCTCAATGGATTGAACAAACAAATTAATTTTACTTCAGAGTTCCAATATACCAGTCCAGGAGCTTGAGATCAAATAAACTCAGATAAATTGATAAAATCTTCTGGATATTTCCTTTTTCTTTTCCTTTCACAATAAAAAATGACAGTTGCAGACAATTACAAATCCACTAGCTTCTGCTAAAACCCTGTGACAATAGTTGGTTAAGACTAACTAATCAATTGATGGTGACTTTCAAACCAAGTAAATATTCACAACTGCCCCAAAAGCACATAAATGAAATCCCCTCAAACGAAAGAAAGGAAAACTTTGAAAGTCCACAAACACATACCCAACTCAGATTAATAAGCACATTCCTGCTCTCATATATCAAACTGCAACAAAATTTAAACCCCACCCAACAAAAAATATTAAAAATCTAAACAAATTTTTTAAAAAGAAAACATGCATACCTGCTTCACAAAATCCCAAATTTTTCTTCACCGCTTATTCAACAATCAGTTTCCAAGGTGCCCGCAAATCTTACTGGCTGACACATGAGATGGGTTTCTTCTCCAGAAGCCAGCTTTTTCACCGCGCACCACAACAAGACAATCTAGTGACACGGGTTCAAAGTAACTTGGGATGCAAACCGCAACAGACAGACGTTTTAATTTTCTTCACTCTATGTTTTTTTCCTCTCTCTCTCTCTCTCTCTGTTTTTATTTTTTGATCTTCTGGAATATTTTGGAAAGCTAAACTCAAAGGGAAGCCATGGTTATACCAGAACTGATGAAAGCAAAAGAAAAAAGAAAGATTCTTGCAGAGAAGGGAAGCTTTATTTCACTGTGAGTGAGTGGGAGAAATATGAAATACTAAAATTAAATTTGAAACATGAAACACTAAAATTAAAGGTGGACAATGCAAAGACACACATAACACAGCCACACCACAGGCACAGACTGGAGTGTAAGCTTTCGCTTTCCAAGTCTAGTAAGCTTTGGCTTCGATTGTCTTGTCACTTTGTGATGTGGCCATAACTCTTATATAATAGCTATAATTATGTGATCTACTTTCATTAAGAAAGAAAAAAAATACACACATAAATAACGCCAAATATTAGTTATAATAATTTAGGAATAATTGTGGGCCGTGGTTCAATAAACTCTGACACCAGGAACAGGAAGACAATGGACGTCAATAAGGAATAGCATTTTCCAATTTTCTATTGTTGGGACACAAATGGAGTCTGGTGGAGACTACTTTATAGATTCAAGACCCACTTATTAAAGTGGCAGAATGAAGCAACATCCTCACATGGAATTGAGAGCTTTTATCATCTCATCTCATTTCATGCAACATAAAGGTGAGAGTTTCCTTGTTGGCCTATCACTCTCACACATATCCTCATCCTCTTTGGCTTTTACTTGCATAATTTCAGTTACTTTCCCAGGAATTTTAGAGCTTCAAACCCATCATCATTGACCAATGACCATTCATTTAATTATGTATTCGAAGATTTTAATGGGTGGTTGTCACATAGATTGGGTTATTGATTACACATCCATTATTAAATGAAGGGTTTTTTTTTTTTTTTCAAGGAATGGATCTCTAATGTATACTCGACTTTCATTTTGGTCCTTCAAGTAATTTGTTCACTTCAGTGGCCCTCCACCTCTTTCACGTGTCAAATTGGTCTTTTTGTCAAATTCCGTCAACTTTCGAGGTAAAATTGTCAATTTGATCACTAATTACGTCTTAAAACTTACGAAAATTGTAACTGTAGGACCAAGTTGATATGAAAGAGAGAGTTTGAGGACCAAAATGGAACTCGAGTGTAAATAAATGTACTAATTCGCTCAAAATAAGGGCCAAGAATGGCCATCTAGTTATGTTCTGTTTTTAATATATAAATGAAAATTAATTATTGAATTTTTATTAGTAGTGAAAAATATTAAAAATAAATCGGTCATAGCTGGATTTCCTGAATAATAAATTTAAAAATAAAAATAAAAGAAGACTTTCGGGATATTAATTTTACATAGTTTGTAAAAATTAAGGCTTCCCAATATAACAAATTAGAACTTTAACTAGCTTTTAGTATAGTGGTATTTATCTAGGTCCTGCCTAAGTTCGATCCCCCCCTCTCTTAATATCGCTTCTATAAATAAAAATTTTTAAGAAACTAACAACCATAATTTTTTACACTTTTTTATTTACAACATTTTTATTAATCCGAAATTCTAAAGCTAATAAAGGAAGATGTATAAAAAGACTACATCAACCAACTTTACCCCCACTGATATTCACATATATTATGCTTTTGTAGTTCTTATTCACAGAATCACAATTAAAGTAAAAGTCATTAAGGTTTAGTTTATCCCCCATTTATATTTACTTATATTATGCTTTTTTCTTATTATTTTAGTACTACAATTATTTATACCATCATTTTTAGTATAGTGAAAGGAAAAAGAAACTTCGAGCTCAAAGCCCAAATTCAAACTCGGTCTTTAAAGTCTAAGCCCAAAGCCCAGCCTCATGTGTCTTAATAATTTGGCCAATTTAGTCCTTATACTTTATGGTATAAAAATTATAGTTTTTCTCTTTCTGTAAAAGCAAAACCATTTATAATATAAATAATATATAAAACAAATTGGAAAGTCTTTTAAAGTAAAATAAAAATAAATAAACAAATAATAGGTAAATAAAAGTAAAATAAATTAAGATTATGAAAGCAAGCCTGGTATGGTGAAACACGTCAAAGACGATGTCCTAAAGCCTTTTAACCTCCCCATATGTAGTTACTAACAGTCTACAAGACTCCAAGATACGACCCCTAATACACAGGCTCAAGATCCATTATAAGCACATTCACAATTGGATATAGGTTGGAGAGTCACAGATTGTTGCCCAAAAATAATAATATAAGTAGAGGAAGTATGAAATGTAGAAGAGGAGAGAATCAAATTGTAGCAGTGGTTGTGGTAGTATGCTATTGTATTAGTATATCAAATGTGAAGGAGGATTGACCTTTTACCAAACTTCAACATATCCCACACATAGTATTGGTTGAGACTTGGATGCAGGGTAGCGCGATTTATGGCCATGCACTAATTTTGATTCTCATGAGAGCCTTTGTAGCCTCCCCTACATGCAGGTCCTGACGGTTGTGGGGTTTTTTTTTGTTCCAGGCGCCCGGACGAATGGGCTTGGGCTGCTGGAAAGGATGAGCAGATGTGTGAAATTGCCCCTTTGTGTTTGAGTTCTAAAATTAAGCCCCAAGGATGCTTCGAAAGGGTAGTAAGGCCTTAGGAGACACCTTGGTTACCTTTACCAATGCGAATAACAACAAATTACAAATAATTTCTTGGTGTTTACAGATAGAATCTTAGCTTTGCATGAGAAGCTTGTGGCATGGGAGCATAGTTGCCATGAGTTTAGTACTAAAGAGAAAATTAAGTGTTCCTGGGGAAATATGGGTATCAAGAAAAGGGATTTTGAAGGGAGGTTTGGTTGGGAATGAGGGAAGGAAAGGAAAAGATGGCTTGGGCGCTATTTCCGGAGCTCAATGGTGACTCTGTCAAATGTCAGAATAGCATGACAAAGGGGAAAGCTGAGGGAGAAGATGAACTAAGCACGAAAATTGCTGGGTTTTGAAGTAAGAGAGGAAGCTTGCTCTCTGTTGTGGATGATTTTTGTTGGGTAGAAGATGCCCTATTTATAGCCACTAGAAGCCATCTGTTTCCCAAAAACCCTCCTGACTTCCATCCTATTTTGCCAAGTTTTTGCTTCCCTTTCTCTTCTCATCCTTTCAATCATCTTCTTTTGGTAAAGTCCACTATGCTCATTTGCATAAAATCAGGGATTTTGGGAGCTCAATGCCCCTTTCCCGCGGCTACCTCTGTGAAGCATTCATATTTCCAGATATCCTTCTTCCTCTCTTTCTCTCCTTCTTTCAAGGCCAGATCTGAAGAGGGAAAGAGATGGGCATACCTGCTGGTTCAAAAGATAGCTCCTTGCGTGCCAATATCTTTTGGTCCCTTGGATGCTTTGCTTGAAAACTTGTTCCTTCCCCCCTAGCATCCCTTCACGTGTGGATCCCTTGGCTTCTTTGTGGCTCTCTTCTTCAACCAAGCGCTGAGAGCTTTGGATCCCCTTTATTCAAATTGTATGGACTTTTTAATATGGAAAGCCAAGTCATCCAATTGGTGGGCTAAGTGCATCAACATTTGGGGTTTGTGGGCTATCCAAGGTAATAGGCTATTTTTTCAATAAGGTAATGGGCTATTTTGGTTAATTTTAGTGGGCCGTTTTGATTGGGATATTTTCTCTCTTGTACTTACCCATGTTTTTGGGCCTAAGAAATGGGCATGAATTCCGGGGCTCCCAACCGACCTGGAACTTCCATTTCTTGGTCCATCAATGGGTCTCATGACAACTTATTACCATCCATACCACAACCCACTCCAGGCAAGCCCCGGAATTCGAGTGGCTTGGGCCCACTTAGGCTTATAGCGTGGTTGGGTGTGTAATAATGATTTCCTGCTTAGCATGGCATATCGCTTGGCATGCTTTTATTATTATGCTTGATAGGATAATTGGCATGAATTTGCAGAGCTAAATGCATTTTAATCTCAATTTCTAGCATGACGGATTTTTATTTAGCATGGCGTGCGGAGTATAACCCGTGTATGTCATACTTTCATGTGCTCCAAATCGAATCTTTTTTCAGTAATATATCATTTTGGGCCATGGATTTATTCGGGCCCAACCATGAATTTTTTGGGCCTCAACAACGGTCTATAAGATTCCAAGATACAACCCCCAATACAGGCTCAAGGTCGGCTATGAGCACCTTCACAATTGGATATAAGTCTCCAAGTCACAGAACCGTTGCCCAAAAATAATAATATAAGTAAAGAAAGTATGAAATGCAGAAGAAGAGATAATCAAATTGTAGTGGTGGTTGTGGTAGTATATCAAATGTGAAGGAGGATTGACTTTTTATAGACATCCAAGAACATGTAACCTCCACCATATTAAACTATAAAATGAAGACATTCAATATAGAAATAAAACCTAAAAATTAAATATTTATAACCCCCCATAATAAATAAAATAAAACAGTTAAAATAATTAAATAAATCAAAATGGTAAATTTTTTAAAACCTTTTAAATTCCAACACTCAATTAATTTTCCTCTAAAAAATTAATATAAATTTTAAAATTTATTACAAAAACTTCTAACTAAATTGATTAACGTAGTAAAACACACGAACTGAATCAACAATTCAAAGATGAAGTGAAAACACATAGAATTTATTGACCAAATTGATGACACAGATCTTAATTCTAGTATACTATACATTTAGGTACAAATTCTAAAACACCATTTTAAAATTCCTTAGTACTCTTAAATTTTCCTAAATTTTCAATTTGTCGAAACGCAAGGAAATTGTATCTTGAATTTTTAAAATTTTTAGGCCAACCGCATGGTAATTGTATCGTAAATTTTTTAGTACTCTTAATCCACGTTTGATATGTAGGATTATACTAGATTAGCTAAATGACTAGATTTCATGTGCAAAGAAGAATACATGACTTTATCTTCTAACTTGGAGGATTATGATGAACTATAAGAATTCAAAAATCAAGTCATTTAACTAGTCTAGACTAGTAAAATTTAGTCATTTAAATATCTCTACTTATTATAGGGTAATGGAATGAACGCATCACCTATGTAGAATGTAAATGCTGGACCCTTTTGCTTTGAGTTGGAACTCTTTATTTTTTTTGTTTACAAAAGAAAATTTTCTGGTTAAGGTGACGTATGCATATGCGTCCTGTTTAAAGTTTAATAAGAATAGAAAACTCAAAGCAGTTGCCTTATTATCTATCTAGTCTTGAAGTTACCAAAGAAGCTTCAGCCTGGCCCGGAGCCCTTATCAAATAATAAATGGGTTTTCTTTTAGGGCACGTTTACATGCCCTCAGATTAGACAAATTGAAAACCACCCTTTTTCTTTCCTGGATTTTGGTTTGACTATTATATTTAGCAAAATGACAATTCATAAACCATGGGCTGAAAGGTTACATTTCACCTAACGTGTTTATCAAAATGTGTAAAAATATGTTACATAGTAAAGAACAAAAATATTGAAATGAAGCTCTACAACCAGCATATCTTAATGCAAACACTGTACCAGGCAGGCACAGAGAGAGAGAGAGAGGAGTGTGGAGAACAATAAATACTGAAAGGCATTCATTCAATCTTAGCAACTCGTCTCATTAACTTGTGGACCTAAGTACGGAATTTTATCCATTTCTGAGTTCTCAGGCATTTCAATCTCTTCCAACCACCCATAGCAATCACCATTCCCTTCAGTTACTGCTGCCTCTCCATCTGCATTGAAACATTGCCAGATGAATCAGGCTCAGTTCATAAACTCAAACATGAATTCTTTCCAGTAATCAAAGTTTCAATAGTTTGAGCAGTGCGCTTTCTTCCCAAGTTCGTCATACAGCTGCGAATTAAGCTTCAAAGAGTTTGAGAATTTCGTCGTAGCCATAAGATTGGATATTCAAATCCTTAATGGGAACAGAAACTTATAATTTGAGTGAGAAAAGAAGAAAGGGTAAGAAATCTGATACAGCGCATAAACATCTGTTGACACATTTTTGTGCTTTGTACTAATTGAGAAATCAGAGTTCAAAGTTCTCCAAGTGGTTAAATAGAACGACCGACGACCATGCCTAAATCTTCCCACAGTGAGTGTGTGCCTTTTATAAATGTAACTCTAAAAACACCATTTAGAAAGGTTCATATGCATCACACCATGCTTGCATTGTTGTCATACTATATTAAAGGAAATAAATCACACGCTTTTGGCAAATTTTCGAAGAAGAAAGTGCTCATGAAGACCACAGAGCAAAAGTTCACTTACTTGAATAAGCAGCATAGGGATGATCTTTGTAAAATGAGCAGTCCCGGTCATCTTCTTTAGAGTAAGGAGGTCCAAGCACAT
Source organism: Prunus fruticosa (assembly GCA_018703695.1). Lineage (NCBI taxonomy): Eukaryota > Viridiplantae > Streptophyta > Magnoliopsida > Rosales > Rosaceae > Prunus > Prunus fruticosa. Next base: position 521,834 of record CM031923.1, on the reverse strand, counting down.
CCAGCACAGCACATGGGGTAATGGCTGTGAAGGCATGCATGTTGCCACCTTCTGTGGGATATAGTACTGATGTATCGCAAGGGGATGTGAAGACGCTATCAGCTTTCAACTTTGCCAGTCTGACTGCAAAACCATCCTGCACCGGTTACCCATCCATTGTCCACATAGATTTCTTTAAAATGAAATAAAGAACTAGGGAGAAAGGAGACTCACATTGAGGGGCTGGTGTGGAGCCATCTGAATTGACGGGATCAACCCAATCATATGATTTAATATGCATCTTGCCTAATAGAAGCTTACTGAAAACAGTCATTTCTGGATGGTTATGGAGTGGGATAACACCAGTTGCTGGAATAAAAAAGCAGCACAACTGCACGTAAGAATAAACAGGAAGCGTGATCAACAAATGGCCGAGTAAATGGTTTATGGCAAAAACAGCACACTGCTAGAATATTGAAGTTTGTATGAATTCTATTAATTTAATTAGTAAACAAGAAAAATATGGCAATTTTAAAGGAACTAATTAGCAGTTGTACTGAGAAATTATCGTCAAGTAAATACTAGACTTACCGAAAAATTACTGCACTCGTATATTGTTGTATATGTGACCCTAGGAGTCCCTTGGACCACAGTTTTAGGCTTGAAGAACTGCAGATCCCTACTGAGCCCAACATCTTCTGGTCTCATCTTATCTACAGTAACACAAGAAATAACGCTTGTCAAGAAGGTTGAGGACATCCACGTTAAGTATTAAGGAATGAAATCAACTCAGACAATGTTTCCTTCAGACATGGAATGAATCAAAATTTTATTTATTACCCGTAAATATTCAATACAAATGCTAGCCTGCCCCTCTCCCACAGGCATGTCCGTGTATATATATCCTACTTTCATTATCTTGTGCACGCTACAGCATATTTTAAAGTAGAGCACAACTTCTTTAGTAAACACACATTGCCTGCATCTTGACAAATCCTCTGTTTTCTGGACAACGCACACTTCTTACTCTCCTCTCTAATTCCCCAAAATTCACCTCGGCTAGTAGGAAAAATTAATCAAATAGATACCAAACAGAGCATTCTGGTAAAAACTGGGGATTTTCATTGCTTTATCATTTACTTGAATTTTTCAAATCAAGGAAAAGCCACGCCAAGATTGCAATCATCAAGACATACAAAACAGCGAGTAAGTTACCATTAAGTCTCGAAAAGCATACAGTATACACAACAAAATAATATTAAAAGTATCAACAGAAATAATCGCTTTCAGTTAGTTTTCGGCCTGGCCGAAGCTTCTAATAGAAGAAGACAAGAGAAACCATTCGCTTTTGGCAACTCAAAACTAGGTACTCTTGGTCCCCCAAATCCATAGATTGGGGTCCACACTTTGACCTTGCATTCATATATAGCCTACTACCGATGTCATACGAGGATGGAGGCACTTATTCCAGGAGCATTAAAAAACCAAAGCATATGGTGCACTCCAATTTTTTATTTTTTCCTGTTTATAGCAATGCCCATTGAATTGAGCTATGAATAGTAGCTTTGTTCCCTTATCTTTTTTCAGATTTGGACTTTCGCCTAAAATAGAATGACAGGAGCATACGATTCCTACCAAAAAACAGATGTACATATACAGATGGAAAAGGCCAGGGATTGGAACCTCAATAACCAAAAAACATATATGCAATCTAAAAGAAGCAGAGGATCGATCAAATATTCAAAGTACAAGATTCCTATCAAAAATCAATCACAGTACAAAATGCATTTCTGGGAAAGTCTGAAAATTTGGAGAACATACCAAGAATGCTACACAAGTTGTGTACATCATGAGGCGAAGGAACAGTTCCAGGACCTTTGAAAACTTGTCTACAAGAAACAAAGAGCTGTTGCAGTGCAAATGGAACCGTTGATGGCACCGAATGCTTGATCTTCTTGCCGCATTTCCTCTTCTTTATGGCCTTGTTCACATGATACCCAACCTTGCTAGCGTGCCCAACACGCGAAATGACCTTGTGATCTCTTCCCTGCTCCACCAACCTCGCAGTCTCCATTGTCATATATATATATATCTTCACTTGGAAAATTGCACCCAAATAAACAAAGCAAGTGCACCGACGACGCGAAAGACTTTCTGCTTCAAGACCCAGAATTCGAAATGAAGAATAATGAGCAAGCAAGCAAGCAAAGTTCTTCTTCTTCTATGTTGCCGGTAACTGTCAGTCAGGCTGATCTGAGTGATCAACAGGTGTTTGTTAAAATGCCAAAGAAGAAGTGGGACGATGATGATATACTTGTAGAACAGTGAGAAAGAGTGAAGGATTTAGGATTATATATAAGGATCGAGAGAGAGAGAGAGAGAGAGAGAGCAAAACCAGGGGCGGAAAGGAAAGGTATGATGCAAGAAGAAAGTGGGGATGGATGGTGGAAAAACTAAGCAAGTGAGAAAGGTTTCTGCGGTTGCCCCCCATAGATTTTATTTGAAACTGGCGGTCACCCCACCCCTGGTTTTGGTTTTGGTTATGGGAAAGCCTTAAAGCTAGATATCTGCTCACGCATTGTAAATTTACCAAATTACCCTGATGATTAATTTATCATGAATATTGTTGGCTTTGCTATGGGTGAAAATCGGTTGGCTTTTTATACGTCCTTTGGCTTTGAGCTTGTTGGTAATTAAGTTAGCTGAATTGCCAAAATAATAATAAAATTAGTAAAAATGCTTGTTCTCATCAGATAGTTCTGCAGATTCTTTTCCTGACAATCAAGCAGGTCGTCCTAATTTTGCTGCAAATAGCCACTAGTTCATGTACAATCGTAATTTGTAGAGATGGGCATCTCATCTGAAAAATCAGTGTATTGATTGTACCGTATCGATGATTTAGTTTGGTTTAATTAAATTAAATTTTACGTAGAAAGTACTAGGTATAAAATCAGTGAGTCTATTTAAACCCGGCACTTTCTTTCTCCACCCCATATTCTAAGTTCACCCCAATTTCTAATTCAAATTTTCACAATTTCTAAGAAAATTTCACTATCTTCCTAAACTACCCCTAAATACACACCTAGGAAAAAAATAAATAAAAAATATGTAATTCATCAACCTCACACCCGACACCCTGCTATCTTGCCCATTACCACTCTAAATTCACATCAACCTCACATTACTTAAAGAGATAAAAACATTGTTGTCAAATGCGTAGCATCATTATTTTATTATTATTATTATTAAGTTGTACTAGATGTTTTGGTTTTATTTTATTTATTATTAAAATTTCAAGGAGGTTTTGGTTTTATTTTCAGCAATCACACTTCATAGTCACCAGAGCTTTTAATTTTGTATCAGCAATCACACTTTTGCATGTGGCCAACTTGACTTCAATTTTTTATTTTATTTTAATTATAACTAAAATTCATCATCAATTAGCATGTAATAACAATCACAAATCAAATTCATAATATTTTTTAATGTTTTCATTTCATAAAGTTAAATATTAGTATATTCGGTAATAAAATAAGAATACAAGAGAAAGAAGGCATGAATTTTTGTTTTTGTTTTTGTTTTGAGCGGAAAAAAGTACTTTTTTTTGGTTTCTAGGATATCCCCCGCGCGACTCGAGACTAGATCCCTCGAGGTACGGTCAGGTGCAAAGCGAGGACCTCTCCTAAGAGAGTCCTGATCTATTCGCAAGCGTCTCCGATCAAACCCAGGACCTCTTGTTTAAAGGATCCAAGCCCCTTCCACTTAGACCAACTCTTGTTGGTGAAAAAAGTACTTTTTGGTGTTAGTTTAGTTGGATTTTTACCCTTGTTTTTTTCACATTTTATTTTTTAAAACTATTTAGTTACTATAGTGAAAAAAGATTAAAATTACAAATTTATTGACATCAATGAGACTCAAACTTGGGCCTTGTACCAAAGAATATGCCCTAAGACCATCTCCAATCCATGAGGGGCTAAACCCAAATTTTCCCCCTCCAAAAAGTGACTTTTCGGGTTTTACCCGGACTCAAATTGTTTTTTCTCCTAACCCTTAGGACTCAAATTTTAAGTCCACAACTTTATTAAATTGTTTAAGAATTGTTTAAGTCTAATTTTTTTTAATTTTATGGATAACTTTTCTTCATTCAATCTTTTTAAATAACTTCATAATTAAATTTTTTGAACAATTTGACCTAAAAAAATTGAAATTCCACAAATATAATTTGACCTAGATTAATTTAAAATATTATTTTGACCGTTTGATTTAAGTTTCAACCGTTGGGATTTTTTTTTTTTACCATTAAAATAGTTTAGATTTAATCTAGATCGTTGATTTAAGTTACATTTAGAATATTAAAAGAAAAAAAAAACAAATAGCAACGGCAGCTTGACAAGTGGCGGGAACAAGCAGACAAACTTGAACAGGCAGGCAGGTCAGCTGGGGCCCACATCAGATTTCTGCACATGGGGCTGTTTTAGGTGCAGTGGGCTCCATTGAATAGTGTTGGGTCCAGGCAATACTTGGACCCATATTTTAGTCCAAATTTGGGTTTTTCCAAATTTTGGGTCTTTCATTTTGTTGGATTTGGGGAGGTTTGGGGCAATATTTTGGGTTTGAGTCCTTGCATTGGAGATGGAAAAAATCAACTTCACTAAATACACTTTTGTGTCAATGTGCTGTATGCTGAAGTATATATACAATTTTTATAATATTAATATATATAATATAAAGTAAAAAAAAATTCAAAGGCCCTAAAAAATAGGGGCCCTATTTGCACCATACCAGGGGCACCCATGTGTACAACATTCATCAAGCCATACATTTATAGTATTTAAAAATACGTATTTTAAAAATTGAAAATCATTTCAAATGGAAAAAATGATTTTTATTTTCAAAGTAAGAAAAAATAAATAAAGACTTCTGGGTAATTTTGGGTGCAGGGTCGATGGGGTGGGTTGCGGGTGGGGGATGGTTTGGGTTATGGGAGTGTGGCTAAGCTAGTGAAGATGGTGGCTGCTTTTGGTTGGGTAGGGGCTGGGCCAGGCAAGTTTTGTTTGGGGTTGGATGGGGGAGAAAGAGCGAGAGAGAGAGAGAGAGAGAAAGAGAGATTTAATGATTTTCCAGAGCCTTGACGGTGCACTGACTACTGAACCTTGTTTGGAGGTGGAGGGTGGTGGTTAATTGTTTACGTGTTTGAGATGGGTAGAGAGGGAGGGATTGTGTCGGGTGCATTTGGGAATTGGGTCAATGACAATAATTTTGATGTTGAAGATTTTGTCTTTCTTTGCACATTTTAGGGATTTTTTAAGAAATGTCACATGAACTTACACCTCAATTTCAATTTGTCACCTTAAAGAAATATAAGAGAAATGTCACTTTAATTTTTCAAAATCCATGATTTTTCATTCTGACTTTAACACCATCCAATTTTTCATACATTTTTAAAGGTATTTTAGTTTTTTCATTTTCACGGGTATTTTAAAAATGAAAAAATCATTATAATTTTTTTTTTATATCTTTTAAACAATTAAAATTGAAATATATATATATCACCTTCCCCTTCCCCTTTGCGCCACTAGCTGCTTCAACCAACCCCACCAACCTTGAAATCCATTGCCCCTTCCTCTTTCACAGCCCCTTCCTTCTTTTCTATCTACCATGAAACACCTACCCTCCACACAAATTTTCTCAGGCCACCCAAACTGAGTCCAAACCTTTTTCTTTTTCTTCTTTTTTTTGTTGGTATTTTTCCATTTCCATGCTCAATGAACACCATAAAAAAAAATTATATTTGCTTGTTGGGGTCTTTTTCTTCTGCAGCTACAGATGGGCTAGGCCGTCGTAAGGAGCGAAATATGAAATTATCCCCCTATGTCTGAGTTCGAAAATCAAGCCCCAAGTGTAACAACCCGGTCCTAAATTAATAGTTAAATATTAAATTATTCAGGAAAAGGACAATTTTACCCCATGAATGTTTAAATAATTAAAATAAGAGGAAATAAGTTTAAAGTGTGAAAATAAATTTGAAATAAATAATACAATAAAATGGTTTGAATTTAATTAAGGTGTTCGAAAAGTAAAATATTATTTAATATTAAGAAGGGGTAAAAAGGTCATTTTAAGTTCAGGAAGGAGTTTGGAAATTTTGATTGGACCGTTCCGTAGAGCACGTTGAAACGAGTCCGTAGACTCGTGGTGGACTCGAATCGGAGTTATGACGAAGAAATGACGATCAAAAGAAGTTCAGTGGCATAACCGTAAATATTTCGAAGTTCAGTTTGTTATAAACCCAGAATTTCTGCAGTTTGAGGAGCTCGACCAGCCGACTTCGAGAGGTGATTTCTCTCAACTCCGACCACCAATTCACGCAAGACCGGTCCCGTTACAACCACCTCACTTCCCTCTTTCATTTCCAGCCCATTCCAGCCTCGATCCGCCGCCGTACTCGACGCAAACCGCCACGAAACGGGGTGGCGTGGACGGTTTTGACGGAATTTCACGGAGCTCGTTCTCCCTCCTCCAGCCACCGTTTCATGCGAGTGAGGTATGCTTTCTCACCTATTTTTGATGATCTAGATGATGTTTGGGTAGGAATTTATCAATTTTGAGCGTAGGTAGTTCGATTTTCGATTTGGGTTTCAGCCGTTTTGGGGTCGTGATTTTGGCCACTTCCGGCCACTTTTTGGGGTAGGTCCAAGAACAAAAATGGTTCCAAATTGGGGGTTTTACCTAGGGTAGGAGTTTAGGCCTGCGGTTTGGAGAATTTCCGGCCGCGAAAATTGTTATGCACACCCACACGCTCCCGGCGCGTGGGCCAGGTAGCAGGGGTCACTCTTGGTCCCAGAATGTTCCTCGTGTCCTCACGAGTGCATAGGAATTCGCGGATCACAATTCGGATAACGTTTGAACCCGAACGGATCTCGCATATTGTGTGATTTCTGGTTTCAATACATTCAGGCCGTTGGATCATAGCCAAACTGGAGTATGTTGAGCTAGGCAATTTTAGGATCGTGTGGGATTTGACGGATCATAAATCGAAGTCCGGATACTCCGAAAAGGCCAACCCTAGGGCGAGGGTTACGAAAATTGTTCGTCCGTCCAATTGGGCGATTGTGAGCAATCCGACCTTCCCAATTCGAGACCAGACTTTCGGGACATGTGTCCTAAGCATATTAGAACCTCTATGAACGATCGGATCGAAATTCTAGAGGTCGTGGACCCCACGGGTCCTGAGTTGACTTTTTGGGACTTTAGCACTTTTGAGTCCCGAGATACTTTTAGACCATTCTAAACCTTGGGAAAAGCTACTATGAGCATAGAAATGACTTTAAAGTTAGTGCACGTACTTTTAGGAACCCATGGCTGGGGGTTTTCGGATAAAATAGTGTTGATGAGCTCGATTGCTTGTGTAGGAGCTTGTAAGAGGTTCACGTACGTGCGAGTGTTTTTTGGTTTATTTATTGAATATAAATAATCCCGGTTTGGGCATGCATAGTTGGAACATATTCTACTATGCAAGGGTATATCTAAGGGTTATCTCCGTGCTTGGTAGTAATGCTTAAGTAGAGCTGAGGAAACCTCTAAGAGTATGATTATCTAGTTATCTGTTCATTTATCACATGTTTATACTTGTATAGTTAATTATGTTGTTAGAACATAAATATAATATTGGAATTATATGTTAAGAAGAGATTGATATAGTTAACAAACTAGCCAAGCATTTAGTATACATAATGTAGTTAGTAGTTGAAAAGGATGTATCATAGCACTTGGCTTTCACCAAATGGTGGCGTATAAATGTATATATATATATCTTATGAGTAGTCGAGAACAAGTTTATTGAAAGTTGATATAAATGAAGGGTTATGGTTCTCAAACCCACCACAAGGGTGCCCCCTAGTTACTTTGAAACAGTTTGGTATTTTGTTAACGCCCCACGAGTTCGGGGACGCTTGGACCATGTGGTGCGAGGAATGCGGCTCAGGGCTGACTTATGGTCCCCTGAGACCTGAGAGGAGCGGCAGCTCGAGTTGACTTGGTGTCTCCGAGGCCTGTGAGGAACGCGGCTCGGGTTGACTTATGGTCCCCTGAGACCTGCGAGGAGCGCAGCTCGGGTTGACTGGGTGTCTCTAGGTCTGTAAGGAACGCGGCTCAGGCTGACTTATGGTCCCCTGAGACTTGCGAGGAGCGCAGCCCGGATTGACTTGGTGTCTCCGAGGCCTGCGAGTAACGCAACTCGGTTAACTTTGTGTTTCCGAAGTTGCGAGGATGGAATTGACCGAATAATTGGAATTGACGGATCAGGAATGGGGGTACGACTAGGTGGAGAGAATTTAAGTTTTGAAACGCTTTTAAAGTAAAAGTGAGGAATTTTATACAGTTACTATCATTTTCTTAATCGATATATTTATGTCACAAGAGAAAGACGGATACATATATAATTATTTATTTCTAAACCTTACATGAGTTTGATACCAGGGTATTCAGAGCTTGTTTGTTTTATTTTATTTTAATCCGTTTTGCTTTAATTTATATTATTTTATCTTATTTACGTTGTTCACCTTGATATTTTGTTATTGGATATGGTATTAAATAGCTCAAGTATTTCTAGCATAATTTGCCCCCCGAGTTTTAGAGATATCCAGATTGGGGAGCGAGAATTACGGATTAGGTTGACCAGATGTCTCCTTAGTCCAGCGAGGATTATAGGGCAGGACGTGTCGTGTCACGAGGAATTAATAGTTATGACTTTCCAAGAATGATTACTTGAATCTAAATGCTTTTATTCCTTCATATGAATATAGTTATTGCCATGTGAGTAATGCCAGGAAGCTTGGAATAGAAAGCTGAATTGAAATAGAAGAGCTACGGGTGGCTTGATCCCTCAGGAAGGGTACGTAGGCAGCCTTTTGTTATAAGGTGCAGCCACGAGTTGGATTCTTTGAGATTGTTAATGTATTATTGATATTCTAATAGCTAAGATAAATTTTATTAGCTAAATGATTTATTTGATTCTTTTGAGGCCTGAGGCCAGAATAATATGATGCTTGACCTCTGATATAATTTGAATCATGCTGGTAGTTGGGTTTTATTCGTGTATGCTTGTTTGACAGGTGGTAATTTTTGGGAAATGTTCAATTTACAAGGGAGACTCTGCCGAATTTTCGGCAGGAGTTGCACTTGATTTTCATGGAATTTTAGTTAGAAGGGCAATTTGGTCAATTGTGCCCAGGAATTGCCAAGTGTCGGACACGCACAGGGTTTGACTCGGATTCCAAAGTGGAATTTGGGTCGGGTCCTGTCACCAAGAACGTCTCGAAAGGGTAGTGAAGCCTTATGAAACTTCTTGTTTACCTTCACCAATGAAAATAGCAACAATTTATAGATAAATTTTCTAACTTGGCATGAGAAGCTTGTGGCATGAGAGCAAAATTGTCATGAGTTTAGCACTGAAGAAAAAACTAAGTATTCATGGGGGGAAAAGGGATATTAAGGTAGGAGATGAAGAGTTTGCAGAGAGGTTTGGCTGAGAATGAGAAAAAAAGAAAAAGGAATGGGTGGCTTGAATATTATTTCCGGTAGCTTGACAGTGACTATGAAATGCTAGAGCAGCCTATCAGAAGGGGAAAAAATGAGGGGGAGGAGGAGTAGATCACGAATTTTGTTGAGTTCTTGCAAGTAGGAGAGGAAGCTTGCTCCCGGATTTGTGGTTATGGTTATTGGTGAAGTATGGGGTGTTTTGGGTAATTTTCCAGCGCTTGACAGAGGCTCTGTCAAGTGTTAGAACAGCATGGCGAGAAAGAAAACTGAGGAAAGAGATGAACTAAGCACGAAAATTGTTGGTTTTGAAAGTAAGAGAGGAAGTTTGCTCTCTGGTTGTGGATGATTTTCGTTGAGTAGAAGAGGCCCTATTTATAGCCGCTGGAAGCCATTTGTTTCCAAGAAACCATACCTGATTTCCATCCTATTTTGCCATGTTTTCCCCTTCCTTTCTCTCCTCATCCTTTTAATCATTTTCTTTTGGTGAAATCTACTTTGCTCCTTCGCATAAAATCAGGGATTTTGGGAGCCCAAGGCCCCTTTCCCGCGGCTGCCTCTGTGAAGCATTCATATTTCCAGGATATCCTTCTTCCTCTCTTTCCTTCCTTCTTTCAAGGTCAGATCTGAAGAGGGAAAGAGATGGGCATACATGCTGGTTCAAAGGGTAGCTCCTTGCGCACTAATATCTTTTGGTCCCTTAGATGTTTTGCTTGAAAGCTTGTTCCTTCCCTCCCAGCAGCCCACGTGGTCTTCCAAGCTCCTTCGTGGCTTTGTCTTTCAGCCAAATGCTGGAGCCTTTGCTGCTACTTACTTCTAATTGTATGGGCTTTCTAAGATGGCAAGTCAACCTACCAAACAAATGGGCTAATCTCCCCAAATTTTGGGCTATATTGGTTAATTTTAGTGGACCATTTTGGTTGGGCCTTTTTGGTTGGGATATTTTCTCTCTTGTGCTTACCCGCATTTTTGGGCCTAAGAAATGGGCCTCGAGTTTCGAGGCTCCCAAGCAACCCGGAACCTCCATTTCTCAGTCCATCAATGGGCCAGATGACAACTTATTACCATTCATATCACAACCCACTCAAGCACACCCCGGGCATTCGAGTGCCTTGGGCCCACTTAGGCTTGTAGCGTGGTTGGGTGTGCAATAATGATTTCCTACTTGGCATGGGATGTCGCTTGCCATGGCATATCGCTTGACATGCTTTTAATCATTATGCTTGATGAGATAATTAGCATGTATTTACAGAGCTAATGCACTTTATAATCTTAATCTTGATTCCTAGCATGACAGATTATTTATTTGGCATGGCACGTGGAGTGTGACTTGTGCATAGCGGACTTTTGTGTGCTCTAAGTCGGGTTTTTCCTCAATAAGGTATTGCGCTGGGCCTGGAATTCATTTGGGCCAAGCCGTGGATTTTTTGGGCCTCAACAATGCTCAGAGAGAGAGAGAGAGAGAGAGAGAGAGAGAGAGAGAGAGAGAATGGGGGAAGGGGGTCCTGTGCGATGTGTTTTGGGGGCATGTGGGGTTAGGGTGAGGGAGAAAAGGAGATATGTCATTTTTTCTCTCTATTTTTCTTAAAAATAGAAAGACTAAAATACCCTTAAAAATGGATGGAAACCTGGATGGTGTTAAAGTCGAATGACAAATCATGGATTTTGAAAAATTAAGATGACATTTCTCTTAAATTCTTCTTGCTGTGGCCGGGAAAATTTAAGGAAGGCCCAAACATATTTCAAGCCCAATGTAGTGCTTTTTTGTAAAGAAACCTAGCCGACACACACATGCCATGCCAAGCGATGTTATAATTTAGCACGTGGGAAGTCACATTAAACATGTGGAATTTACCAATTTCACTCATGCCCGAGCTCACCTAACTCATTGCCTAATCAAGCATGAACATGCCTAAGCTATTACAATACAGCAAGCTCAAGCATAAGCACACAAATAACATGCAATACTAAGCAACTCCCTTTAGTGCCGAATCACAAAACTAGCTTAAGTGGGCCCAATCCACATGCGTCCTAGGGCTTGCTAAGCAGGTTGTGGTGTGGATGGTTACAAGGATCCATGAGACCCATTAAGAGTTCAAAAGAATAGAGGTTTTGGGCTGCTTGGGAGCCCAAAAACCCAAGCCCATTTTCTCGAGCTCACTCAATGGGTAAGAGAGAAGAGCTGTGGTCTTCTTCCAGCCTTTATTACGCAATCTCCAATTTTCTTACAACTCCAAAACCACGGTCATAAACCACTGCCACTCTTACTTTAGCAACTATTATCCAACCCCCAACTGCCCAGCACTAAAACCTTAGTTTACTGTGTCACCAACCTGAGCTGCTCATTCATTACCTACTTGAGCTTCAGCAGGCTATAAATGGAAGCAGTAGCTTACCCAGAAGAGGAGAACCAGAATGAAAGCAATTGAGCAGGCTATAATCTCACTGATGGAAACATTCTAGCTTAACCCTAGAATCCATCCCTTTCTCTTTTCCCAGAAACCATCATCTTCTCCTCCCAACAGCCATCCTCTCATTTTTCCAGAAACTATTCTCTACCTTTTTCACATAAACAAGAAAACCATTCCAAGCCTCTAAAATATCCTTTTTCCAAAACCCTGCTTCAACTCAAGCATACGCTCTTGCTAAACTCATGGAGACTTAGCTCCCACACCACAAGCCACTCAAGCCAAAATCTCAGTTCACAATAACATTATCTGCTTGGTGAGAAAAACCAGAGTACTCTTAAGAATCATCATTCTTTCAGAGTATTTTGGGGCTTAGTTCTTGAGCCCATGCAAAGGAGCAACTTCACTCTCTTTACAACAGCCCAAATCCACCTACAGCTCCTGAAAAAAAAGACCCCACATAAATGGCGACTTCTTTGGGGATTAGGCCATTTCTCTTGTAGCAGTTCCTCCACAACCACAAGCTTTATGTGATCTTATCAGGACACTAAATGGAGCACCCATGCCACTGAGGTGTCGAAACACTAAAGCAAACTCTACAACTGTTTCCCTCTTTTCGGCCGGGTAGGCCAATGGAAGGAATTTTTTGGTCCTTCTTCTCTTGAGATGCGTAGGCGTGCCACCACCAAGCCGCTTGATGGCTTAGATGGAAAGATCATGTGAGTGTGTTTGCGCTTCTGACTTTTAATCAAACGATTGATCAACCAAGCAAGGAACCTCCTCTTGGCCTAGGTTCTTTTTCTTCCTTGAGGTCAAGGATGATTGAGCTTTGTATGACTATTTTTAGGATTTTTTGTGATAAGTGCAGCGAATGTAAATGCAGGAAACGAAATGACAGAAATGTAAATGCGATTAAATAGATTAAAGCGATAAAGCTTGAATTAAACTTGAATGTAAAGACAATTGAAATTAAATTGCAAGAAAGTAAGCTTACACTAGGAAAGCGAAGAACTTGGATAATCTGAAAAGCTTGAAAGATAAAATCCTAGACTATGAATTGAAAAGTACAGAATAAAGAGATAGATTTTGTGTGTTCAGTCGGAGGTCCTCTTCTCTTCTTCTGTCAACCTATTTATAGAGCTCCCTTCAGCTCACAGAAGTTGGCCATTAAATGTCTACAACTAATTCTGTCTTGAAAATCCTTCCAACAATAATGTATTCCGGAGCTCTAGGCATGAACTGCCCAAAATATCATTGGGATTGTGAAAACTCTCCCCTTGATATAAGATGCAATAAGTCTTGGTATTGGCTACAAGTCTTCCCATCTTTGAATTCCACCGATTGCAAGGAGGCTTTTGACTTGGTTAAGACTCCCACCAACGTTAAGTGGTATGTGAACTCCACATATTTGGACATCGGCCGCATGATTGATAGCTGCATATTCCAATAATTGTTGGCTGATCTTTATCTGAGCCATGGCCGCTAGTCCACAAAGGCTTTGCCTTTGAATTTTATATGTATATATTTGTTTATTTCCAATTGTGTCCACCGCATGGGTTCCCATTCATCCAAACCTCTTAGGTTTTTGTTTGATGTTGCATGAAGCCATCTTGGTATGTTGGTCTGGCATTGGCAGCATATGGCATTAGACTTTGATTGATTAATTATATATATATATAATAAAACAAGACAAAGAAATTTTCAGCCCATATTTTGCATATCACCAAAACGTCGACCGCGCACTCGCCTTCATCTTCTTTTTTGCAGACCTCCAATGCCCCCAGCCACTATCTCTTAGCCAACTCTTCTTCAGCCCACTTTTTGGAGTTCAGCCAACTTTTCTTCAGCCCACTCTTTGGAGTTCAGCCAACTTTTCTCATTCATCCACCTATTATATATATATATAAATAGGATAAAACTCTCTGTCCAATCAATTCATTCATATATATAATTATATTATATCATCATGAAACATGATACGGAAGGCTTAAAACGTGGGAGCCTCCTAGCTGCACATTTGCAACAATCCAAAGCTCCACTTGCTATTCCACACCAACATTCCAAGTTTTCCCACGTGATTTGCTGCTTCCTTTGTCCAATTGTTAGTTAACAAAACACCACTTTCGGCTGCAACTTTGCATTCATTCATATGAATAACAAGACAATTGGATTCCAACCCAAAAACTTGCAACCTAATTTGCAAAGAGATCACATACTCCAGCCGACCAAGTTTGGGAAAGCGAAAGTGAACCCACGTAGGTCTTCTCATGTCCAAACCATCTAATAGCCAAGTTCAAAACCTTCTTTTTCTTCAAGACCCAAAACCGAGGCTACTGTTCAGGAATCCAGAAGTCATATTTCGAAAGCTCCGATCAGAAAACTTCCTTCATGAAAGTTGTTCGTCTACTTGAGAACTAAAGTCTGTGAAATTTGTAGATTTTTTTGAATTTTCCTGATGCATCAAAACGGGTTTGCAGCTTCTGTGTTCATCCATGGCTGGTGAGTTTATGCAGATTCGGTTTCTGCATTTGATTTTAATATATAATTCTCGGATGATTGTGATTGCTTCACGAAATTTGCTCGAAATTGTGTTGTTTATAACATATCCAAAATTGAAGATCACCCAACTATTGTAGTGCCTCCTGCATTTATTTTTCTGAAGTATGGATTTGAAGACCACTTGACTTAGCTTGGATTTGAAGACCAACCATCCCCAAATCCAAACTTGGGGGCTTCCTGCCAAGCAAATCCCACTCAAAATCAAAGAAAAATTTTCCAAGCTCAAGAGAAACAAAAAATTGAGAATAGAAGGTTGAGCTCAACATCCATTCACCGACAAACTGACTAGGGGCTTCAACCAAGATGCAAGCCCCTGACCACTGCCCTTCACCTCCATCCCCACCATTAAACACCATCAGCAAGCCTGAGCATTGCCAAAATCGCTTATGTTGTCCAAACATAAAGCATGAAATTGATTATGTGGCTGACAGCAAGCAGCAAAGGAGTAGAAAAAAAATCCAGGAAGCAAATAAATCAAACACCCAATCCCGCGCCATCCACATCTACATCTACTCAAGACAGCCACGGTGTGAGAATACCTTGGCTCCTGCGAACTCTCACTCTCCTCTCACTCAGTCATGACACAACAGACAAGAGAAGGAGAACAAGGGTAGAGAATGGCAAAGCAGCAGTCTCCTGTACCACCATCACCGCTCGCGAACCTATCGACTCATGAATTTCTCGCTCCCCGCGGTCCATTTTTTGAACTACAGTGGCTGGCTATGGCCATAATTTTATCACCTTCTTAGCAGCCCTCACCTCTCTAGAGTTGTGCAACTGCGGTGAGAGAGGAAAACGGTACACTTGCTCAATGCTCTCAGCCTCATCTCTGTTGTTCGACCCGATCTCATCATTGGTGCACTTCCTGTCATGCCGATCTCTCCTTTATCACTGCAAAGGTGGGAAGAAGTAGAGAAGGAAGAGGCAAATCTCCCACTATCGAACGACTTTACTACCAGATAAGTTATTTGCGATCTCTCTCACCTGACAAATTTCCACAGGCAGACAGGCTTGTTATCATTTAATAATGTTGCACAATTTCTTTTCACTAAAACTACTGTATTTTGCATGACATTTTAGAGAGTTATTATAGTTTAATAAATCATGCCTGCTGTTTAGCACTCATACTGTCATTGTGTACAATATACCTTATTACTTTATTCCATCGTATGTCATGCCATTGCCAACATCATTGATCTTAGCATGCTTGACCCGTTTTGG
Organism: Prunus fruticosa; assembly: GCA_018703695.1. Taxonomy (NCBI): domain Eukaryota; kingdom Viridiplantae; phylum Streptophyta; class Magnoliopsida; order Rosales; family Rosaceae; genus Prunus; species Prunus fruticosa. The sequence continues at coordinate 506,130 of CM031923.1, read as the reverse complement.
CCACACTTTTTTATCTCAAAAATTAAAAAAAGTATGCTTTATATTATTTCTCTTATCACCTTTAATAATGCAGATAGTCAGAAGTTTATACTATCTTCTTTTGATAGTAATTACGCCAAGCTTTTAAAAAATAAATAAATAAACATTTATGGGGCTTTTTTCGGCTTCTAAGAGATTTAAAAAAAATATCTTTTTCTACAACCTTTACTGATTTATAATAAAATATTATTTATATTAATATTTTCATTGCATGTTGTCGTACCTATTTTATATATAATAAATAGAGCTTGGACCCATAAAATTCATTTTAAATCACCTCCCAACTGTCCAGCACTAAAATCTCAGTTTACCTGTGTCACCAACTTGAGCCGCTCAAAATTAGACTAATGGAATTTTGTCTGTTATAATTATTTAATAATAAATTAAAAAAGTACTTCTGAATCGATTAGGAGAACCGAACGAAAAGCAGGCTATAATCTCACTGCTGGAAACATTCAAGCTTAACCCCAGAATCCATCCCTCTCTCTTTTCCCAGAAACCATCATCTTCTTCTCCTAACAGCCATCCTCTCATTTTTCCAGAAACTATTCTCAACTTTTTTCACAGAAACAAGAAAACCATTCCAAGCCTCTAAAATAGCCTTTATCCAAAACCATGTTTCAACTCAAGCAGACTCTTGCTAACTCATGGAGACTTAGCTCCCAAACCGCAAGCCACTCAAGCCAAGCCAAAATCTCAGTTCACAATAACATTATTTGATTGGTGAGAAAAACTAGAGTACTCCCTAAGAATTATCATTCTTTCAGAGTTTTTTGGAGCCTAGTTCTTGAACCCAGACAAAGGGGCAACTTCACTCTCTTTACAGCCCAAATCCACCTAGAGCTGCTGGAACAAAAAGACCCCACACTTCTTTAAGGTTACAAATTAAAACTAATATAAACTAATATATAAGTTGATGTGACATTTCTATAAAAATATCTTCACATATTTTATCATTGTATATTTTAATTAAATCTCAAAGGTAGAGAGAGAGAGAGAGAGAGAGAGAGAGAGAGAGAGAGAGAGGAAATGGCAGGGGGAAGGGGAGGGAGGGGGAGTTGTGGCTTTTTTATTTTTTACTTGGTTTAAGTCTTAAATTTTAGTTTTATAAAGTTTTTATGATTTTCAATTTAAAAAAAAAAAATTTACACAAAATTTTAAAAAAAATAATGTATTTTTAATTCCAATCCACATGGCGTGTTATTATTGGACATATGGGATCCATACAGTGCCACATCATCAATTTAACATAATCTCATGACAGGTACCATAACCTTAAGGACCAACCGTGTCACAAAAATACACAAAGGACCAAAGATGATAATTGTGTAAACCTCATGGACCATTTGTGATAAAAAAAAACCTAACAAAATTTTCTATTGAAAAATAAAATTTCAACATTAACAATTTTTTTGTGGGTGTAGGAAGTTGTAGGAGAGTTGTTTTCTACATATGTATTTATAGGTAAATAACTAGCCGTTTGGAAAGAGAAATAAATTAGCAATGGCTAGTATGTATAATTAGCTATCCTTTCTTTTTTGAAAGTGAAACAAATCAGTAATGGCTAGTGTATATATCAACTATATGTTTTTTTTTAAAATAGTGAAATAAATCAGAAACGGCTAGTTGCAAAAAGGTAACTTCTAGTTTACACTAATTAAATATAATGGAAAAATTAAAAATTGAAAAGCAATGTTGTCCATGTGTCAATAAGAGAGAGGATATAGAGTTATTATAGTGGGCCAGCTTATTGAAATGAATTTCATTTCAGAGTTCATTTTATTGACCTTCTGAAATTAACTATTGATTCCCAAAATGAAATATTAATTTCTGAAATGAATTGAACTTTACCACTGCAAGTTAAAAATTCAATTTATTGAAATAAAATTGAAGTGTCCCTCACCATTTTATTGATAAATGTCTCTCGCCATTTTCCTTGATACTTGCCTTCTTCGCTTTCAATCAAATTTTTTGATTGCATAACATCAATGCTAATTTTTTTTTTCTTTCTCTTTCTGGCATGCTTTTTTTCCATGACAATTCGTTTATTTATTTTTATTGTGAAAATTTGACGCCAAACATTTTTTTTTTTTGTCAAACGATAGAAATATCATTGATAAAAATTGATATGCTCAATTACAATAACCACACAGACAACCAATAACTTGAGCCCATATTCATACCCAAACAAAACATACGATATTATGATAATTGCCTTGGTTTTAATCATTATGATTATTTTATGATGCATGTTGTTACATGTATTTAGTGGGTCACTTTGACTCATGATATTATACAAATTTGTGTGGTTTCATGTAACAAGTGCATTCATGGGGATGGGAAGATATTTATTTAAAAGTTGATTAAATATTTTGTTTCCGCATTTTCTAAAAGCAACTGAACTTTGTTTTACTATAATGACGTTAAGCTTACGTGTAAACAAGCTTATATTTATGAATTAAAATTTGCATCAATAAATCCCTATGATGTTTTTTTTTTTTTAAACGGGGAAATTAATTTCCTCAACTCACGTCGCAGATTCATGTACCATATTTCAATATAATATTGACCTTGAACTTGGGGCGTGACAATATTTACCATAAAATAAATAATATATTATATTCCTTTTTCTTCAAATTAACCATAAACTTCTTAATTTATCTTCTACTTTACTCCCTAAAATCATGTAGGTTAGTATCTAATATTTGAACTAAAAACTCCTACATTTCAACATTTTTTTCTCATTCTCTTTTCATGTATGAGTTGGGTACCTTAATGTTGGAATTTATGAACTTTTGTTGCGTTTCTTCTCTATGTTGGAATATAAATTATTAACTTTATAGCCTTTAATAGTGTAAATGACAAGATTAGTATTCAACAATTTTAAAGTAAAAATATTGTCAACTTATCATTCTCTTAGAAAAACCCTAAGGAAAAAATTCTTAGTTCCCTCCCCTCTCCTTTCATCCCTTCTTTTCTCCTCCCCTCCCTTTTCCCTCAAGATTATTAGTTTATTTTGTGATATGGAAGTAGTCGTTGCCATGATAGTCACCGTATTTTGGCCCATGTACACAAGGAGTTGGCTCCCTTCGACATAGTTTGGAGCTCTAAAGAGGGGAAGATGTTTGGTTGCGTTGGGTTTGGTTTTAGCCAATGCTGGACTATGAGTTTAGCCGGTATGGCGCTATGATTTTCTTCAGGTTGCCCGGAAGATGTGGAGCGGTGGTCTATTTCTTAGTTTTGTTTTAAACTAATAATTTCCGAAACTCTTTAGGAGTTTGTGTGATCTTTTTTCTATTTAGGAATTTTATTATTTATTTTTTTTGGCTTTCGATACGTATTTGCCATTTTTGCCGTTGCGTGACGGATTTGTAATGTAGGTTTGAGTACATGTGCTTCTGGTTGCTAGATCGGGGATTTAATCATTGTTTGGGTTATGGGTGATTCTCTTCAAATCAATTCAACATGTTGTTGTGTTTGGTCACTGAAGAAGAAGATTTACCCATATTCGGCACATGATTGCTTTGTACTTTTCATTGTTCATCAATAATATACTATCGCTTATTTATTTATTTATTTTAAAAACAATTTTAAAGTATGGCATTCAAGAAAATTATTATGGTATATGTTACTAATCAATATAAAATGATATTATGAAGTGGGCCACAACGAGTAATTAGCGTGGTAATAACTTATTAACCGGTTAGTGCTTGAGTGCTCCTATTCAAATTATTTTTTAAAATTTTGTGTAGGGACCCCTCTATGTGAAACCTAGCTTTGCCATTGTATGAATGTTGCATTGCAGCGTATCCACAATTATTGGAAGAGCATGGAATTTCAATTTTATAAATTTGGTGAAGAGTGGCAAAGAGGAAATCACTTGGGTTACTACTATGCTTGGTGGGATTTGAATTAAATAAGAGTAATGCTATTTAGACACACGAGATTGACCACCTTATGTAGCAGCTTATGTGGTCTTGCCATGTCAATTAATGAACTCTAACATGTGAATTATATTTTTATTTCACAAATCAATAATCTTGAAAAACTAAAACAATAAAATTAAATAAAATTAAAATTAACCCTACATTACCTCAGACTGTAGCCTCTCATTCCTTCAGGACTTCCTCACATCTGTAGTCCTCCATTCCTCCATGAAAAGGAGTTGCCATTTCCAATTGTCTTTGTACTCATAATGGGAAAATAGAAGGCCCTGAAATTTCTAGTTGTCTTTGTGAGGCCACCAAGTGCTTCTATGATGGCGAATGACTCATTCAAATAGGGTTTGTTTGTTCCCCTTGGAAGAGGAGGGGTGGCCTTGAAAATTGGGTGCGAATGATTCTATCAAATGGGGTTGTACCCTAGAATTAATTGTCTGTATAAATCCTGTGTCAAAGGTGTTCCTTTTTTAATAATTAATTTCGTATTTTTTTTACTTTGATGGAAGAGGAGAGGGATGAGTAGATTTGATGGAGACGTGAGGAAGAGTTCAGAACCAACAAGGCTACATACAGACCCCAGGACACTAGGGTTAATTTTAATTTTATTGTTTGGGTTTTTTCAGATTATTGATATGTGAAGTAATAAATAAAGAATCATTTGAGTCCACATGACAGTATTTGTTGATGCCTAAAATTGGTTCAACAGGAGATAACCTCTTCGAGATTGAGGTCGGGCAATTCTTCCGTACTAGGTTAGCGTGACCAACCAAGTCGTCCTCCAGAACCTGTAAAACAAGATAGCTTCAGTGGGTAACACCGGTGTGGTGTCGGCCAAAGACCCTCCAATGCTTAAGTCAGTCGAGTGTTTGAGAGTAAAATTGCACAATAGGTTCTAGTGCTTAGAATTGCGTACCTTTCACGGAGGATGGCCTTAGCCTTTTATATTATCCCAAACAACCTAATCTTTCTCAAAGTGGAACTCCAGAGCGAACCAGCTCTCCTTGAACTAGGACTCTAGAACAGCCTAACCCTCATCGGACTAGGACTCCATTTAGATAGCCGTCTTGGTGATCCCGTAACATCCCAACTTAGTTAGGACTAGAAGTTCTTTGAGTGAACACCACGTAAACTAGGTTGATGTTAGCCTCATGTGCACCGGGCCCAAGCTTATGGACCAATGGGCCTATACACCCACATGGGTCAGGGTGGAAAAACATATGGCGACTAGGCTCGATCCTAGCCCGACCACCAACACCGTGGTCTGGCCCAGCTCGACCACCAACACCGTGGTCTGGCCTAGCTCTAGCACAGGTTGACCACTAACACCATGGTGTAGCCTAGCTCGGCCTAGAGGTATTTCACCTCACAAACAGTATTCATTAATTGACATGGCAAGACCATATCTGCTAGGTAAGGTGGTCGGCTAATGTGATCTATCTTTTTTTTTTTTACAAAGAGAATTCATTCATAGAACCAAAGACATACAAAGAACTACATGATACAGTGGCCTCGTTAAAACTTTCCTAGGACAACCTCATGGGACAAACCCCAAGGAAGGAAAGAGTACCACACATGTCATGGACTAACAAGAGAGTCCGATTCAGGTCACTTTGGACCATTACAATAAAAGAACAAATCAAAAACGAAACTAACACATAGACCTCCAACGAAAACCACAATTATAAACCAACACAGTAGACTCACATGAGAGGACCACAGAACATCCCAACTGTCAAAAGAAGCCTTCTATGAACAAAATCATAGTCCTTTGACACCCACACAAATTGCAAGGCATACCATAGCAGAAACCAGGAGAGAACATGTAGGAGGAACATATAAACAACAGTAAAAGGACCCTTGAGAAGCACTCCATGTAACATCCCACATTGACCAACGAAGAGGGGGTGATGTACCTTATATGTACATGCCCGCCTCCATTTAGCACGAGGCCTTTTGGGAGCTCACTATCTTCGAAGTTAAGCGAGTTGGGGGCCGGAGCAATCCCAGGATAGGTGACCCACTGGGAAGTTGCTCATGAGTTCCCAGAAACAAAAACGTGAGGGCGAGAGAGGGGCCCAAAGTGGACAATATCGTGCTACAGTGGAGCCGATCCCTGGATGTGACAATTTGGTATCAGAGCCACTCTACCGTGTGGTGCGAGTGTGTCGACGAGGACGTCGGGCCCCTGAAGGGGGGTGGATTGTAACATCCCATATCGACCAATGGAGATGGGGTGATGTGCCTTATATGTACATGCCCTCCTCCATTTAGCACGGGGCCTTTTAGGAGCTCATTGGCTTCAGAGTCATGGGAACTTCAAAGTTAAACGAGTTGGAGATCAGAGCAATGACAGGATGGGTGACCTACTGGGAAGTTGCTCATGAGTTCCCAGAAACAAAACCATGAGGACAAAGAGAGGGGCCCAAAGCGAACAATATCCTGCGAGGCGGAGCAATCCCGGGATGTGACAGAAACTCCCCCTTCCTCTTAGAATAAAATATAGTTGTAACTCAAAAGATTTAGAAAACTAAAAAATATGGGTTTTTTTTAAGTTAGTGAACTAGGGAAAAATACCCCAGAAAAACAAATCAACAAAACTACTTAACACAAGCCCACCTATGCATGCTAATAGGGTCTAGCCCAATTGAAAATGGTCTTGACTTGTAGACTCGATGTCTTGGGTTTGAAATCCAATGACACCTCGATAATGGGTGTGAGAAACCTCATTCCCCATATATTTCAAACTATTGCTTGTATTGAAAAAATAAAACAAAAAGCCTAAACCTCAAAAACCCTAACATCTAGAGCAAAGACATTGAAGATTTGCATCCAGAATCATAGCAAAGAAAAGGTTGATGTGGTGGAGCCTAAGCCTAAGCCTGAACCTGAACTTGAGAATGAAAAGGAGAGCTTTGTTGTTGTTGCTTTAGCAGCGCTGTAGGATTAAGAGACTATTCATAAGATTTGGAATCTCTGGCCAGGAGACCAGTGCCTAAGGCCAATGGTCATGCTAGTGCATTGAAGACTAGGCATTGTGAACTTCGACTGGAGAAGCAAATTGCAGAGAAATTCATAGCCACCTGAAATTATTCAGCTCACCCAACCAACTACCATATCCAGTCCAAATCTAACTTTCTAAGCGGCGGCCCCAAGAATTTGGACTTGGCTATGTGTAAAATTGGGTGGGTTTGGGTGATAGAGGAGGGATTGGGGGAAGCTGGGTTGGGGGAGGGCTGGGAAGGAGGGGTTTCAATTATTTTTAAACAACTTAACTATTTAGAAATCAAAGGAGGTGGAGTGGCCTAGCAGTTTGCCCTCCCCCTTATCACCCAGTTGGCCTGGGATAAAAACTCTCCATCTCCTTGGAGTAGAATATCTTTGTAACTCAAAACATTTAGAAATCAAAATTTTTTTAAATAAATTAATATCTGTTTGGGTTTTTAAATTTTTTTTAATGAACTGGGGAAAACCCAGAAAAACAAACAACATAACAAATAACCACAAACCATCCTAGGCATGCTAACGGGGTCTAGCCCAATTGAAAAGGGTCTTGAGTTGCAATCGAGTTGTCTCGGGTGCAAAACCCAATGACACCTTGATAATGGGTGTTAGAAACCTTATTTTCATCATTCCAAGCAAAACCACTTTGGTTTAACATGTCAACAACAATACTATTAATCCTTCTTCAATCTCTTCAATTTAGAATCCAAATAGGGTGTAACTCTGATAGATGTATGAGGGATCAATAATCTAAGTTGAGTTTCTACCAATTTCATCATCCCTGCTTTGAATGTGCCGGTGTCATAACGTTGACCACTTGCAACTAATTTATCAAGGATATTTAATAATGCTTCCTCTTCATTGGCTTGTCATACCTATGTATTGGCCTTACCTTGAGACGTCTACATAAAGTAACAACCACACATATGAACATAAGATGGGTTGCTTAAGTAAATTAGGTTTAGCAAAACAAAACAAAAAACCCACTGCCTAAGCAAACTATGTATAGTTTCATATATTGAGAAAAATACTCAGAGATCCCCTATATAAAGAAAACTTTTTATCTGATAACTAAGATAAAAAGCAGTCCTTGAAACTTACAAACATACCAGGCAGCCAAGAATCAGAGAAATGGTAGCAATTTGAAAGGTCCACCAACAATCAGTAATTGCTACAAGAAAATTCCCAAGGATAGAAATTTGGCATCCTTTGTAAGTAAATTTCATAAATTTGAATATATTGTTGATGCTCAAAATGGTAGAGTGTCAACTTAGATAAAAGACTCGGGTCTTCAGGGGGAAAGTGGCTGAGATCTTCAGGAGCTAGGTACCCTGCAGAAGACAAAGTGGAAGAAGCAGTCGTTAAGCTTCGGACACCGGTGTGGTGCCGGCCGAAGGCTCTCCGATGCTTAAGTCAGCTATAAGTGGTAATTTTGGCAAAGTAACGGTAAAGGTAAGAAATTAGTTACCCTTTTTACTAGGACACTGTTCCCTATTTATAGGGAAGTGAAAGTGGGAGGTTTGTGTAGATTTCCGATGTGGGACTTTGTGCCAATCGTTGTGGTGGTGACACGTGTCATGGAGATTAGGTTTGGCGATTGAGAGCTTCGGCAGTCGGGAGCTTCGGCAGGTGTTGGCACCTTGGAAGAGTGTCTTCTGATGAGCACAAAATAAATACAAGTTTTATCCTTAAATTTATATTTGTTAGTATTTTCTTTTGTATTATGTAAATTTATTAGAGTATTTGTATTGGCTATTTTCAATCTTTGTTTTTGTATTTAATGAGTGGTTGTATGTAGATATTAAGTGTCTTCCACCAATGGCATAAGGAGAAGGAGGAATAAGCAATGTGTTGCAAAAAGAGAGGAAGAACTCAATTTGGATTTGATGACTTTGCCTTTTACAGCTCATGCTGTACAGTCCATTTGCAGACCTGAAAAACGAATTTTCCCATGCTCAAATGAATAAATATCCTTCATGACACTTGTTCAATACGATGTCGACTAAAACATATCCAAACATTGGAGTAATTGGATAAAAACTCAATCCACAGGCTGTCACATACCAAGACAGGTTCTAGAAGACAGCTTGCATATGCAGCTGGAATGAAAGGGACTTCATGCTTCTATAAATAGGCAACAACTCAAGAGAGAAAGAGTGCAGAAATTCAAGAGTGATACAAAGCAGAAGGAAAGAAAGGAAGAGAGAAAGAAAGAGAGAAAGAGTGAGGAAGAAAGAGAACAATGATGGAAAGGAAAGAACCAAGAGCTAATAACTCTTTTAAACTTGTTCTTCCTTTCCTAGTTCTCATGTAAATTATGTATTTTCGTTTCTTTGTTTTGTTTTAAATATTAATTATGTCTATTTAAAATACTTAACTAAGGTTGGATGAAACACCATCATTAAATAAAGTTCTAGTTTTTATCTTCAATTCTCAAATATTGTGGTGTTCAATGATTATAATTTTCACTTCACATGATTAATAGATTAATCTTCTTTTCACCACTTCTATCATGTATTGTGGCATATAACATGTATTTGTGGTAGTTAAGAGTTTGGATTAATCTATTAATTCATCCTTGGTTTATATTTCTCATTTACAAATTTCTTTGATATTTTGTTATTCAAATAAACTTTTTTCACATAGGATGCTTAGGAAACTTTGATCCTTTGTAGTTAAATAATTTTGTTTACATTTTATGCTTAGAATTTGTACTTATGAAGGGAAGGAAAATTTACTTATGATCTAAAGTACAAGCTTAATTGATAAATCTTGAGAAAGCAGTAGATTGATTTCTAGATTGCTACTCCATGGGAATTGAAAGATAAATAATTAGGATCTTATGGAATAATGGTGTGGATTCTAATACCTTAGTTATTTTTTCTCATAAATTTAAATCTTAATTTCAGTTTATTGTCATTTTCATATTTGTTTCATGCTTTATTTAATTTTCTTTATCAACAAACAAATCACAATTTGAATCAACTAGGTTGGCAATGAAATTAACTTGGGTATAATTGGTTTTCTATCTTTACACGCAATCCCTTGGGTACGATCTCGCTCTTACACGCTTATGCTACATTCGATTCGTGCGCTTGCGAGTTTATAAATTTTAAAAGACACCGCTTTTGGTGACAACAAGTTTTTGGCGCCGTTGCCGGGGATTGCAACGGAAAACTAATCAAATTTTGGTTAATTAAATTCTTCCACTAGTTATAATTTAGTTTTGTAATTTATATAAAAAAGAAACTTTTTTTTATAAAAAAGATGAAATTATAAAAATAAAAAAAAATTTAGATTTTGTCAATTATCTTGTTTCTATTGTAATATATATTAAACTTTAAAAAAAATTATAAAAAAAAACGAAAAAAAAAAATTCAGATTTTGTCAAATCTCTTGTTTTCTATTGTAATATCACTGTGTATTAATTTTTCGTTTCTTTGTTTCAGTTGTATCATCTAAGCTTCTTTTGGTGTAGCCTTGGACTTGGAAGAAGTTTCATATTTTATTTTATTTTAAAAAAGTTCATTTCTTTCTCTTTATGTCAATTTGTGTGCTTGTTTTTGCTTGAACTTTATGTGCTTGTTTGTACAGTTATCAATGAAAAAAAAAAAAAAAAAGCAACTCTAATCATAAGGTGGAGAAATGTGGAGTAGTAGGAGAAGTCGCGACCTTCAAATGCATCCATACTCGACCTAATCGCTTCAAGGGGGAGCATTCCAATTCTTTTCTTTTTCTTTTCTTCTTGTTTTGTTATTATTATTTTTTTCTTTAAATTTTTTTTTTAAAAAAAAAATGATTTTTCATATGAGCTGACTTTTGGTAACTCCATTGAGCGTCTTCGCCAATCAGTGTCTAGGAGTTCTTTAGGCGACACCTTCGGTGTTTAAGAAGTTTGGGTTTTAAGCGGGACCATTGTGACCCCTCCAACCTTCCCCGTATCCCCTGGCTGTATTTTCTGAGGCCCTTAACTGGTCATCCATGAGTTGCTTGTATATTTATTTGTTTTTAAAATAAGTTACTGAGTGTTTAAAAATAAAATAAAAGAAAAGAAATAAAAACAATATACTTTTTGCTTATTTATTTGTGTGGTTATTTTTGTATTTTTTTTTTCATTACTGATTATTATTCTGCGTGTCTGGATAGATTTTAGTTTTCTTTTTGTGTGTTTTGATTCATTTTGGTCTTTATTTATTTTTGCTTGGATTATATATATATATATATATTTATTGTCTTTGATTCTGCAATGGATAAATACCAAGGGATTGACACGCATATTTTCCAGGTATTATCTTTCTATATCATTTACCCTCTTATTTCATACATCCGCCACCAGAGCTTTCAAGGAGGCCACCTCCTCACTCAGTGCTGCACACTCCCGTGTCCTCGCCAGGAGTCGCATGCCCAGATTGGTAGACGAGACCGCCTGGAGCACAGTGAGATTGTGGGACTCATCCACCGCCATCCTGCCAGACCTACGTGCCACATGCAGGTGATCTGCTGGAGTGAGTTTACTGCCAATCAATGTTCCCAGGAGCACTGACCTGTTCGGCATTGCCTCAGAAAGGTTCGGTATTGCCTCAGCAAAGTTTGAGGCTGTGCCATGATGATATGTGGAGTTTGGGAAGACAGAGGTTGGAGGAGCCCTTATCTGGGCATTTGGTGGTGCAAGTGATAACTCAAGGTTGAGGTCATCAAGGTGAGTGCATGAGGATGCCATTTGTTTTGCTTCTGAATTTTTTGATGTTTTTCCTTAAGTTTGCAGGAAGAAATGCTGGGTATCATCCGCTTGTAGAGGCATGGTTTAAATAGGCATATGCTGATGAGAGAGAGCCAATACCATTTCGGATTTCCCGGGCATGTCTCGACCTAATCGCTTCAAGGGGGAGCACCTTAACTTTCACTTTACTTTACTTTTTTCCGTGTTTTCTTGTGTTTTATGTTTTTGCCCGTTACTTTCATTTTCTAGTGCTTTGTGTTTTTACCTTTCCCTTTCGGCTATCATCTTTGTCTTATTTTAGTTGGGAAGTGTGTTTTCTTTTTCTTTTTTTCTTTCTGCAACCTTACTCTTTTATTTCCGAAAAAAAAGAAATAACAAAAAAACAAAAACCACAAAATAAAATAAAAACACCAATCATGTTGTAGAAATCATTTCTTCTCGGTTGTTGGTGTCTCGACCATTGGAGCTTTGAGTTTGGCCCTCTGGCTGTCCTCTTCCAGGGCTTCACGCACAGTCTCTTCGGGCTCACCACTTGAGCTCCCAAAGATCGCAATCTTAGCTTGAGCGTAACTACTCTCGCGATCTACTTGTTTGCGTTTACCCGGTCGGTCTAGGTCCTCCAGCTGCTTTCGCATGTCGCGAGAATACAACTCTACCATCTTTGTTAGGCTTTTATTCTCGTCCCGCAATACTTCTAGCTGGTGTCGATTCACCTCCACTATCCTTGCCCTCTCCCTTTTTAGGCTTTTTATAGCAGTCTGACACTCTTCAACCATACTTCGCTCCGCCGCAACTGACCTTTCAGCACCTCTACCTCATGGGACTTCGCAAGTAGGCGATGTCCCAAACTTGCGACACATGCTGTACTCTGCACGCTCAGTGCTAGGGCATCACTCGTGACCCGGTTGTCATCCCTTGTCCCGAACACACGTATATCTTTAGGAGTCACTAAATTTCTACCAACTCCAATGGTAACATCGTTGTCCAGGAGTATTGAGTCATTGACAGTCACAGGCCCCCGTAAAGAGGCAAAGTAGGGCACCCATACTGGTGCCGCTGCTTGGCCCCATGTCTGAGTCGGTGGAGCTAGGTTGAGATCCAAGGAAAAGGGGTAGGAAGAGGCCATTTGATTTCTCACTCTTTTCTTCTTCTTTTCTTTTCTTCTTTTCTTTTCTTTCTTTCTTTTCTCTTTTGTGTGTTTAGGAGTTTGTGTTTTTCATTTTTTTTCTCTTTCTCTGCCTTTTATAGATTTTTTTTTTTTTAAACCCTAGCCGCTGTGCTTCTGAGTTTCGCGCACCCCTACGGCTTATCTCCATCTGCCGCACCCGTCCCCCAACCCTATTAATTGTATTTCTTCCCTTTCAGCGCTTTCAAGAAACAAAAAGTCGTCGCGCCTTCCTACGAAGCCAATAATTCTGGCTTGGGGGATGTGAAAGCGGCCTCTACACGCTGACACGTCTCTCACCTCTTTTGGCCTGTGACCTATCAGGAAACGAGACATCCGGCCCCCCTTCTCTCTTTTCAGAAATCTTATTCCTTGCGCTTCTGACAACACTTCTTTGTTTTCTTTAATTTTTATTAATAATAAATAATAATCATAATAATAAAAGAAGTGTTTGGGCTTTCGTTTGGGTTGGGTTTTAAAATTGATTTGGACGTTCTCTTGAGCTGGATTTCTGCGTGCGTAGAACTGTTGTTAGGGCTTACTGTGGTATTTGGTTTGGTTTGTTCCGTTTGATTTTGTTTTGTTTTTGCAACTAAATTGTAGTTTTAAATCTTGTTTGTTCTTTTATTTAATTGCTTTACTCCATTTCATTTCTTGTTATAACTTTGTTGATACCTAAATTCTTCAACATTGAGGACAATGTTTGATTTAGGTTTGGGGGTAAGGTCTAGAAGTTTTGTTTTTAAATTTTTAGGGTAGTTTTGTTTTTATTTCAAAAAAAAAAAAAAAAAAGGTGTTATCTCTAGATTTTTATGCTTACTATCATAAAATTAGATTTAACACTCATGAATGATTTTTACGATTGGAAACATATGATTAAATTTTAAACCCATAATTTTAGTTTTTTTCACTTATTTCTATTTAGTGGATAATTCATGAGTTATACTTTGAACTCTCACATGCACATCAACACTTTAGTGAGAATGAAAGAAAAGATCAATTATAGTTAACTTTGTTGTTTTAAGTAGAGTTAGATGACATTGCTTTTGATTGACCTTGGCGTAAAAAATAAATAAATAAATAAATAAAATAATAATAATGATGTTAATTTATCCAGAGTTTTACTTAGTAACCGGGCCTCTTGCCTAAACAGCAGCGAGTGTTCGCGTCAAACGGTAAAGTTTTGAGGTAAATACATTTTGTGACTAGTTTAGTTCTGTAGCCTTTTTAACTTTCGAGTTAATAAGCCCTTAGGGGTGTTTCTACACCTAATGCCTTAAAACCTTTGGTTTGAGAGTCGTTGGTCTAAATCTCGCTACATGGGTTAATTAGAAAGCTTAATGGAACTAAACATTGCACAGTCACATTCAAAAAAAAAAAAAAAAAAAAAAAAAAAAGTATATAAATGCCTTGGTTAGTTATTTGCACTGAATTTTGATAATGATTGAAATAATGAGGTTACTGTGATTGAAATTGACTTTTGTCTCTAAAATGTGTTGGTTCACTTAAACACCAAAGGAAACAAATGAAAAAATTTACTAAATGATTATAAGTGATCAAGACTTTATGTGGGGATTAATTTGAAGCGTGTTTGCTCTTTTAAAAAATTGTTCATGAATTTTCAATCCAGATAGCTTTGATGATGGTTAAGCATTTGTTTAAATTTTCAATTTTGTTGTAGCATAAATTTTTTAATCTCTCATTTTGATGTTTGTGGGTATCATCATGAAAGCCCTCACGAGACTATACTCGTCCACTAGGGTAACCTAGGGGTTTAAAGGCTTGTTGCATATGTTAAATGCAATCGAGATCCCTGCGAAAGTGGTTTAGTTTTCTTTTCTACTTAGTTTTTATTTTCTTTTGCTCGAGGACTAGCAAAATATAGGTTTGGGGGTATTTGATGAGCACAAAATAAATACAAGTTTTATCCTTAAATTTATATTTGTTAGTATTTTCTTTTGTATTATGTAAATTTATTAGAGTATTTGTATTGGCTATTTTCAATCTTTGTTTTTGTATTTAATGAGTGGTTGTATGTAGATATTAAGTGTCTTCCACCAACGGCATGAGGAGGAGGAGGAATAAGCAATGTGTTGCAAAAAGAGAGGAAGAACTCAATTTGGATTTGATGACTTTGCCTTTTACAGCTCATGCTGTACAGTCCATTTGCAGACCTGAAAAACGAATTTTCCCATGCTCAAATGAATAAATATCCTTCATGACACTTGTTCAATACGATGTCGACTAAAACATATCCAAAAATTGGAGCAATTTGATAAAAACTCAATCCACAGGTATTGTGGCATATAACATGTATTTGTGGTAGTTAAGAGTTTGGATTAATCTATTAATTCATCCTTGGTTTATATTTCTCATTTACAAATTTCTTTGATATTTTGTTATTCAAATAAACTTTTTTCACATAGGATGCTTAGGAAACTTTGATCCTTTGTAGTTAAATAATTTTGTTTACATTTTATGCTTAGAATTTGTACTTATGAAGGGAAGGAAAATTTACTTATGATCTAAAGTACAAGCTTAATTGATAAATCTTGAGAAAGCAGTAGATTGATTTCTAGATTGCTACTCCATGGGAATTGAAAGATAAATAATTAGGATCTTATGGAATAATGGTGTGGATTCTAATACCTTAGTTATTTTTTCTCATAAATTTAAATCTTAATTTCAGTTTATTGTCATTTTCATATTTGTTTCATGCTTTATTTAATTTTCTTTATCAACAAACAAATCACCATTTGAATCAACTAGGTTGGCAATGAAATTAACTTGGGTATAATTGGTTTTCTATCTTTACACGCAATCCCTTGGGTACGATCTCGCTCTTACACGCTTATGCTATATTCGATTCGTGCGCTTGCGAGTTTATAAATTTTAAAAGACACCGCTTTTGGTGACAACATCTTCCTTCGGCAGAGGAGAAGGCGTGTCCCCTTTGGTGCTAGTTGTTTTGAGGCTGGACATGCTCGGTTGATTATGGTGTAAACAGGAGTCCCCCAAGTTCGGGGTCAAGAAGTAACTTCTGGGTTGGGAACTTGTAAGATTTTGTGTAATCATGACCGAGCATTCCAGGTTCCATGGGAGACGTAGGGCATTCCCTAGTCCCCCAAGTTGGCAAGCTAGAAGTTGCGTCAAGTTTGAAGAGTATGGCCTAGATGCTAGGCTAAGCAAATGTCACGCCTTTTGGTTTGGGCAAATTTTTTTTTTTTTTTTTTTTTTTGGGGAGGGCTAGGTCAGCCACAAATGGGAAAGTCCCTCCTTCACCTTCTGCATGCTCCTTGCCGTTCGGCAAGGGAGCTAGGCTCCAAATTATTATTATTATTTTTTTTTTTTGGGGAATTAGGTCAAGCTAAGATTGCAATCTTTGAGAGCTCAAGTGGTGAGCCCCAAGAGGCTGTGCGTGAAGCCCCGAAGAGGACAGCCAGAGGGCCAAACTCAAAGCTCCTATGGTCGAGACACCTAGCGCTCTGAAGAAATGATTTCTACTGCATTTTTTATTTTATGTTGTTGTTTTTGTATTTTCATTATTTTGTTTCGGAAATAAAAGAGGAAGGTTGGAGAAAGAAAAAGAAAAAAGAAAAAGAAAAGACACTTCCCAACTAAAATAAACCAAAGACGACAAACGGAAAGAAAACACATTTCCCTAACTAAAATAAGACAAAGGTGATAGCCGAAAGGGAAACGCAAAAACACAAAGCACTAGAAAATGAAAGTAACGGGCAAAAACATAAAACAACAGAAAAACACGGAAAAAAAAAGTAAAGTAAAGTGAAAGTTAATGTGCTCCCCCTTGAAGCGATTAGGTTGAGACATGCCCAGAAATCCGAAATGGTGTTGGCTCTCTCTCATCAGCATAGGCCTATTTAAACCACACCTCTGCAAGCGGATGATACCCAGCATTTCTTCCTGCAAACTCAAGGAAAAACATCAAAAAATTCAGAAGCAAAACAAATGGCATCTTCATGCACTCACCTTGATGATCTCAACCTTGAGCTATCCCTTGCACCACCAAATGCCCAGATAAGGGCTCCTCCAACCTCTGTCTTCCCAAACTCTTCATATCATCACGGCACTGCCTCAAACTCTGCTGAGGCAATACCGAACAGGTACAGTGCTGCTGGGAACATTGATTGGCAGTAAACTCACTCCAGCAGATCATCCTGCATGTGGCACGTAGGTCTGACAAGATGGCGGTGGATGAGTCCCACGATTTAACTGTGCTCCAAGCGGTCTCGGCTACCAATTTGGGCATGCGACTCCTGGCGAGGACACGGGAGTGTGCCGCTCTCAGCGAGGAAGTGGCTTCCTTGAAGGCTATGGTGGCGGACCTCCAGAAGCGGCTCTCCTTGCCACTCAGCATGTGGAAGCACTGCAGAGGAAAAATGATGACCATGTAGAACTGCTGCAGATTCTACAAGTATGAGACAATAGAGGTAAGCCATGATGATGATGAAGATGAAGAAGATGAAGAAGAAGAAGAAGAAGAAGAAGTTTGTTTGTTTTTTTTTTAAATTTACTTGAATGTTTTTTTTTTTAATGCATTGTTTGAAATAAAATAAAAATGTGTTTTTAACACTCAGAAATAAACTAACTAATCATACCATAAAAACAAAAACAAAAAATAAAAACAACGACTAAACAAAATAAATACAAAAACTAACTTAACAAAACAAAAACAAAAACAAAATAAAAACAAAGACTAAACAGAAAATAAAACAAAGAAAATAAAAAAAACTTAGTTTAAAAACACACGAATATACAAGCAACTCACGGATGACCAGTTTAGGGCCTCAGAAAACACAGTCAGGGATCCGGGAAGGTTGGAGGGGTCACAATGGTCCCGCTTAAAACCCAAACTTCTTAGACACCGAAGGTGTCGCCTAAAGAATTCCTAGACACTGTATTGACGGAAGTGCTTACTGGAGTTACCATAAGTCAGCTCATATGAAAAATCTTTTTGAATTTTTGAATTTTGAATTTTTAGTTTTTAAGATAAGAAAAAAAAAAATTAAGAAAAAATGAGACAACAAACCATAAATGAAAATGAACTAAGTACTCTAAACAAACTCAAACAAATGACATAAATTGTTGTACTAAAAGAAACAAACCAAGAAATAAACAGAATTTAAAGAAGAGAAAGGATTGAAATGCTCCCCCTTGAAGCGATTAGGTCGAGCATGGATGCACTTAGAGGTCGCGACTTCTCCCACTGCTCCACACTTCCCATTCGTATTTTTGAGGTTGCCATCTCTCTCCATTTTTATTAAGCTGTCATAAATTGCTAAAACAAACACACAAACTTGAAATGGAATCAAAAGGGTTAGGAAATAAAAGGAAAATCAACACACATCCAATTTCATGCTTCAAAGCAACAAGCAACAAAGTAAATTAAACTAGTTTATGAAGTTCGTTCTTTCTCAAATATGATTATCCATATGGTGTGTGGTTTTAATCAAGTATTCAGAAAAAGCATTTAGCTATGGTGTTTAGTCTAAACACAAATTCCGAACCCATTAAGAACAAGAAGAACAATAGAGAACTAAGTAGAATTTAAACATGGTGTTTGTCTTCAATATCTACCCATTCATTCACTAATCAGTCCAAGAGTCATATGGTGTTTATGTAAACTTGAGCAAGGTATTTAATTAAGAGCAAGTGAATGAAACCATAAACTAGAAATAATCAACATGCTACTTGAACCTTTTTCTTTTTTTTTTTTTGTTGTGTAAGCTGGGACTCAAACCCAGTTCTCTTGCTTGTCAGGCAATTGTCCTTGTCCGTTGGACTACAAACACAACTTGTCAATTAACGTCATTAACTTTAAAACATGAAACTGTCTAGTTATATACAAAAAATAAAAATAATAAAAAGTAGGAAAACCAAATAGAATCAAACAATGTTACCGATCCCGGCAACGGCGCCAAAAACTTGTTGTGTCGGATTAGCTGCACCAAAATTGATTCAGCTGCATCCTCAACTTGTGATACTCGCAAGTGCACGAGCCGTTTGGTAGTATAGCATATGTAAGTGCGAGGTCGATCCCACGAGGATTGGTGATTGAATGATCCAATTCATTTTCCCTACACAAAACAGAAATGAAAAAGAAAGGAAATAAATAAAACAAAGAAGAAAGAAATAACTAACTCAAGCAGATAAGTTCCCAAGTTCAATTAGATTAACGGATTGATTCTAGCTAAAGTATGATTAAGCCATGGTGTTTGGTCATAACCTTGTGTTCCTAATTCCCTAATTTGATCATTTGTTGTCTAACCTAAAATTAAGCATTAGGAACCCATTAATCATAGAAGAACAATTTAAACAACCAAGCATGTATCTAATCCCTGTTGTCGAATGTCCATACATACTCTTCCTATTCATAGTTCAATTCGAATTAAAGCATGGTGTATACTCTTAATTCAAACCAAGATAGCTAACATGCAAACCTAAATGGTGATCAATCATTCAAACAAGCATGTTAACTTATAAGCATAATGAATAAGAACATGAACCATAATTGAAACTTGGAAACTAATCAAACTTGAAACTAAAGAAAAGAATTTACATAATGAAAAGTAAAGTGGAACAAAGAAAAACTTAAGGAGAATTTCAGCACAAATATTTCATTACAACAATTGAAAACTAGAAAATGAAACTAAGAGAATTTGAGGGAGAGAAGGGAAGGGAGCTCTAGAGAAGTGTTTGAGAGCTCCCCCCCTTGGGGTGTGTTTACAAGCTTAGAGAACTTCCCTATTTATAGGCCTAAGGGAAGTGAAAATCTGAATTCAAAATGGCTAATGCATACAACACTTTTATTATAAAATCTGAATTGGTTGATGCACTTGAATTAGAAAATCTGAATTGGTTGATGCACTTCACCAATAAATCCCACCAGCAGCCCTAGCTCATCTTCATGTCAGCATGACCAAGCTTCCATCCAGAAAACAATAGCTCATCCTCATGTCAGCATGACCAAGCAAGCAATGAGCTCATCTGCAGGTCAGCATGACCAACAACTTCAAGGGCTTACGAATTGGGCTTCTCTTAAGCAAATTAAGACTTTAAGCACTCCAAATTGAAGTTCAGAATGTGTATGATCCAACCACACAAGTATTGGCCCAATCCAAGCTCGGATGAAAAAGTTAAGGTCAAAACAAATTGCTAACTCGTTTTGCTCGCTGACAAAACTCCATCCTGAGTATGGTTCGGTGTTTGCTAGGTAACGGACTCCACATTTATCCAATGGGGCTGGATTTTGTATATGTTATAGTATACACCCATTGGAACAACTTTCATGAAGAATGCTACCTCATTCGACCTGTGTAAATTGCTGAAACAAAGCTTGCAATATGACCTACGAAACTGGACTGGCAGGAAGCTGTAGCAAAAATGAGTTTGTCTTTAAGCTCTTCTTCCCTTCATCCAAATCATGCCTTAACATGCTTGGATTGCATCATTTCCTATCCAAAGCCATTATTATTACCTAATTCTCAATTAACTGAAAGATAAACACAAAAAGAATTAAAAGCACAAGTTTAACTCAAAAACATAACCAAATCATAAGCTAGAAGGGTACAAAATGATATGTAAATATGCACCGATCAGAGCCAGGCCTTGAAGCTTCAGCGAGAGGACAAAAGGGGTATGTAAGCTCATTCGTGTTTCAGCACAGGCCTTGCCGTTCAGCAAGGCTGATGTGACGTTTGAGTCTGACTCCTGATTGCTTCGGGCAGAGTAATCCTGAATGGTTAAGGATGATGATTGGAGGGTAACCGAAGGGCACTGAAGGAAGGGAGAATGACATAAGCCTTTTGTGTCGATTCCCAGACGGCGCGCCAAACTGTTGATGCCCAAAATGGTAGAGTGTCAACTTAGATAAAAGACTCGGGTCTTCAGCAGGGGAAAGTGGCTGAGATCTTCAGTAGCTAGGTACCCTGCAGAAGACAAAGTGGAAGAAGCAGTCGTTAAGCTTCGGACACCGGTGTGGTGCCGGCCGAAGGCTCTCTGATGCTTAAGTTAGCTATAAGTGGTAATTTTGGTAGAGTAACGGTAAAGGTAAGAAATTAGTTACCCTTTTTACTAGGGCACTGTTCCCTATTTATAGGGAAGTGAAAGTGGGAGGTTTGTGTAGATTTCCGATGTGGGACTTTGTGCCAATCGCTGTGGTGGTGACACGTGTCATGGAGATTAGGTTTGGCGATTGAGAGCTTCGGCAGTTCGGAGCTTCGGCAGGTGTCTGGCACCTTGGAAGAGTGTCTTCCTTCGGCAGAGGAGAAGGCGTGTCCCCTTTGGTGCTAGTTGTTTTGAGGCTGGACATGCTCGGTTGATTATGGTGTAAACATATATGAAGACCTATAAAAAAGTTTGCGATTCGTTTAGTAGTACATTTACTTTTGAAAAAAAAACAGGAAGAGGAAAGATAATGAACTAAGGCTTAGTCGGTTTCAATCTTAGGTAGGATGCCATTCTCGCAACCCTAGCAAGTCGAATGGTCTTAAATTTATGTATTCAATTTGAACTTTTTAAGGGATTCTAAATTACTTTAAAAATTCAAGGGTATTTTCAAGATTTTAAAGTAGTATAAAAGTTCCGACGTATTCAATTCAAACTTTCACCCTCCGTTTAGATGAGGGAAAATAACTCAGAATTTAGCTAAAAGTTGGGATTTTAAGAGGAGAAATTGACAATTCCCTTGTTTGACAACTTAAGCGCGGAATTTATTAAATGACACGGGGAAAAAATCGTGAAAATTGGGGCATCAAAATCCCGAATTTAATTTCCACCAAAATATGCGTTATTTCACAATTTACATAGTGCCATTTACAAGTTCTGTCATTTACAAAATTCGACATACAAAAATCCGAACATTGAAATCTTCAATTTCCAGAAATTGAAATGATGGAAATCTAAATTCTGTCATTTTAGAATTCTATGTAATTTTCAATTCCTTCATTCGAACGGAGGTTCATGGGATTTGATAAAGTCCATAAAAATTTGGGCACATTTAAGCCAAATTTTTAAGGAAGCGATGTATTCAAAATGTCATGGACTTTGAAAGACATACATAAAATAATAGAGTTTGGTGAATTTTGTTGGAATTTAAAGCGGATTTCTCTTTCTGTCTCTGTCTCTTTCACTTGTTTTGGACTTCCAATTCCTACCAATAGTTAATATCCCTTGTACCACCAACTAAGCCAAAACATTAACCTTGGGAGGAAGGAATGGACGTGTGTTAGGCTCTGCCTGTGTCCTTGCTCATGTAACTCCTTTTTAGCTGTTTTATCTTTGGCACCAGCAGTGTTTTGCTTTTGGCCCTTGTTAACTTTGGTTGGCTTTTAACCTTGGGCACCATGCTATTTCCCTTTGTGGCTGGCCCTCTTGATCTATAGCTCTGTAGCAGTTTCTTTGCCATCTATTGAATGCAACACTTCAGTTCAAAAAAAAAAGGGAGAAACCTTGGATTCCCAAATCAGACTTTTAGGGGAGAAAAGGTGGACTACCTAGTATGTTTCTCAATCGATTTAAGTAGGATTTACAAGAAAATTGCCCTGAAGGCTCTAAGGACCATCTTCTTGCCTCTTCTTTGTATGGAAATAATCTCACCTCCTCCAGCAGCCTCAACAAGTTTGATATCTCCTCCATCAATAATGCACCTATTAAATATACTACATACCATATTTAATAGGTGCATTATTGAATAGTTTCACGTTTCCTGAAATCAAAATTTCCATGATTCTCATGATTTATATAAATATTTCCACCAATATTCCGTAGATTTTGACTATAATTTACCCTTGCATGCATCATAGGTTTTCTAGTTCCACATTGTGGCTTAACATGGAATTTTCTCTCCTCTGTATATTTAAGTATTGTAATATTTTAAACATCTGAATGCACATTTGCAATATTCCTTCACTCTAATGTGCACTTTTGGAGAATGCGTGTAACATCTGCATTTGTCATTTATTTGTTCATCATCACTGTGTTTGGGCCTAAAATTGGCGCGTCCAGTCCAAAGTCAAAAGCCCACATCTTTTTTTAACAGGTCACCTGTTAGACCTTGAAAATTGATACACTCAGCCCATCGACGTGCCCAGCCCATTATCAAATAAACATGACAAAGCAATACACTTGGCCCATACATTGAGGCTGAAAAGCAATCAAAATTGAAAAGAAAATTGGGCTCGAAACCCAAAATGGGCCTGACAGCTTTTTAAGGAAAGAAAAGAAGAAAAACCCACAAAAGAAACGAGACTCACGTGACCTCTGTTTCGGAGAAGTTAACAATTTCGGCTGGAGTTAGAGATTGAACAGAGGCAGTTAAAAAGAACATCTCTTAAAAAAACTCTGCCAAACCTGCTGTCAAAGAGATCAAAACCCATTTTTTCCAGAGATATTTCTCTCTCCAAAGAAGACACCATTTTCAAAGCATAAGCAGACTCTATAAAAAGGAGATAAGCGGGAAACGGGGAGTTGTTCAAAAACTGAACTTACCATCACAAGCTTCAGACTCTTGCAAAAGCAGTTGAAATGAAAGAAGGGCATGACACCCCATCAAAAATAGAGAGAAGTGGTCACTTCAGGAACTGATCGTTGAGTGTTTGCTTGCTAGAAAATGGATAGAACCCCCTTCTTTTTCCTTTAAAAATTGAAGATCTTTTAGATTATTTGCCGCCCAATATTAAAAGAATCAAACTCCCACTCTCAAAAGAACATTTCTTATATATACAAGCGAGGGTGAACAATCAACACACAATCAATCAAGACAACCAAAAACTCAGTCAAAAGACAAACACTCAAAATGATCACTTGATCACAAAAAAATTCCAAACAAAGTCCAACAGACACAGAGTTCTGAAGCACTTCAATTTCAAAAGCTTCTCAACAAGCTTGCAGAATCATCCTCTTTTTCCCAGCAAAGACAGGTTAGAACACTGCTTCGGATTCGAATTTCAGTTCACAAATCAACAAAAACGAGATTTCTCTCGTTACAAATTTGGTTCAAGCAAAAGCCAAGACAACCAGAGTTTGAGTCTTTCTCAAATACGAAAACCTCAACAAATTTATGGAGAGCCATGACTAAGCAGCATAGGTACCACAGGAGCTCCAAGCTCAAGTCCAGCCACTTCTGTCCCTTTTAGACTGGAGAAGTCTCAGTTCTGCCCATCCAAAAGCCTTCCAGGGCTTGAAATATATTAAAACTCTGCCAAACTCAAACTTTGGTATCGATTTGCAACTGAAGCCTAGCAGTTGAAGCTGTTGAAAGTCCAGGTCCAGCCCAGGCATACCCAGGTCCAGCCCGGAACGGAGGCATCCACCCGGGCAGAAATGGAAGCACAGCCTGCTTTTTGTCTTTTTATAATCAGTTTTTCCTTTTGAGCTTTGTAAAGAGGAATTCTGCCTAAAAGCGGTTTACTCTGTTGTTGTTGATTCTGGCAGGAACTACCAGTTTTATCCTGTGAAAAATTGTGAAGTCCTCACCGGTCTGAGGCAGGAAAAGAACTTACTTGGGAGATATTCTTCACCCAAATTCACAATCGCTTGTTCAAAGATTAGTAACTTGGGGCGCAAGTTATCTATTTTTAAAAGAAGTCCTTTAGGTTTCTTATCGCTAGCGGTGGCAAGCTCGACACATAAAGAAAGTTAATTTATTGACCAAACATGGTCTTTGGATTAATGGGGAACTTTACCCTACCATCACAGGAAACAAATCGAAACGGGTGAACACACTGTTATCTAAAACATGCAAGACTTCCAGAAATGATCTAAAGGATTTTTCATAAGATTCCTTAAACTCGTTTCCTGTATATGTTTTTCCCCTTCAAAAAGCTTATTGGCATATGTTTCATTTATGGGCTACGAACGTTTTTTCTCAGACCTACTATGCTTGAGTCATCGACTTTCCTTAAGGACGATTCCTTGGAGCTTTAATTGCACCGTTGGTGTTGCGGTTTCTGCAGTAGACAGTTCAAGATTGCAGTCCATAGATGTCCGAGTCTGATATTGGAGCTCATTTTGGTATGTTATTGGAGAAAGAGGAAGGTTCAGATGTAACTTTTGCCTCTTTTGGGGTTCTTGAATTATAGCGAACTAAGTTATCCTCTCTAATCATTCTTACGGGCTAGAATTATAGTGAGGCATAACTTAATTTAACCCGTGTTTTACGCAGATTAGAATTAGATGAAACCTAAAAATATTAATTTCATAATTTGGAGAGTTGAATATTTTACGGTCAATTTTCGGCAGCTTTACCTAATAACCTTCCTATTAACCCCGTTCTCACCATTCTGAAAATTGAAGCTCTTTAAAGACACTTATAATTTTCTCTCTTCTTTCAATTTCATTCCATTTCTTTTGACAACTTAAAACATTCTGTCACTTGTGTAATACAGAACAAATCTATGCCTGAAACTTAACGAAACGTTGCACTTCTATTTCCACTTGCTGGAAAAGCTTGTCGTCGTCTACCTTGTGCTAGTTCTTTTGACCCATCATCATTTGAGACTACGCCGCCTAAAGACTTTTTCTTCCCTCCTGAATTCAGGCTCCTTACACCTTCCCCAGCTCTGGCATCTTTAACCGGCTTAGCTCCAAAAATGACCCCTCTCTTTGCTGCTTCATAGTCAAAAGGCTTCACCTGCAAACCACCGGATTCTTGGGATTTCTCCACTTCTCTGGGTTTCTTGTTTTGCTTACGTGACTGAAAACATTTTTGAAAGCTTGAGGACAAATCAGAGAGAGACATAGGTTCTTCTCCATCCCTCCCCAAAGCAGATGTCACTGAGTCATTCTCATTTCTCGTTTCTGAGCAACCATTTAATGGTTCACCGACATCTGAATCATTTTCCAGTGTTATGATATCTAAATTAGACCTGTCAGGTGATACAGACAGAGGGCCTTTAGAATGGGGAATTTCGGAACTTGTAGCTGGTGCTTCGATGATTGGCTTTGATTGCTCACTGCTTCCCGTAAATGAGTGGAAAGGAAAGTTCATTGACGACCTAATTTGCTCCAACTTGTCTTCCTTGTTCTATAAAGAAAATCATGTAGCAAAAGAGTTAGCAAAGTACAGGTTACTAAAGAAGATTACATGAAAAAACACGTAAAAATACAAAATTTCACCAATAATATATTATTCAATTACAGTTTAAGTTAAAAAAAAAAGGGGGTCACTTAAGTGTCTTGTCCAAAGTAGGAGAACTAAGCTATATAAGAAAACATTTCCAGTTGGAATTACTAAGCTACATAAGAAAGCATTTCAAGATGCAATCTTTCAATTCGACTTGAGAGTTGCAATGTGCAAAGTTCAAGTCTAGCTGCCACTGCAAACAATAAAAGAATCGACAAAGATGGTCTATGCCATTTCAGGAAAAATTGATTACAGCATTCTTACTAACCTTTCTATCAGCATCAAACTTTCTTTTTGGAACTCCACTCCCCAACAGGGAACTAAAGGCACAGCTAGGCTTCTTTTGCACCTGAACACTTACTCCGGTAACCTACAATGGAAATAGACAATCATTTTGAGACCAAAGCTTTATGAGCAAGAAACAAACAATATAAAATTTC
The DNA here is from genome assembly GCA_018703695.1 of Prunus fruticosa. NCBI lineage: Eukaryota > Viridiplantae > Streptophyta > Magnoliopsida > Rosales > Rosaceae > Prunus > Prunus fruticosa. Next base: position 479,681 of record CM031923.1, on the reverse strand, counting down.
AAAGAAAGCCAATGATTTTAAAACCTTTGTTGAATCTAATAAACAGGCATTGCTGCTTGCTTCTCTGCTTTGCCACGGAACAATATTCTGTCTAGGAAGCACAGAAGTATTGCTACTGCATTCAATCTTTCCTTTCCCATTTTCACCAGGATGCTCAAGAGAGCTTTCTTGTCCACCTCTTACAAGTTTCGAGGCACCACATCCAAGTTCAGTATCCTCCATTTTATGTGGCGGAGAAGCAGGTGAAGCTGCAGATATGTCGCCGTTAATTGAATTGCTGCCGGACTCATCAGGTAAGATGGCTTTAGATCCTTCATTCGCCAATATATTCTCTTCAGTTGCCTGCAAACAGGCCTACTGTTACCAAAAGAACTGAAATTATAGTGATACCAAACATCTGAAGAACATTCTCTATCATACTCCAAGTCCCAATAAAATATGGATTTCAATTTAATTAAGGGTCTGTTTGGGAGTGCTTCTAGAAGGGCTAAAAGTGCTTTATGACAACCAAACGCGCTTTTGACAGCGTTTGACAGAAAAGTTTAGAAGTACTTCTGGCTCATAGAAGCGCTTTCTGCAGAAGCACTTGCTAATAAAAGTAGTTTTACTAGAAGCGCTTGTGAGCAGGAGTGCTTCATAGAGAAGCAGTCCCAAACGAGGCCTTAAAATAATTTAAAATATAAGCACGTTAAACAAAAAAAACTCTTCTTGATAGTACTCAAGTAGGAAAGATAAGGATAGCAGACTTCTAGACAAACAAAAATGCATATTATGGATGTTTTTTTCTTGGTTGAAACATAATGTGGATGGTAAAAAAATATACATTTTCACCTGTTCATATAATGGATGGCCTAAGGGATTCACAAATTGAGTGCTTGGGTAAAACCTATGAGCAACAATAAAAACAAATAGATATTCTCAACCAAAGCAGACCGCATATCAGACGAGAGGAGGAATATGTATTTTGAAGCACTTAGCAAACTGAATTGCACAGGACCCATAGAGCCAATATATCTTTGTAAACATTCATTTCTTTTCATGGAATGCCACAAATTGGTAACGCCATGACATCAAAGGTAAATTGAAAAAAACCAAAGCAAATTATAACTGACAATGGAAATTTTTTTTAATAAAATTTATCAAAATAACAGTTTAATTCCACAGTTCTAATCAGATTCAACAGTTCAGCACAAGGAATTTGGCATGAAGTATTTAACAAAGCATAATTTATAGCTAATCATTTGGTAAAGTATATTTAATGACTTTATAGTGCTTCAGTTATTAACTTTGCAGCTGAATTCCTTACAAACTTTTCTTCCTCCCCCACCAATATTTCCTAAAAAACGCAGTCATCATGAAAACATAGTCAATGCAATCCAATATCTGCAATAGTCATAATTTTTTATCCATCAAACCCCATAGGAGGGATGGCTTGTCCTATGATCCAACAATATACGGGTAACCAATGAATGCAAGCCTAATAGAGAAAAGCAAACAACAATGCCCAGTCACCGTGATCATCAGACTACTAAACACAAGGCCTTACCATACCCGCACGTCCCAATTTCAGATGTTCGACCGCAGGCTCAAAAAAAGCAGCATTTTGCATAGAATGCCCAATGATGCTAACCACAGAAGCAAGATTGCGCTCAATGTACGGGTGCTTTGATTTCACCAATCGCTTTAACTTGCTAGTAGTGACAGGCATCTGTTTAGCTACTACCAATAAATAAATAAATAAGTTGAATGTCTACTGTTTAACATGTTGAGAAAAGAGAGAGAAATATTGAGATGCAATTTTGTATAAGTTTCCCATTACCAATTTCAAGAAGAGTTTTGTTTGGTAATATATAGCCAGTACTTTCATCCTCTGCACGAGCAACAACATCCCGCCACTCACAAAGACCCTGAAAAATCATTTTTAAAGTACATTTAGAATAAGCATACAACCATTAATATTACACATTTACACATTACTTAAGAATATAAGTGCCTCTCGTAAAATATAGTAGATATTACATTACTCAATAAGGAAACAACAGATTATATCCTTATGAATGTGACAAAGCATTTAACAATTTTCCTTCATGCAATCATTTTAACATTTAAACTAGTCTTCCTACACGAAAAATCATTAACAATAAATGGATCTGGGGTACCACACAATGAAAATCGTATTGGAATAGCAGAGGGGATATCTTCAGTGTTTTACAGTTTAAGTGAATCAACCAATGTTAAAATTGGAATGATACAAAGAAGAAAATATGACAGCAACTTACGGAAACAATTGCAAGCTGCTGAGCATTGAAACCAGCACCTTGCAACCTGGATCAAAACAGAAAAGAATATATCTTAGTCATTATAATATGTTATAATATATACTAGCCAGTTGGCACCCTCCCCCATGTGACCATTTTTTTTTTCCTTTTTTATTATTTTAGCCTTTTCAAATTAAATTCTTCTGTCGAACATTTTGGTTAACCAAGGGCATTAAACAACCTTGTGAGGTCCCCTACGGGTTTATACTTCAATGATCCAAAATCAAATCTTCATTTAAAGATCATCCTTGAAAAAAAAATTTAGACAAACTGGAAACCAAGAAAACATCTTAGTTGTGACCAAAAAAATAGAAGAATGTGGTGTTTCAAGAAATCATTAAAATTACAACCAAGTAATTGAGTGGTTAAATGGTATTGAGTAAGTTTTGCAGCGATAATCTTTGAGAGAAGACCTAAAAAAACTAGACGGTTTCGGATCATTTAAGTACAACGCGACGTGGGCCCTACAAAGGTGTCCCTCAAATAAGCTCTCTAATATAAAAGAACCAGACTCCTGTCATTTTCATATATTGTACTCCCTCAATTACCACACGTAGTTGGATAAAGGTCATGTCACCAATTTTACTTGAAGGCTCAAGACCCATAGGGCACTCCTGACGGAGTGAGAACTGCAAACTTCCCTCCCTGACAGAATCAGTAATCATCTACTCACACATATTAATCTCTAGTAGGTTTTCAGTTTCAATCTGGTCTAAAGGTTCAATTTTCTCGCAAAAACCTCAACCACTTAATGGTAATCAATTAATTTGATTGAAAAAGTTTTTCACTGTATGGGAGTTTAGGTCCGAGTTGTGGACCTCAAGAGGACGCACATAACATATTACATTGTTTTGGCGTTTTACAGATATAGTTTTGTTGACTGGGTTGGTAAAGGTTTAATTTTTGAAGGTGGTACCACACAACATGATGTTGGATGTTAAGCAACAAGATTTCTGTTTCTAGTTTAGGTATTTTTGATCTGTTTGGTAACAGGGATGAGGAAGAGACAGCAACTTGGGCTTTATTGGTTTACCCCAGTTTTGAACTTTTGATAATGGGATCCTGGGGATAGGGTGGTGGTGGGTTTGAACAATGGCAACTGGAAAAGATGCAAACTCTATGGAATTCAGAGGTGATCTACCATCCCAGAAGAAAATGAACGGAAAGGAGGGGAATTCACAGGTGATCTACCATCCAAGGCAAAACCCCAAAAAAAGAAAAAGAAAAGAGAAACAAAGAAAATAAATAAGGTACACAGTATGCTAGCCTTTTAACCTGATATCGAGAAACATACCCATATATATGGAGATAGGAATTTTCTGTCAAAAGCTCTTTCTCATACAGATGCATGCATATATCATAACTCCGCTTGTAAACCTGTCAGGAAATTTTTTTTAAAGGGTCTTCAATAAAATTAATAAATGGAAAACAATGTATATATAAGAGAATGTAATTTAAAGAACCATTTCCTAAGCTGTATCAACTAATTTACCATGAAGACATATTTACTTCATATGAAAGAATACTCAGCTCAGATCATACTAGAAGGGTTACCTACACAAATAATAAAAACACCAACTCGAACAATCATCCATCTGCATATGTTATAAACAACTCAATTTTAACGTACTTTTTTTCGCTCAAGGGACTAGAAAAATCACTAAGAACGCCATCTTTTTAATCTTAAAAGATCAAACAAATTTCCTTTTAAAAAGAAACAAATATGCCATTCCATCATCAAAACCACAAGCCAATTGGCTAAGGCCTAAGATCAAATCAGCTACAGAGAAAAATAATAATAATAACCACACCTGCAGAAAAATTATTCCAAACTAATAACACTTGATGAAAACAATACAAAAATTTTAATGGCTGCACTAGATGGACCCAAAAGACGCTTCAAAAATAACCCTCTGCTATCTTTCCCTTAGACTTTAGATCGTTCGTAACTACAATGCAAGATAATAGAGTGCAAAGACAACCAAAGACAACATCTAGCAGAATATTTCAACCTTCACACGACCACAAATTACCAAAAATTACATGATGCCATAAATCATCTCCTCAACAAATAGATTGGAATGAACAATTAATTAACAGGGTGGCTTTCTTGATTACTTGTTAATCTTTGGTGAGACATCGCTGATGCATTTCATGAGCATTTTCACAGAGCTCATAAACTTCTACGCAAAGACTAATTAAATCAAATTTGACCAGATCCCACAAGCATTCAGAAAAAGGAATAAAAATAGAATTTGAACATCCCATATGGTCAACTTCAATGCTAGAAATGAAACAACAAGGAACATTGCATTAACCATCAAAGTATGCAAATTAAATAATGAAATTGCACTCATATAAAAGCAAAACAATGACTTGGGAACAAGTCACAGTCTTGCAGGAACAATGAGCAGTCTAATGGAAATTAAAAGTATACTCATCCATAAGCCATAAATCAAAACTAGCAGTTAGCTACAAAAGTTTACAGTACATAAAAGCATTAAGAATGTGCATAACAAAAAAGATTAAAAACATATAATTCCAAGAGAGTAGAGAGAAGCATGGGATCCTCATATGTACTATACCTCTACTAAAGGAGTGTCCAAGTTTTCTGATTCCTTTGGCATCAAACATAACATTGTTCTCATTAAATCATACATGTGCAACAGATAGTGTGTATCTTCTCTGGCATATCTGTCAAGATAACAAAACTGCTTTAGGGAATTGGGGAGCTTAAACTTCATCACCTCAAAGTAATCTAAAAAGAACGGTCACAAGAATGCAACAACTTAAACAACTAGAATATGAACCACCAAAAAGGCAAAAATAAATACATAAGAATAAAAGAAATTTAAAATTTATAAAGCGGGGTCTTGTTATAGTATGAGTTGAGGACCTTAACGTATATGGATAGATCTTATAACGAGGTCTCAAAAAACCAAGGTCATTTCTGCTGGGCCTTTATTCTTTTTTTAGGTTCATTAGGGTTTTTATTGGTTGGAACATCCATGCGTTCAGACTTTGTGTAATAAGTTGTCCAATCCAATTTTTTTCAATTTGGAGGCAATCTTAATCATAAAACTAACTGCTATCCACAAGCCATATTATCCTTAACAATCAATCAGTCGTAACTGGGACAACCATTTTAAAATCAAACACCAAGCAAAGTATATTAAAATGATATTAGGAAGAAACCAACTAACTAGATTTTGGATTTTTCAGTTTCAAATCACTCTCATATATAAAGGCAGAAAGTTAAAGTTGCATTGAACAAAATTCAGAGAGAACAATGATTTACGGACTTGTAATATATAATCGACTAAACTAATACTAGCTATATTACCCAGTAAACATATGCCATAATCCACATTTTTACCTGACCATCTCCTCAGGAAGCGGGCGTAATCTCCAATCTGCATTCTGGTATCTGCAAAGAATTCACTAGTCAAGCTTGAAAAATATGAGCTGGAGAAATAGGTGACAGTCAAAGCAGCAACACGCAAATTTATTGAAAATATAAATAATAACAAGTATTTAGAACACTTAGAAGATTGAAGAAATTAAAGTAAAAATACAACACTTACTCTTTGTTAGCAGTAACACCACATAACTGATGTAAAAGATATTCCAAACTATTTCTCTCCATTTTCAATACCCTTGAGGCCTGAAGATTAAGACAACCCCATTGTCCTTGGTTAGCAGCACATTATGAAGACTAAAATATATTTTGAGTAAAAGGGCTAAAATTATAGATACAAATAGTACAGCTATGATACTTTTTCCAAATTAAGGAAACAGAATTAAGTATTCCTTTACATGATAAGTGAATCCATTTGTTCAGTGGTTTCAAAGTAAATCACCTGGCCAGTATCAAACAAATTGCAGATATAAATGCCAAAATCACGTTGGAGCCACATGATATCTCGATCTGCTCCATGCATCACCTAATGAATTATAAATTTTATCAGGAAAACAATTAGCTGATATGTTACTAACTGAGAAATGCATATGAGCAAGATACAAACCTTTCTCTTGGCAGGGTCCTTGAAAACTTCCCTAAGATATGGACCAACATGAATTCTAAGCTTCAAAGTATCTACTATAAAATCTTCCGTTCTAGTAGAAATTTGCATCAAGCAAGTCAATCCTTGAAAGGATCGATATTGATTGTGTTCCAAATCAACCTACACAGCAAAGGATAGAGGTTTAAAATGCATGGAAATGAATGCCACATTGAAATGTCTAAAGTAAATGAAGTAACCACAATATTGAGATGCCAACTTAAGCAATTTCATGGCAGGTACCAGTGAATACATTGTGAAAACTCAGTTTTGTCACACACCTTAGAAGCAAAATTACAGAGATCGAAGGGAAAAGGCTAAATGAAAGTAACTTCATGCAAAACTTAAAGAACAGCCAAAGAATATATATGTGCATATATATCTTATGTTATTAAAGAGCAAACTTTTATGAAAGAAAAGTCCCTAACAATACATATAAAATAAATAAATAAAAGTTGAATGGAAAGAAACAAATAGTTATTACATTTAGATCTGTGGTCTCTACAACTTTCCAAATTGCATGTGGACACAAAAAAGGGCTAACTACATTTTACACCGTCGAGGTTTGGGGTGATTCTCAAAATGGACCTTCATTTTTCAACTTTGTCACATCACACCCCCAGATTTTGAGATTGTATTGCTGTTGCAAGTATAATTTGTATGCTAGTGCCTAGAATATAATCATACTTCCTATCCTTAAAAAAACCCATGATTATCACAGTAACTGCAAGTGCAACAAACTTCCCCAAACATTAATGACTTTGATATACAATCTAGCAATGATGATAAAATTAATATAGTGTAAATAACCATGAAATTCAGATCGACTGACAATAAAAATTAAATCATTGCAGTCCAATTTTACCGCAAATTCATTAACACTACGCAGCTTAGCTGCCAGCTCTTTCAGATCTTTGACCTCCTCCACAAGCTTGAATGGCGTAGACTCTAATGAGGGTGGTTTTACAGGCTCAACATCCCCAACGTCAGTGTCAACAAAATCCAGAACAGAAAGCTTCTCCTTTATTCATTCAAGAAAACAAAAATTAGAAGATAAAAGGGAAAACAGGTATTTTAATTTTAGCAGGCAAACCTAATTATGCAAGGTAAAGATAAAGTTTCATTATCCAACGCGCATAAATAATATCACTTCATGCAAGCAAAAAAGTAGTTCAAATTAATACATCAAATCACAAAAACCTTGAAACACACTATTCCATACAACTATGTCAATAAGAACAGATAAATTTAATAATGCTCAACAAATCCATGGTCAGAAGAAGATATCCATGTAGTAAAACTAGAATAAAAGTTAACAAAAAGAACGGACAAACTAGCATCTAGTGTGCAACTCAATGCTTCTTTTGCCATTTTGCAATAACAAAACCTAACTCAATAACAAACTAAGAGCTTCAAAAATTATCATTGTATACTCCTTTCCGTACAGACAGCTATTGGCTTTCCAGGTGTTTTTATTCAGGCCAGATTTGTTTCGCCATCTGTTAGCTAATGTACATTTGTGTTTGTAACAAAAACAAGGTACATGAGCATTCTTAGCTAAGCCATGGGTCTACAACTGGTGGTCTTGAGTAATTATAGAAGGAATACTACTTGGTTGAATAAATGCGTTTATACACTCCTCTACAGACACATAAAAGTTTTTTTTCTTGATTTAAAAGATGCTTGTAATGGTGTGTCAGATTGAAGAAGATGAAGAACACACTCTAGAAAATGAAATAAATGGCACGCCCAGAGGTCTCGCCTCAAGCAGTACCATGTAAATAATAAATAAAGGATATTTTATAGATGGAAAGTGATAAATTCCAAAATTTTCACTCAGTTATCGTTTTTAGACCAGCCATGCCTTTGGAAAACCCCTTAGGATAGAGAAATGTCGGAAATATTTGTAACTCAAATTTATATTGGTAAAGCCTGCATATAGTTCCCAACACTCCATCCATCCTCCCTCATGAGTTTAAACATTGGGGGAAGGGAACATAACATGATAAACTTGGTGCAGGGCACCCCATTAGTGTATAGCTTCCCACATTGTCAAAAATACATCTTTCTCTAAAGACCCATTTTTTGACAGCATAGCCCCAAAATGATTTGACATGTATTCTAAAAAATGTAACCATTTCCAAAACCATATTGAGTAATGGCACATCTACCAACACAAATCATGTTTTTTTTTCCAATTCTAAGAATTTAATTGCAGTAAAGAATCATAAAGAATTCCTACACCACTGGCTCCATGGGCACAGAAAACATCATAATGTTCGAACAGACTAAAAACATCAATTAATGACTTACAAGGGGATGAAGAAAACGCTGGTCGTCCTCACTTCTCTGCAACCAAACATGCTCAAACGGCTGGTTTGAATTATTAACCAAAATGTTGAACTCCTCCTGAGGCCTCCGAATTGTCGGTATATGAAACGGTACCTTGGGCTTCGTCCCCGCAGTCTTCTTGTCCTTGGTAGCCACCTTCACGCTCGAGACCTGAGTCGAATCCCCATTAGCACTCGCCGAGCCACTGGGCCCCTTCTTCTTCTTCCCACAGACCAATTGAAACCCATTTTCCGAGTCAAAATCCGCAATCATCGGCCGCTTGGGCTCCTCTGCCTCTTTCCTGATCCTCTTGAACTCGTCCACCGACGAGTCAAACCTTTCGAGCACCTCGTCGTTGACGTTAACCAGCCAATCGTACGCGTCGTCCAAGTCTTGGGGGAAAACCATCTTTTTGCCCCAAATAGGAGCCGAAGAGCCAACGGAGCCGAGCATTGACTGCGACTGTTCTGTGATTTGTTCGATCGGGGCCTTGAATTCGTCGAAGTTGCGGTAGAAATAGAAGTCTTGGTTGGAAGGTATGCCTCGCGATGAGCCTGAGAGCTTGGATATCGACGAGGAGAGAGGACCTTTGGTTAGGGTTTGGAGGGCTTCGGTCCTCGGTGGCTGGGGTTGGTCCACCTTCGTGGCTTCTTCGCTCATGGTGGTCGTCAATCGCAATTTTATGGTTAGGGTTTTGCTAGGGTTTCATTTACAAGTAATTGCCTCCCTGGTAATCACCAGTGTTTCGTTAACATGCCGTTGTTTATAACCATACCAGGATTTCACGTGACGTGCGCACGGATGCACGTGCCAATGAAGATTGTGTGAGTTTGAATTTCATTTTTGCGACATATGCATGAGATTTTTGTGGTGTAATCACGAAAATGATAAGGACAAGTGTATGCTTGATTTTACAAGTTGGATGCATACATTGATTGTGAATTTCTGTTTTGGTAAGGTTCACGGTCAACATCTTTTAAGCGAATGAATAAAATTTGACAGTTGTAGGAAAAACATTATTTTCATAAATATAATTATGCATAATAGTGGCTTATTATCACAAAAGGTCCCTAAGGTTTGAAAACTATCAGATTGCATCCTTAATGTATTTTTTTGTCATTGGTGGTCCTCAAGGTTAGTGTTTGGGGTGGTGAGAATTCACCAAACTCGGGCGCCTTTCGGAAATAGAGAATTGGTTGGGCATAAGGAATAGAAGTCCCCGGGGTGAGAAGCTTGAGATGCGGCCCGGGGTGTGGAAAAAATGCGGCCGGTTTTCTCCTTGGTTGGGAGAGCACGGCCGGGTCTATTGTGAAATGCGGCTGGGTGTTGTGACTTGGGAGTTCCAAGATGAAGCGGATGAGGTTTTTTGTTTAGGCGAGGGCAGATTTGCTGGGTCATGCTTGAATGTGGCTTTCCAAGTATGATATAATCTAATATATATATATATATATATTAGAAAGTGAATGCAAAACGTGTAACCAAGCTGGAATTCAAAGCCTTCATCATTGTATGCTTTTATTATATTATAAAGTGAGTGAGTAAATGCGGCCAAAGCTTGGAGTTCTTTGGAATTGATGTGGCCAAAAAGTTTGTGTAAAGCAAATTGCAAAGGTGCGGTGGGGCACGGCTGGAATTACTAGGATATCTCTGCGGGATTTTGTAGAAGTTGGGGGGGATTTTGTAGAAATTGCGGCCGGATTTTTTTGGTTTGGGACAAACACAATTTTGGAGAATGGTGGCCGGGGTATTTGGTTCCTTTGCAAACCAGGCTGGAAGGGTTTTGAGTTGGGAATTAATTGACTTATTTTATATATATATATATATATATATATATGTATATATATAAAAAGTGAATGAACGTGTGGAGGCAGCATGAATTCACCCAGGCACCTTGGAGAAATCCGTCGGGCTAGGAGTTGAAAGAATGCGGCCGGGTTCTTGGGCAAAGGTGTGGTGGCCGAGTCTTTTGGTTTGGAATATTAGAATTGTTGTGGCTGGAGGGTTTTTGTTTAAGCCCTCCCTATCCTACTTCATGATAGTATATATGTATATGTATATGTATATAAATAAGTGAATGAAGACATGCGGCCAGGTTGGAAAGTATAAGCCTTCCTCATCCTTATGCTATTATATATATGTAATGAGTATTGAAAGCATTCAAAGTTGGATGTTCGGCCGAAAGTTTCTTTCTCTTGCTTTAATATATATCTATATATATGTAATTGAGGAACTTGCTTTCCAGGATTTGACCAACAAGTGGCTATAAAGTAATATATTGTAATATAATTATTCATGTGGGAGGCATTCCACTCATCGTTTTGGTGGAAATTAGTAAGACAGCTATCCATCATGCGGCCGACAAGGTATGGCCATATACACAAAAAATAGTGAATTCCCTTGCCAACGATTCTCAACCAAGGCTAGAATTTCCAAATATTCATCATGCAGTCGATATCAAATATTTGGAGTTCACATGCCACTTAAGGTTGGTGGGAGTCTTAATCAAGTCCAAAGCTTCAGCCTACAAGTTCCAGGAGATGTTTTCCTACAAGTGGCGGAGTTTAAAGACAGGAAGACATTAATATTGGGAAGATTTCCAAGACATCGGGTAGTTCGTGCTTAGAGCTCCGGAAAGCATTAATATTGGGAAGATTTCCAAGACATCGGGTGGTTCGTGCCTATGCATCTCAAGAGAAGAAGGACCAAAAACTCCTTCCATCGGCCTACCCCGCCGAAAAGAGGGAAACATAATTTGGCACACCCGGTGGGACTAGAAAAGAATTGTATGGTTGTAAATACCAGGAGGAATCCTACAAGAGATCAAGAATTTGAAGAGTCTAGACTTCATTCGGAATCAGAGTTGAGCATGGTTGGTTCACTTCCTACGAATTCTCAGCCACAAGATGTTCCGAACAATGAGCAAGGCCCAAATGGCCTTGGCCGAAATGCGGCCGTTGATCTCGACCACGTGGTGGTCGAGGATGTTGTGGAAGTCGCCGAAGGACCGGTTGTTCCGGTTCATTTTTACACATGATTTTTCATGTTATTCACCCATTATTTTGAGTTAGTTCTTGACATTTTATAGGTTTTTACTTCCTTTTTGTGTTTTCATAGGTTTTACCTTAGTTAGATAAAAATGAGCTAAAAGTGCATTATTGGATTGTCATGGTGAAGTTGAACCCCTAGTGTTTGAGAACATTTCACAACATTCAATTTGCCAACAGAAACTAGGTAATTGCACACACAACATTCAATTTGGCAACAGAAACTAGGTAGTTGCACACATAACATGCAATTGCATTCACAGTTTGCGAAAACCAACTTTCTGTTGTCAATTATGTTCGGTTCCAATTCATCCACTATTTTGAGTTAGTCTTGACATTTTATAGCTTTTTACTTCTTTTTTGTGTTTTCTTAGATTTTACCTTGGTTGGAATGAAAATGAGCTAAAAGTGCATTATTGGTTATAAATTCTGTTTTTGTTCATTTTCGTAGGTCAACTTCTTAGCCTTGGATCAGCATGCTCCAATGCTCGGATGAGGTGAAGATCTTCATGAAACTTGTTCCAATAGATGTTAACTACAACATATCCAAATTTGAGCTCCATTGGACAAGTTTAGCCTATCCAAATGATCCTATATGTTACAGCAGCTCTGGAAATCCGAAATTGGCCAGCTTTTACCTCCATTGTGTCATCTTGATTCTTCTTGTTACCATAACTCTTGGTAACAAGAAATTACCTTAGTAAATGAGATATTTTCTGAAGCAATTGGCATCTTTGTGAAGATAAAGCTTCATCATTTGCAAGGGGACAAGAAGACAATGGGTGAAGACTTTGGAATATAATACTAAAAGTAAAAGCTGGAAAGGAGGAGAGAGGGAAGCAAAGGGAATTGCAATCTGATTTGGATGAGCCTTTGAACGTGGGAGATGATGAAATTCTAACATTCTACACATGGAGAGCAGATTTTGGAGAGCTTGGAGCTAGGAGAAAGCCAAGGTGCAGCCAAGCAAAGTGGAGAAGAAGACTTCCACCATTGATGATCTTGAAGCTTTCATCATTTTCTCAAAATCTGTAAACTCTTTCTAATTTTATTTTGAGTTTGTATTTGGAATAAGTATGAGCAACTAAACTCCATAGCTAGGGCTTAGGTTGAAGCCCTAAACATGATTACCTTATTGTTTTGATGCTTGAGTGTATGAATTTCTGGATATTGTTGATGAATTCCAATTCACCAAATTAATCTATCCTTGATGTGTGTTTTTCCTTGGTTGGCCATCTTTGAAAGCATGTTTCTTGAGATTGTTGGGATTATGTGTATCTTCATATTATCCTAAGCAATAAATGGATGAAGTAAGAATCATCCATGTGAATTGGTTTCTTAAATACCTAATGTAAACACCATGCTATTAGGATTCTTGTGATGTTCATATTCTCTTTGAACTTAATGGGTTTTTCTTGTAATTAAATCAAAGTACTAAGCACACCTAGATTCGATTATAGGGAAGGCACAAGTATTGTAGCACTCGTACTGCACTTTACGTATATTAGAGAGAATCAATGCGTCTTGAGTCACTCGTACTGGTCTTGATTGCGAACATCTTCATCAACACGTTTAGAGTTCATCACTTGAGTATTCATGAACTTGGGTAGAATTGTTTAGGGTGGATTCCGAAACCCTAGTGTTTGTTACATTTTAATTTCACATCTTGATAATTCATCTCTGCCATTCTCATTTAAATTCGAAGTCCATTTACTTTCATGCAATAGAAATAGGTCACTTGAAACAAATCAAACCCCCCTCCCCCCCCCCCCAAATGTGTGTGTGAGTTGTGTGTTAGACACGTTGTGTGTCTTTGTTACTAAATTTTATTTGTGTCCGTAATTGTTTTGGACTTTTGGTCCGCATTGTGTTCTTGCATTTTTTGTGCTGAATCCAACCGTATAAAGAACGTGAATTTTGGACGTACGGTTGGAAAGTTATAGGTCAAAAACGGGACAGAGGTCGAAACTGAAAAACGATTCTGTGCAAAAGCGACCGGTCGCTCATCACAAATTTTACAATTTTCAATTCTGCTAAAAAATGACCGGTCGTCACTGTTCATGACCGGTCGCACTGTTCATTTTCACTGTTTCACGGTACCTGTTTACATGTGATAAATATGTGATAAAATGGTGATAGAAAATGCTGTTTGTGTTTTTCTCTAATTTTCTTGTGTTGTTTCATTTCTTTTACACTTCTTTACTCATTTTTAGTTTTCATTTTGCATTTGTGCATTTGTGGTGTGTCAATTAAGTGTTCTTTACGTACTCAAACTAGAACTTATAGGAAGCCGACAAGTTCTTCGTGGGATTGAACCCCGTATTTACATAATCTATACTTCATTAGATTCGTGCACTTGCGGGTATTTTTAATTGGTTGTTTGCACATTAATTTGTGTCCTTTTAGGAATGCAACACCGGTCTTGAGACCAAGTTTGGCCACATCGTTGGAACTCCAACAACTTTTCCGTACGATAAAAATGTCCAGCAATCAGAGAATGCAAGAGGCAGCTCAAACTATTGCTCAAACAGTTGCTCAAACTTTGGCCCAGACCATGGCCACTCAGAATGCTCAGTTCAATGAGAGGTTTAATCGATTGTTAGGCCAACAAAATGGCCAAAATGGAAATCAGGCGGCAAATGGAGTACCAGCGGCAGGGCTTCAAGTGGAGGCCCAACCAAACATCTTTGGGGCGAATCCGCCTCAACCAAATGCACCGGCTGGGGGCAACCCAGCCCCGGTCAATGTTCTGCCGATGGGTAATAATCCATATGCGGCGGCCAATCAATTCCAAGGACTCCCGCAGTTCAACCAATTCCGCCCACAAGTTCACCAGGGGGCAGGGGTCAATTTCGTTGGGCCTCATATAAACCAATTCGCCGGAGTTGATGGATGGAATAATCTTGGTGGAAATAATCCATTACTAGGAAATCAAGCAATCGACCGAGGAGGGGTCGAGCAGATGATCCAAGATATGGTGCCTTATGCTAGAAGAATTGGTAGACCCGTCTCCCGGAGGCCATATCCTGAGCATTTTGATCAAGAGGAATTTCCACGATGATTCAAAGTTCCGGATTTTTCATTATTTTCAGGAGATGGACTCCAGGTCAACCGTGGAGCATATTGGTGGATTCACTGATCAATGTGCCGAAATTGGACATCGCGAGGTCTTGAAATTAAGGCTATTCCCGAGCACCCTCACGGGGGCTGCTTTTTCATGGTATGTCAAACTTCCTCAGAACTCTGTTCCAATTGGCAGACCATGGAGCAAATTTTCCATGAACAATTTTATCGGAAGGAGCCAGATGTGTCGATGGCTGACTTGGCCAAGATGCACCAAGGACCGAATGAGTCAGTCCAAGAATATTTGGGGAAATTCAGAGAAGCAAGGGCTAGATGTACGATCAACATGCCTGAGCATGAGTTTGCAAAGTTGGCTCAAGATGGGTTGTTGCTCGACCTCCAGAAGAAGTTCGAGAGTATTGAATTCCGCGATATTTATGACCTCATACTTCGGGTGGATCCAATATGAAGCTCTTTTAAAGGAGGAACAACAAAAGAATCGGTCGACAATCGACCGACTTTCTATAAAGATCTGCCAAAACCTTCCACATCTAGAACCATGGTTGTCCACGCGGTGGATGTAGAAAATGTGGACTCAAATGAGGCAGACGATGAAGTCTTCCTAAAAGAGGAAGAAGAATTGGCGGGGATAAACTTGGCTGAAATCGTGGTCAGCGAACCACGTGTATGCAAGGCTTTGTCCAAAGCCTCCAAGGATCAGAGGCCGACAACGGTCCAGATTTCTAAGTTTAGTGGAACTTCTCAAAAGGGAGTCGGAACCAAGTCCTATACCTTTGACATTTCGAAAGCCGAACTAATCTTTGACCAACTTTTAAAAGAAAAGATGATAAAATTGCCAAATGGTCATGATATTCCATCGGCTAATGAACTTAGGAACAAGACTTTTTGCAAATTACATAATCTTTAAGGGTGGCTCGCCACGCTGAGTGGAGTTAGGATGAGTATAACCAGTCGATGGCTCAAGAGCTAGATGATCTCGACGAAGTCCGACTTGAGGCTTTAGATAAATTAAAGGCCCAAAAAGAAAAGGTGGCCAGGGCATATGATAAGTGTTCGGTTCACAATTGTATATCATTTTATACCCTTATAGCTTATGATTTAGTTATGTTTTTGAGTTAACCTTGTGCTTTTAACCTCTTTTGTGTTTGTCATTCAGTTCATTGAGCTCTAGGTATCACTTGAGGCATTTGAAGTAAAATGGTGAAAACAATGTGTAAAAACTGAAGACTGAGTTACAAATTCATTTCGGATATATCTTTTTCATCTGTGCTTGGATTGGGCCAATTTACGTGTGCATGGAAAGAAGACATTCTGAACTTGAAGATGGATAGCTCTAGCTTATCAATTGATTAATCCAAGCCCAATCCGTGAGCCCATCAAATTACACATCATGCTGACTTGCAGATGAGCTCATTGCTTGCTTGGTCATGCCTGACATGAGGATGAGCTATTGGTTTCTGGATGGAAGCTTGGTCATGCTGACATGATGATGAGCTATGGCTGCTGGTGGGATTTGTTGGTGAAGTTCACCAACCATTTCTGATTATCTAATGCAAGTGTGTTAGGTAATTGCTATATTCAATTCTGATTTCTCACTTCCCTCCCCCTATAAATACCCCTTCAATTCCAGATTCAAGGTGTGCAAGTCTGGGATTCACAACCCCACAATTCAGCCATCCTTCACTCCATCCCCCCTCAAACACTTCCATCATTTTCCCAAACACTCCAGCAATCAACCAAAAGCTCTAAACAGCCTCAAATCACCAAAACAACTCCAGCAAACCTCTCTTCTCTTTCCCTACGAATTTCATCTTCCTCAGCCATCACCATTCACTCAAACTCATCCCAAATCACCTCCATATCCTTCATACATCCTTCTAGACGTGAGAAAGCTCTTGGAGAAGCATTAGACGTGGAGAAGCACTTGGAGAAGCCTTGGACACCACAAGAACTTCAGAAAATGGGTTTTTCTACTCTTATTGCATTCATTATGTTTTCTCATTTATGTCTTAATTTCTTTCTCATTATGAGCAGCTAAATCCATAGCTAGGGTTTCAATGTAACCTGACAAGACAATTTCATGTTTTAAGTTAATGTTACCCTTTGTTGATTACTTCTAATTTTCTGGTCTCATTCACTTGTTCTTAGTTGAATCTTTATGCATGTTTAAATAACTGGCCATTATGAACACATGCATGTTGGTTATCTAGTTCAAGTTTACATAAACACCATATGACTCTTGAACCGATTAGTGAATGAGTGGGTAATGCATTTAGGACAAACACCATGTTTAAATGTTTACTTGGTTCCTTTGTGTTCTTCTTAAGCTTAATGGATTCAGATACATAACCTAGACTAAACACCATAGCTAAGTTGTGTTTTCTGAGTACTTGATTAAAACCAAACACCATATGGATAATCATACATAAGAAAGAACGAACTCCAGAAATTGTAATCAACTTAGGTGATTGTTAACTTGTAGCTTGAAGTTGGATTGTCATGGTGAAGTTGAACCCCTAGTGCTTGTCTCCTTTGTCTCTAAATTTTCTAAACAACTACTTGCTGGTAACTTGCTATTTTGCATTCCCTTTTAGTAGTTTTCAGTCACTTGTTGTTTTGCATTTCCTTTGTGTAGTTTTCATTCCAACAAACTCAACAAAACTTCATTTAAATTCTGTTTAGTCTTAGAATTACTTGTGAGTCTAAGTAGCAGGAATAAGTGTTTTTCATCCAAGTCTCTGTGGAACGACCTCGTGCTTGCATTCCTATACTATAATTGGTTCGTGCACTTGCGAGAAATAGATAGAGTAAAATCTATCCAACAATAAGAAGACTAAAGCCAAGAGTTTCGGGGTTGGAGATTTAGTATGGAAATCCATTCTCCCATTAGGAACGAAAGATCGTAGTTTTGGTAAATGGTCTCCAACCTGGGAGGGACCTTTCATCGTCAACCAAGTTTTAGGAAAAGGAGCATTTAGCCTGAGTTATGAGAGTGGTCGTCTCCATGACTCACCCATTAATGGCCGTTTTTTGAAGAAATACTACCCAACGGCTTGGGAAATGGCGGAGAGATAGTCCGCGCAAAGAAATATCTCATAATAAAACAATGATTTTTATTGGAAGACCGGGCTTCATAGGGGGATCCCTTCCAAAAGATATATATATATATAAGTAGGCAAATGTTTACTACAAAATAGGGCCAGGTAATGGCCTAAGGTTTAAACATTGAAGCTAGTTCTACTACATATGGTGACCGCATGAAAAGGAATTAGCTAAGTACAAAATGGTCCATCCAATAACCGAATATGAACCTAAGCATCAGGGAAAAGGGTGCGAAGGGCAGTTTTGAAACTCTTCATTGCAGTATCTCCGATCGACAAGGTAGACTGGAGGGTCAGCTTATTCTCTCAATACGCTTCCACGGCTGCCGCATCCTGTCGAAGTTGAGCCTCGAGAGGCTTATTGCTCGGAACAATCTCCGAGACTTTGGCAATAATGGCGGCCTTTTTCTCTTGAAGCTGCCTCACCTGCTTATCAATATCCGCGACCTCCTGTTGCATATGGCGGGCAATCTCGATCTCTATCCTCATGGTTGCATTACGTGAGGAAATCTGCTGCTCCAGGTCTTGGCCTACACTTTGCTCCTCCAAGAGAGAACGGCGACGGGGGATAAACTTCTCCACCCGACCAAAGAGATATGTGATCATAGCAGCTGAGCATGGGTCTAAAAGGAAGCCGGAGTTCGCCAAGGTCTCAATGGCAGTCTTGAGCTTGTCCCTCTCATCCTTGTCCTCTAGGGACATGAGATCCCTATCTCTGTATGACCGAAGTAGGGCCTCCGCCCCTGAATTTGGTAGGGCCAGGTCGTAGTGGAAGGTGGCAAGGCGAGTAGAAGCCTCCGCCGAAGATATAGATGCATCCCACTCGATCGAGGAAGTCAAAAATGTCACCAGAGGGCTGCGAGGAAAATTAGCATTATATTTTCAAGTAGGGAAAGTGAGTTGCGTATGTATATATGTATGCATTTCTTATTTTCATACCTGATCAGGGGATGATTGAGGTGCTTCTTCGTGAGGGACCATGGCCAACCTCCACTATCCACCGCCGATGGATTCATGGTAATCTCGGCGGGAGTAAAGGATGAAGATTCTCCAACCTAGCAAATGGGTATGAGGGCTAAAATAATGGCACATATATTTGAAATAAGCATGAAAGTGTCGAGGCTTACCTCGAGTGGGAGTTCGGACGGAGTAGCATCGAGCACCAAGGCAGGATCTACCGAGGTTAGCATAAAGATGGGCTCAGGTGGTGCACTTCCGTCGATGGGAAAAATGGGCCGAAATACGACCTCAGTGGCCGCGGTGTCGGCCGAAGAAAGTTCAGGGCCAGAAATGGGCCGCTGACATGTTTGAACATTGAAAATAAGAAGTTGCGGGCAAATATAGAAGAAATTTTAAAAATAAGAATTTCAATGAACCTGGGAGTTTGGAACGTGTGGGAAGTTTTCCTCTGCGAGTTCGTCACGTGCTCCAGGGCGTGATCCTCGGGCATGGGAATGGTCTCGTGTGACCCTGTGGAAACCTCTTCTAGGTGTCCAATGGAATTGACCTCGGTCGACTAAGTTTGAAAATGTATTAAGCATAAAAGAAGTAAAAGGAAATTCAAACGGCTAAGGAGATGAAGCTACCTCATCCTCGCCCACCGAAGTCACGACTTGCACCCTAATTTCTATCTCAGGTGCGGAAGGTTGAATTTCCTATATTTTTGGGCACAGAAGTAAGTTTGAGCCAATAGAATTGATAAATGAAAGTACGCAGAGATATAAGCTTACCAATGCGACGGGCAGAGTAGTGGCCGATTGCACGACCTCAATCAAATGAGAAGGAGAAGGTTGCTCTGCCAGACTTGGGAACCTGCAACAAGTTTCGTTTAAAAATAATAATAATAATAATAATAAATAAAATAAAAAATAAAAGGGGTGCACGGCCAAACCTTGAGGTGAGAGGCTGCGCGAGCTTTTCTAGGCCGAAGAAATGATTGTGGGGGCACAATATTTCCGGCGGGGTGTCTGCTAAAAATTAGGAGGTTTATTTCTCTTAGAGATACCCATTAAAAATTCAGAAGGATGGAAATGCAAATCTTCAAAAAAGGCAAAAGTAATCATGGAGAGTAGTTTACCTTGGACGGGGGCGTTGGGCCTTTCTCACCCCGCCCAGGATTAGCATCGGCGGGATTGATGGAGCTCTCTCTCTCAATAATGTCGGCGGGAGGATTTTCCTTCCCGGCGGTGTCAGCTGTGAGAATTGAAAGGTTAGAAAATAAGAAGATAGCCAAAATTAAAATCAGAAAACGTATGAATATTTTACATTTTGCTTGGGCCTTCTTCTTCTCTTTCTCTTGCTGGTAGGCTAATGAGCATGGGCAATGCCTGATGATTCTACCTTCAATCTCCGAGCATGGTTGAGAAAACCAATCGGCCGACATCTCTTTCCACCAATGGGTGAAAATATCAGAGTCACCAAATCGGGGATATCTAATCGGAATCCTGAAGGAATTCACCAAGTCTTGGTTGTTATTCGTCAAGGTGGTGACTTCTTTTGCATCCTTGAATTCTGCCCGCCAAGAAGAAAGCAGGTTGACGGAGTCCATGGGTGGAATCGGGAAGCTCTGAATGAAACCAAGTTGATAGCCGGCGGCGGGATAATAAAGTTCACCACCACAATGATAATTACTACCTTTGTTCACCATTAGGTCATACGGAAGATCTCGGCTAATGAGGATGCTCGCCCACATATTATGCCTCTCCTCCTTTGTCTCTGCCGTAGGATATGAGGAAAGATCCATGGCTAGATAATCCGGGAAACGGTGATTTAAGCAAATAGAAAGATGCTCAATGGTCCTATCCTGGCACTCATAGAAAAAGCGAAAGCAATCCTCAACATAATGCTTCCGGCGTGGGGCGTTGAGCAAGGTTGGACCCAGAAGAGCTTTATCGTTAGGGCAAACGGCGGAGGGACTTAGTTTCGGAAAATAGAGCTGGAGCCACAATTGAAAAATCCATATAGGGCCAGAAGCATGGTAATCCATGGGTTTAGTAATTACCTCACGGAGCCCTCTATAAAGATAGGCAAGAAAGATTGGGCCCATGGCCACTTGATGGCCATCTGCAAGTACTTCCGCCAAGGCTTGGAATTCCTTAGTAATCCCACCGGATCTTGAGCATGCCAAGAACTTGCACAGCCACATCACCAGAAAAGCTACATGCTCAGTGTAGGATACGCCATTGATGGAAGGGGGGTCGTTGAGCTCTCCTCTATGGCCACGATACTTTTTCACCCAACTCCCAGAGGGTTTGATCGACTTATGAAAATCTAAGCACACTTTGGCCTCCGGAAGGTTGGCGGCCGAGAAATCATCTCCATGAGGGTGAAGGCCGGTGATAGCGGCCAAGTCTAGTAAGTTGGGTGTCATCATTCCAAAACGGAGCCTCATGCAATTGGTGGATGAAGACCAAAAGCATAGTGCCGCGATGACAAGAGATCGGTCGGAAGGAAAGGCGCTTCCCGCACATAGGAGCAATGTATCATAGATTCCAATCTTCTTCCAATGCCCTTTTAACTTGGGTTCTAAAACTTTGAACCAATGACACCAATCAAATTTACCTCCCGCCGGGTTTGACTGGTCGAATTTCCTGCGGGGATGATGCTTTCTTTGGTGGGGCATCTTTACTTGCGGTGGAATCCTTTTTTATGGGGTTTCCCGTTGGCCAACCTTTGAATGGCTTAGAGCCCTCCCAAGCAGTTGCCCATGTGAAGTCTGAAAAATAAGTTAGGCCATTTCTCGGCTGCTTAACCCACACCTTTGCCACCTCCTCCGGATAGGTAGAGAAAAATGGGCCGAGAATATATTGGGCGGAATTGGGAAAGGCATTGAGGAAATAGGCGAATACTTGCTTGCCCAAATCTTTGTCCATGGCCACCTTCATATCTTCAAAAAATTGGGCACTGTCACTTGAAATGGATTCCATCCTACAAACATGAAGTAGAATCGAGTCAAAGGAAAATATAGTGAAGAATGTGAGATTCGAATCAAGAACGCGAAGAACATCATGACACTATTCATACATTCAAAGTTTCAAGCCAACACTTTTCAAAGCTACAAATTCATCAAAATCATACCAAAATCAACCGAGAATTAGTGCAACATACCTAGAAACTTGCAAATTTCAGGCTTGACGTTGATTTTGGTGGATTTGGTGTGTGAAATGATGAACGTGAAGATGAAGAGGATATGGGTTTTGAAGGAAAACCGTCTAAAATCTATGGCTATGGTGGGATTGTTTGGGTATTTGTAATGCCTAGAATTTTTAACAAAGGTCTCCCCAATTTAATTTCAAAACTTAATCACATGCAAGGCAATTATGAAAGGTCTTGAGTTTCAATTTGCTTACCTCTACACCAATTCAGAGCCAAATAAATTGAGGGGGCAATGTTTGGGGGTGGTGAGAATTCACCAAACTTGGGCGCCTTTCGAAAATAGAGAATTGGTTGGGCATAAGGAATAGAAGTCGGCCGGGGTGAGAAGCTTGAGATGCGGCCCGGGGTGTGGAAAAAATGCGGCCGGTTTTCTACTTGGTTGGGAGAGCACGGCCGGGTCTATTGTGAAATGCGGCTGGGTGTTGTGACTTGGGAGTTCCAAGATGAAGCGGATGAGGTTTTTTGTTTAGGCGAGGGCAGATTTGCTGGGTCATGCTTGAATGTGGCTTTCCAAGTATGATATAATCTAATATATATATACATATATATATATATTAGAAAGTGAATGCAAAACGTGTAACCAAGCTGGAATTCAAAGCCTTCATCATTGTATGCTTTTATTATATTATAAAGTGAGTGAGTAAATGCGGCCAAAGCTTGGAGTTCTTTGGAATTGATGTGGCCAAAAAGTTTTTGTAAAGCAAATTGCAAAGGTGCGGTGGGGCACGGCTGGAATTACTAGGATATCTCTGCGGGATTTTGTAGAAATTGGGGACGGATTTTTTTGGTTTGGGACAAACACAATTTTGGAGAATGGTGGCCGGGGTATTTGGTTCCTTTGCAAACCAGGCTGGAAGGGTTTTGAGTTGGGAATTAATTGACTTATTATATATATGTATATATATAAAAAGTGAATGAACGTGTGGAGGAGGCATAATTCACCCAGGCACCTTGGAGAAATCCGCGGGCTAGGAGTTGAAAGAATGCGGCCGGGTTCTTGGGCAAAGGTGTGGTGGCCGAGTCTTTTGGTTTGGAATATTAGAATTGTTGTGGCTGGAGGGTTTGTGTTTAAGCCCTCCCTATCCTACTTCATGATAGTATATATGTATATGTATATAAATAAGTGAATGAAGACATGCGGCCAGGTTGGAAAGTATAAGCCTTCCTCATCCTTATGCTATTATATATATGTAATGAGTATTGAAAGCATTCAAAGTTGGATGTTTGGCCGAAAGTTTCTTTCTCTTGCTTTAATATATATATGTAATTGAGGAACTTGCTTTCCAGGATTTGACCAACAAGTGGCTATAAAGTAATAGATTACTATTACTTTGGTAATATAATTATTCATGTGGGAGGCATTCCACTCATCGTTTTTGCGGAAATTAGTAAGACAGCTATCCATTATGCGGCCGACAAGGTATGGCCATATACACAAAAAATAGTGAATTCCTTTGCCAACGGTTCTCAACTAAGGCTAGAATTTCCAAATATTCATCATGCGATCGATATCAAATTTTTGGAGTTCACATGCCACTTAAGGTTGGTGGGAGTCTTAATCAAGTCCAAAGCTCAGCCTATAAGTTCCAGCAGATGTTTTCCTACAAGTGGCGGAGTTTAAAGACAGGAAGACATTAATATTGGGAAGATTTCCAAGACATCGGGTAGTTCGTGCCTAGAGCTCCGGAAAGCATTAATATTGGGAAGATTTCCAAGACATCGGGTGGTTCGTGCCTATAGAGCTCCGGAAGGCATTAACATCGGGAGGATTTTCAAGACAAAGTGAGTTGTATGGCCAAACCCATGAGCTGAAGGATCTCTATAAATAGGTCATCAGAAGAAGGGAGAAGGACCTCCGACTGAACACACAACATCTATCTCTTTATCCTGTACTTTTCAATTCATAGTCTAGGATTTTATCTTTCAAGCTTTTCAGATTATCCAAGTTCTTCGTTTTCCTAGTGTAAGCTTACTTTCTTGCAATTTAATTTCAATTGTCTTTACATTCGAATTTAATTCAAGTCTTTATCGCTTTAATCTATTTTATCGCATTTACATTTCTGTCATTTCGTTTATGCATTTACATTCACCGCACTTATCAGAAATTTTTTTAAAAAATAGTCATATAAAGCTCAATCATCCTTGACCTCAAGGAAGAAAAAGAACCTAGGCCAAGAGGAGGTTCCTTGCTTGGTCGATCAATCGTTTGATAAAAAGTTTGATAAAAAGTTAGAAGTGCAGATACACTCACACGATCTTTCCATCCAAGCCATCAAGTGGCTTGGTGGTGGCACGACTACGCATCTCAAGAGAAGAAGGACCAAAAACTCATTCCATCGGCCTCCCCGGCCGAAAAGAGGGAAACAGTTAGTATATGTGATCATAAATGGTTCCTGCCGTTAGGTTCCGTCAAAAACTCCGTTACTTTGCTGATGTGACATATATATCCCAAAACATCCTTGAGGTTTACACACGTATCACAAATGCTCCCTGCAAACTTTTTTTATTTTTTTCATTTAAAATTCATAAAATTTTGGTTTTCTTTTTTAAATCGTATGAATTTTAAATTATTTTAAAATATATATTGTATTTTAAATACACATGACACTATATTATTTTAGAGGTGAGCTCCACATATATGCCACATCAACAAATTAATGGAGTTTTTAAAAAATAATTGGTATAGCATATATGTGGAGCCCACATCTTCAAAAATATAGTGTCATATGTATTTCAAATACAATATATATTTTTAAATAATATAAAAAAGAAACCCAAAATTTTATGAATTTTAGATTTGATTGAAGGATTAGCACAACATAGCAAGTTGGTGATTTCATTAGTTGGTTATCCTCTTCGGCTTCCACCACTCAACCTCCAAGTCTAGATCACTTGTCCAAAGCTATTTTCATTTGCTAGTAGATCTGAGAAGCTAGAAATAATATGCTGTTATGAGATTCTCAACCTCACCCTGATAGTTGTTTTCATGCTGCAGCTCCTGTTGGCATGGATTATTGGCATCATAACCACTTGGTCAAAAAGAAAAATGATATCCCTATGGTGATAAAATTGCACCCCCTCTTACAAATTGGATTAAAATTAAATTAAATGGGTCTGTCATTAATTCTCAAGCCACAATTGGTTTTGTCATTAGGAATAGTGATGGCCATGTGTTACTAGCTGGTGCCAATAACATTGGTTAAAATTCCATAAATGTGGTTGAAAGTGTTAGGATGGTCTGCTGCTACTTTTGATAGAGGTTGGGGTCAAATTGTGACTTTAAGCTTGTTATTGACAATGTCCTTAGAAAGTTACTTCCCCTTGGAGTATCCAACAAATTATTCAAGATAACTAGCACCTTAGCTCTTCGGCAACTTTTATTTGCTTCCAACATATGTTTAGGGAGGCAAACTTCATTGTGGACACTATAGCCAATTTGGGCCATGGGCTCTTGTCGCAAGTTTTTTGGGAGCTTGGGCTTCCATTGTCAGTATGTTCTCCTTTTTATGTTGAGCTCGTTGGGCTTTCTTGTTATAGGGGTTTCGCTTTGTAATTTCTGTTTCCGCATTTTAAAATAAAAAAAAGGTGATTTAAAACTTCAATATGAGCATGGCTTAGAAGAAATTACCACAATGGGCTTCTTATTCAAAATAACATAAGGGCATTGTTAAGGTAAAATGTGTCACCCAACATAATTTCACTACCGCTACCTAAGTAATGGTGCTTTATTATATTTAGGTTCGTCTCATTCGACACAAAGTGTTTCTTAATTTCAATTGGGATAACCCTTTGATTCCACAATAGAAAAGTGTTTTCGTAAACTTGGGTGAAGAAACTGGAGAATTGATTTGGGATTGCAATTGCAACCATAACGGATCAAACCAACATAGTTCAAAAGTTTTGGAAATTAATGAGTAAAGGACCCATTAATTGAGAATTATGTCTTTGAGACATTTGAAAAGGGTTTAGAATCCTTTGAAATATTACGCGGAGATTTTGAACTAGATTTGATCTCACATGAAATTTGCATGGTGTTTGGGCCTAAATTTGACGCACTCAGCCCGTCAACAAATAAACAGACCAAGGCTATACACTCGACCCAAATAGTGGAGGCCCGGAAGCTGTCAAAACCGTGAAATAGATTGGGCCTCGAAGGAACCCAAATTGGGCTTGAAACAAAAATCAGACTTGACTGGTTTTTAATTAAAAGAAGACCAAAGAAGAAACAGACCCACGTGATCTTCTGTTCTAAGAAAAGTCAACAATTTCAACTAGAGTTAATAAGCAATAAACAGGGGCAGGAATAAAGAAGAACATCTCTGAAAAATTCTGCTGCCAGGAGATCAAAATCTGCTTTGTTTATTCAGATATTTCCTCTGCTCCAAAGAAGGCACCATTTTCAAAAGATACGCAGACTATGCCTTCTAAAAAAGGGGAGATAAGCAGGAAACGGGGAGTTGCTAAAACTGGAAAATCAAACTTACCATCACAGTTTGAAAGAGCAGGTGAGGTTCGCCATCAAAACAGGGAAGTTACCGTCTCAGGAATTGACTATTGAGGGCTTAAACTGCCAGAATTGATAAAACCCCATTTCTTTTGCTTTTAAAATAAAAGATCTTTTGAGATTTTTTGCCGCCCATTATTAAAAGAATTAGAATCCCCACTCCTAAGACATTTCTTATAAATACAAGAAAGGGTGAATAAAGAAAAAAAAATCGAACAATCAAAAAATCAGTCAAAAGACAAAAACTCAAAATAATCATTTGATCTCAAAAGCCTTCAAACAGCAACCAATCAAGACACCCAACCTCAGTTCAGAACTTAGAGAAATAAATCATTCAAAACGAGATTTCCCTCGTTACAAATTTGGTTCAGCACAAGTCAAAACAAGCAGAGCTCAGGTTTTTACAAATATGAAAACCTCAACAAATTTATGATGAGCCCTGATCAAGCAAGAGCAGATGCCAGTATAGCTCCAGCTCGGCAGTCAGTTCCAACCACTTCTGCCTCTTCCAGACTGAAGAAGTCCCAATTTTGCCCAATCAAAGCCGTTCCAGGGTTTTAAATAAATTAAAGCTCTGCCAAACTCAAACGTTGGTATCGAATTTGCAGCTGAAACAGATCAGTTGAAGTTGTTGACAGTCCAGTCCAGGCAGTCATACCCAATCCAGCCCGGATTAGAAGTATTTGCCCAGGCAGAAATGGAAGTCCAATCTTCTTTTTATCTTTTTGGAGTCAGTTTTTCCCTTTTAAGTATTGTAAAAGAGAGTTCTGTCTAAAAGTAATCCATTTCTCACCATCTATTCTAGCCAAAACTATCCGTTTTATACTGTGAAAAATTGTGAAGTCCTCACTAGTTTGAGGCAGGAAAAGAACTTACTTGGGAGATATTCCTCACCCAAATTCACAATCACTTGTTTAGAAATCAGTAACTTGGGGTGTGTTGTGTAGATTCAGCTGCATCCTCAACTTGTGATACTCGCAAGTGCACGAGCCGTTTGGTAGTATAGCATATGTAAGTGCGAGGTCGATTCCACAGGTATTGGTGATTGAATGATCTAATTCAGTTTTCCTACACAAAATAGAAATGAAAACAAAAGAAGCAAAAAGGTTTTGTACAACAGTTGAGAACATGGAGAGTTTGGAGAGAAAGGGAAGTGTTTGGGAAGCTTGAGGATTTTGGAAGAGAATGTGTTTGAGAACTTTGAGAATTTGGAAGAGAGTGGTTGAGAACTTGCAGGATGTTTGTGAACTTGGAGAATTTGAGAACTTAGGGAAGGGAGAGAAAGGTGTTTGTGAAGTGTTTGAGACATGGAGACTTTTGGAAGAGAAGGAAAGTGGTGAGATGTTTGAGAACTTTGTGGATTTTGGAAGAACATGTGTTTGAAAGCTTTAGAGAATTTGATGAAGGAAATGAGAGAAGTGTTTGGGAAGTGTTTGGAGAAGAGAGTGTTGAAGAATTTAGAAGAAGAGAAAGGAAAAGTGTTTGAGATTTAGTACAAAGAAAATTTAATAGAATGATCTTATTACAACAATTGAGAACTACAAAGGGAAACTAAGAGAATTTGAGGGAGAGAAAGGAAGGGAGCTCTAGAGAAGTGTTTGAGAGCTCCCCCCCTTGGGGTGTGATTACAATCTTAGAGAACTACCCTATTTATAGGCCTAGGGGAAGTGAAAATCTGAATTATACAATAAAGTTCACCAACCACACTCACTTCACCAACTTACAACACTTAATTCACCTAACACACTATTACATTTGAAAACAATTCCTCTTGTCTTTAGGCTTAGTATTGCAACTCCCACTTCATCATCTTTTGGCTCATTTGGCTGCTGCAAAATTCCATTCAAATATAGGTATTGAATATGCTTCACCAAACTTTCCCACAATCAACAACACTTCATCATGCATATGTCATGCATGACAATGCATTGCAGCCAGCTTGTGGGCTCATTTTGGGCTTGTGGCTTCATTCTGAAAAATCTGGAAAAATATGAATCTTGAAGCTCTTTGTCTTATCTTTCCAAGCATATGCAGCCCAACTCAAGGAAAAATCGGGAAGGCCTTCAAATGTGATTTTTGGCCCAGTAACGCAGATGCTGCCGAATTTGACCTTAACTTGCCAAAACATGTATAACTTTCTCTAGAAGACTCGGAATCATGAACCGTAAAATTCTACAGAAAATAGACTTCCATATCTTTCCAATGATGTATGGCTCCTTATCTGGTTCTTCTTGAGTAAGTACAGTCCAATCCGTGAAGTTGACTGATCTGCAGACACCGTTTTGAGCTAATTTGTCTCCAAAATGCAATTAATGAGTCTCAAGCTTATTACACTGAAACAAACACAAAACTTATTAAAAGCACAAGTTTAACTCAAAAACATAACTAAATCATAAGTTAGAAGGGTACAAAATGATATGTAATTATGCACCGATCAAATACCCCCAAACCTAGATTTTGCTAGTCCTCAAGCAAAACAAAAGGAAAACAAAGATAATAAACAAATAAGAAGTTAACTAGACCACTTTCGCAGGTAACTCGATTGCATTTAGCGTATGCAACAAGCCTTTAAACCTTTAGGCATCCCTAGTAGGAGGAGTTGTGTCTCCTGAGGGTTTAACAGAATTCATACCCACAAATGTTTTACTAACTCTACAAAACAAAGTAGTTAGAAAACTTATTAGAATTTGTTAGTCCTTTAAGCAAAATAACAAAAAATAAAATAAAAGCAAAAACAAAAATAAAAATAAAAATAAAACAAAAATAAAACTCAAAACAATCTTCCCGAACATTTTTGAAGAGAAATGACTCATGCACATGACTCAAAAGTTTAACAATAAAAGCTCAATTTTAGACATTATTCACAAGGTGGCAAAGTTCAAAACATAATATGCTCAAAGTGTGGTAGTGTGATAGCCAAATGCAAAAAATTCCCCAATCTTAGTTTTCACACAATTTCAAAAATCATACAAAGCACAAGTTCAACTTCAAATCTCACCAAAGTTGTCCTCTCACAAATGAATCACTCGGAAGAGGGTTACAATGCAACACTCAGTTATAAACATGAGAATAGAGTTAAACCATAAGTGACTTAACTCGCAATAGAAAGATGAAGAACTTGCATTAATATGATCTCAAGAAGGATGTCAAACACTTAAAAGTAAAAAAATGGATGCAATTCAACCACATGACATTTAAGATCAATTTAGGTCTTTAACATAGGTTGTAATGGGGTCAAGGGTGTAAGGTGAGTAAGAAATGAAGGGTATGGATAATACAAAGTCCAAGGAACTCAAAATATAAGAGCATAAAACAATTGTTTACAAGACTTCGAATCATCACAATGAGAATTTATTTTTACATGATCAAAACTCCTTATACCTTCATTACAATGATTCACTCCTTTATTGAACAAACACCAATTTATTTTGAAGGCCCAAAAATGGAAATTCAATCAACCACCACTTAATTACAACTTTTCTCTCTTCTTTCACCAATTGTGTGAAATTTTTTTTTTTTTCGAAATGTAACACCTCTTCCCAAACCTAGTATGAAAAACACATCCCAATTAAAGCTCATGAGTTCCTTAGAAAGGTAAATATTTGTTTTTCAGGATAAGGCGAGGAAATATAATTGGTTAAATAAAAGAAAAGGTTTACATGTAGGCTCAAAATGGTTAACAATGGAAAATCATGCTTAAGCATGCATAATGTTAGCTTGAAAGGCACAAACGATCCAAAGAGGGCCTTAATATCATTTCTTAAATGTCATGGAATTAAATTGCAAAAGAGTGAATGACTTTTAAGTGTTCAACCAAATCAATGAATAATGAGATCAAACAACAACTTAGATGACAAGAAATTAAGAGTATGTGTATAACACTCATGAAATGAAGTACAAGGCTCAAAAGCTCACTTTATATGGTTGGTTATATAAGTCTAATTTATGCTTCATATAATTCTTTAGATCATGCAAATCCTTTAGTTGGAAAATTATGAAACAAATGGCAAGTGTAAAGAAGGTTTCAAGCATATCATGTTAGAACAATGCCAAATTTATTTATTTTTTTCAATTTAAATTTTTACTCTTTTTTTTTAATAATTTTTTTTATAAAATAAAATAAAATGAAATCCAATTTTCATTTAAGTCATGCAAACATTTATCACAATCTCATCATATGTGTTTGGAAAGTGACTCAAAAACAAAACAAAACAAAACTCAAAATAAAAGAAAAACAAGTAATAAATTTTTTTTTATATATAATTTTTAAAAAAATTTAGGAAAAACCAAATTTATTTGCGAAACTTCAATACCCCCAAACCTAGAAATGAACATTGTCCTCAATGTTTAAAAATTAGCCACAAACAATGTCATAACAAGAAATGAAAGGTACTAAAGCAAATAAAAAATACAAAAATACAAAAATACAAAAATAAAATAAAATAAAATAATTACAAAAATAAAAATTACAAAACAAACAAATAAAAATGAAACAGTAAAACACTCAAAACAGTAAGCCCTAAACAGATAGTCATACGCAAACTGAAACCCAAAACAAAAACAGCCCAAAGCCCAAAATGAAATTAACCCAACAACGGTAAAACCTGACCCAAAATGAAATCCGAAACCCACACGTTTCAATTTATTTATTCTTTTATTTTTTTATTATTTTTTTCGAAGCGCGAAGGCGGGATTTCTGAAAAGAGATAATGTGGTCCTTGATGTTTCGACAGAGCGAGACACGTGTCGACGCATAGAGGCGCCGTATATTCCACAAGCAGAAATTACGGGGTCATACAAAGTCGTGATGACTTTCCTCGAACGCGTCCGTTCAGAAAGGTCACGTCGTGATAAATGAGTTGGGTGTGGTTGGAAAGAGAGAAGGTGGTGGGACTCGAGGAATGCTAGAGATTCAGAAATGCTCACGCTGCAATGGCTAGGGTTTTGCAAACTAAGTCTATAAGAAGGAAAAAGAAGGGAAAACACACAAACTCAAAAACACAAAAGAGAAAAGAAGCAAGAAAAAGAAAAAAGTGAGAAATCAAATGGCCTCTTCCTACCCATTTTCGTTGGATCTCAACCTAGTTCCACCGACTCTAGACATGGGGCCAAGCAGCGGCACCAGTATGGGTACCCTACTTTGCCTCCGCAAGGGGGCCTGTGACTGTCAATGACTCAATACTCCTGGACAACGATGTTGCCATTGGAGTTGGCAGAAATTTAGTGACTCCTAAAGATATACGTGTGTTCGGGACAAGAGATGACAATCGGGTCACAATTAATGAGTCTCAAGCTTATTACACTGAAACAAACACAAAACTTATTAAAAGCACAAGTTTAACTCAAAAACATAACTAAATCATAAGTTAGAAGGGTACAAAATGATATGTAATTATGCATCGATCAGGGTGCAAGTTATCTATTTTTTAAAGGAGTCTGCTAGGATCTTTCATTGCTAGCCGTGGCACGCTCGTGCACTAAAGAAAGTTGACTTGTTGACTAATTAATGGTTTTCAAGGCAATGGGGAACTTTACCTTTCCATCACAGGAGACAAATCAAAATGGGTGAACACATGGATGGATTACCCATGAGAAAAATTTAGGATTCTTTTACCATTTGAGAACATTGGAATTTGGAGGTTAACGAGATTTTTTTGTCCATGTTAAGAGTGGTATCATTTACTTGTCAATTTACATAAGGCACTTTGGACCAACCATTCCTATTTTAAGGAGAGGTCCATTGGGCTTTATTGGACTTTCTTTGTCAAATAACATGCTTTAGCCTTTTAATCGATACAACCAAAAGTTGTAGACACAAGGACAGAAGAAACACAATGATTATACAATGCTTTATGGTCAAGCAATTAAAACTGTAGTCTTTAGCTCATTTAAATTTATACTTAACATAAAAGGGAGCATTAATTCACCCATATAGTAGGCCTTTTAACATACTTTTGATTATAACTCTGTCTTGGAGCAGAGGCTTTGTTCTAGCTCCAGAAAGTCTTTCATTTGACTACCCTAATTGGAAGGAGGAGGAATAAGCTTGAGCGGCTGAAAAATAGTGGTACTTGGATTGAAGGAATTGTGGGTATTAAAGAAATTGCTGTCAATTATTTTCTTGGCCTATTTTCCCAGACCCAAGGTAATGCCAATGATTTAAATCTCCCCAATTTGTTTCCTACTATTGATTCTCAAGATTTAGATATGCTGACTAAAGATGTGGATATGCTTGAGGTTAAAGAGAGCTTATTCAGGATTGGGGGTTTGAAAGCTCCTGGGTTTGGTGGGTTCCCAGCTTGCTTTTTTCAAAGTAATTGGCAACTATGTGGTAACGACATCTTTGATATGGTTTGCGCATCTTTTAGGGACTGCATCATTCCTGAGGGATTGAATTTTACTTTGATCACCCTAGTTCCTAAGATTGAGAATCCTCAATCAATGGCACAATTCAGACCTATTAGTTTATGTTATACTCTCTACAAGGTCATCTCTAAGATCTTGGTTGCTAGACTTAGGTCTATTCTTCCCAGTTTGATCAGTCCCAACAAGTCAGTTTTGTCCCTGGTAGCCAAATTAATGATAACATTTTGATTGCGCAAGAGATTATGCACAAGTTAAGAATTGCCAAGGGAAAGAAAGGATTTATTGCTTGGAAGATTGATTTGTCTAAAGCTAATGATCGGTTGCGCTGGAGCTTTATTGAGCTTGTTCTTGTTGAGTTGAGGCTGCCTCCCCCATTGTACAGTTGATTATGCAGTGTGTTTCCTCAGTAAAGTACTAGGTTTGTGTGAAAGGGGAACTCACTAACTCGTTTTCTCTAAGTAATGGCATTAGACAAGGAGATCCCCCAAGCAGTGGAAATCTGTTAAATCCTCTCAATCAAGCCCTTCTGTTTCACATCTATTTTTTTGCAGATGATTTGATCCTCTTTGGGGAAGCAACTTCAAAACAAGCTAGGATCATGAAGCATTGTTTAGAGGTGTTTTGTCAAGCTTTTGGCCAAACTGTCAATTTTGATAAATCCGCTATTTTGTGCTCTCCTAATACTTCTAGGGCGGTAGCTATGGAGATTAGTCTCATTTGTGGATCTCCACTCAGGACTAACTTGGGCAAATATTTAGGAATGTCTCTTGTTTATTCCAAGGTAACCATTGCTACTTATGGGGATTTGCTTGATAAAGTTCATGCTAGACTTGCCTCTTGGAAAAGTAAGATGCTCTCTTTGGCTGGCATAGCTATTGATCCAATATGTGACCTCTTCCGTTCCTGTCTATGCTATGCAAACTGTTAAACTGCCTATTAGTATCTGTGAGAAACTTGACCAAATTAACAGAAATTTTTTCTGGGGGTAATAAGAGAAAACAAAAAATTCACCTTTGTCAATGGGATATTGTCTGGAGACCTAAAAGCTTAGGTGGTTTGGTTTTTAAGAAAACTCTACATTTGAATCAAGTTCTTCTAGCTAAAATTGGGTGGAGGCTCTTCCAAAGAGATGATGGTATTTGGGCTAAGGTATTCAAAAGCAAGTACCTTAAAGGGAGGTCAAACCTTGAAGCTAATATGATTCCAAGGCAAGGTTGTTCTTCAACTTGGCGTGGGGTTGTTTTTAGTTCCAAATTATTGACTAAAGGCTTGAAATGGAGAGTTGGTGATGGAGACCAAGTTCTTTTTTGGAAGGATAAATGGATTGATAGCTTACCTCCTTTGATTCAAAAGGTTCCTATGACTGGGCCTGATCTTGAGAGTACCTGTTTCTGAATTCCATAGGGATGGGTGGTGGGATGTGGCCAAGCTTAGGAGTGTCTTCCCTGATGAGCTCATCCAAAGAATTATTTGTTGTCCTTCTGATTTCGGTGGGCATTTGAGGGATTCAAAAATTTGGTTTCCTAGTTCCAATGGTATTTTCTTGACTAAGTCGACTTATCAATTATTTTTTAACGGGTGTGAGTGGTCTGACCCTTGGTGGAAGACTCTGTGGAAGATGAAAATTCTGTTGAATTTTCCAGGTTGACGGGCCGAGGGCCCACTCCAACAACACTGATATTGTTGAATTTTCCAGGTTACGGGCCGAGGGCTCACTCCAACAACACCGATACTATCCCCACTTTACCACATGCACAATCCTCAGGTGTGGAGTTTTATCACAAAAGGCTTCGGTGTTAGTTAGAGAGGGGTATTTCTATTTAAACTACTTTCTCTTTGGCCCTCTGGCCAGTGTGGGACAACAATGAGTTCCAACAAATTCCACCTAAGCTGAAATTTTTTCTATTGTATGGTTTATCAAAGGAAAATCCTTTCTGATGAGCAACGAGTTAGACGACATCTTACCTATGATGCCTCTTGTATGTATTGTGGGGGATTGAATGAATCTATCTTGCATATATTAAGGGATTGCTCTAGGGCCCCTGTTAAGCTCATAATTTCAAACATATACATGCCTTATTTACTTACTTCTTTTGCTTAGTTTCCTAGATTTCTAAGTTATTTGCCTCCCTTTATGTGTTTTGTAGGCTAATAGAGCAAGAGAGCATAATTCATGCAATTCAAGCATGTTAAGGCCTAATTTGGATGAATGGAAGAAGAGATTAAAAACAAACCAATTTTGGCTACAGCCCTTGCCAGTCCAGTTTCGTGGGTCACATTGCAAGATTTGTTTCAGCAACCTACACAGCTCGGATGAGGCAGAATTCTTCATGAAAGTTGTTCCAATGGGTGTGTACTATAACATATCCAAAATTCAACCTCATTGGATAAATCTGGAGTCCGTCACCTATCAAACACAGAACCATGTTCAGGATGGATTTTGTCAGCGAGCAAAACGAGTTAGCAATTTGTTTCAGCCTTAACTTCTTCCTCCGACCTTGGATTAGCCCATATAACATATGGCTGGAAAGAAGACATTCTGAACTTCAATTTTGAGTACTTAAAGTCATCATTTGCTTAAGAGAAGCCCAATTCGTAAGCCCTTGAAGTTGCTGGTCATGCTGACCTAAGGATGAGCTAAGTGTGCTTGGTCATGATGGCATAAGCATGATGTGTTATTGATTGTGGGGAAGTTAGGTGAAGCAGATGCATTTCTTATATTTGGGTGGAATGTTGCAGCAGCCAAATGGTATAAACAAGATGAAGTGGGAGCTGCAATACTAAGCCTAAAGAGAAGATTAATTGTTTTCAAATGTAATTGTGTGTTAGGTGAAATATGTGTGGTTGGTGAACTTAATTGTATAATCTGATTCACCTAACCTCTATGCCTATAAATAGGGAGTCTCCAAAGAGCTAAGGAAGTCAGAAATTGATATCCATAATTTACACTTCCATTGTACACAAAGAGAGGGAAAGTTGAGAGTCACAAAGGGAGAGAAGGGAGAAGGCAGCAGCTGGGAGGCTTTGGCCTCCTGGCAGCCATAGAGATGAATCTTTTCCATCTCTAGCATGTTGTCCTTATCTTCTTCTCCTCCCTTTGTCTTTTATTTTCTTCTTGTATTTCCTTTGTTTTACTTTGTTTTTCTGTTATTAGTTTTAATAAACATCTTGCTAGTCTTGTATCATGGTTTGAGTTTATAAAGTTTGATTTCATTCATGAATTCTTCTTCACTATTTTAATGGAGCTGTTTTGCATCCTTTGATTGATCACCTAAGGTTTTATGCGTTATGATCTTATTGGG
Organism: Prunus fruticosa; assembly: GCA_018703695.1. Classification (NCBI taxonomy): domain Eukaryota; kingdom Viridiplantae; phylum Streptophyta; class Magnoliopsida; order Rosales; family Rosaceae; genus Prunus; species Prunus fruticosa. Next base: position 443,415 of record CM031923.1, on the reverse strand, counting down.
AAGGTTTGGGGATCATCTTCATTCCATCCATTAGCAACTCATGTGATTTGGTTTCTAGGACTCCTAATGTAAGCACCATGCTTGGGGTCCTTGTGATGTTCAATGTAATTTGATCAAAACACCATGGACTTATTTGTGAGCATCTTCATGAGTGAATCAATTTGTTTACTTGCTGCCATAACATGATTAGAACAATTATGGTGCATTCTAAAACAACACCATCTTGTTTTAGTTACTTTCTTTCTTCTTGTTTCATTTCTTTTGTTTTCATTTTTGTTTTGTGTAGGAAAACTGAGTTGGATCATTCAATCACCAATCCCTGTGAAATCGACCTCGCACTTACATATGCTAAACTACCAACGGCTCGTGCACTTGCGAGTATCACAAGTTGAGGATGCAGCTGAATCCATTTTGGTGCAGCTGAATCTACACAACAGGCCCATATAGTGTGGGCCCAACTTTTGAAGCCTCACTAGGCTGTGAGTTTCTTTCATACTGAGCTTAGGCCATGGCTCCTCAGTAATATGTGTTCTAAGGATGCTATGGTGCAGGGACCATGGAAATTTACTTTTGTGTTTGCTTATTGGTTCATCTAGAAGTGGAGAAATAATCATGTTTTTAACTCTGTTATTGAGCTGCCTTTTTGTCCTAGGATGGTTATTTTCTCAGCGGTTCAAGACTGGATTAAAGCTTCTACTATCACTACTAAAGCCATTGTGAAAACACAGGTTTTTCTTGCTTGGAGCCCTCCTGTTCATGGTACCTTCAAGCTCAATGTGGACGGCTCTCGACGGGCTGCTTCTGGATGTATTGGTGCTGGAGGGGTCCTTCGCAATTCACTTGGAGAGTGGAGTGGTGGTTTTGCTATTAATTTAGAGATAGGCTAGGTGCTGGAGGCTGAACTTTGGGGTCTTCTCTTTGGTTTGAAGCTTGCTGCTGATAGTAGAATGTCTAATCCAACAACATAGTCTTCTCCTCCTTCATCCTCTTGCTGCTTTGGTGTCCGTAGGGATCCTAAACAAGTTTGAGAGTTATGAGATTTATCAGATTTATAGGGAGAAGAACACTGTTACAGACAGCTTGGCTAGTTGGAGTCATAACCTAGATCTGGGTTTGTATCTGCTTGATGAGGCTCCTGATTGACTTTGGCTCTATGTTGGTGGATGACATGCTGGGGTTGTCTAAACCTCATATAATTTGTGCTGTTTAGTTTCTTTGGTTGTTGGGGGTTCAAAAAAACAAAAAAATTAAAAATTGTCGCATACTTATCATATTATTTCCAGACATATAAACACAAAAGAAAAAGGAAAGGTAAAAGCAATTGGAAAAATATTATAAATCTAGAAAGCACACTTTGTACAAGCGTGTTATGCCGATAAAAATAAATAAATAAAATGGTTTGCATTGTTCAACTTTATTCATGTTATGCCTTTGGCATTGTTATGATCATGGTTTGAAAAGTCGATATTATCGCGAAATATCGCGATAATATCGGATTTTTTGAGTTACGATATTTTCAGTACAACTCAATTAGATTTCGTCAGAATGTTCAAAATATCGCCGAAATATCGGGATCAATATTATCGTGCAAATCCAAGCTGAAATTGTGAGAATATCTTGATATTATCGTGATATTTGACGCAAAAATACTTGAAAATTACTGAAAATTATCCTCGTTGCGCATGGAGGGATTCAAACCTTTGCCTCTGAGAAACAACCCAGCGCCTTATCCAACTCAGTTGCGTACATGTTTGTGATTATATTTTCGGCGTGTAATATTTATAACGTCTTGTGATTATATTTTCGACGTGTAATATTTATAACGTCTTTAAAATGTCTGTAAGCTAATATTTATTATATAGGATAAATTTCTATATTAAAAGAGATACCAAGGGGATTCGAACCCCTCCCATTTTACTCCTTCTACACCTTAACCACTATATCACTTATGTTTTTGTGAAAATATTCTAAAATATTTATATATATACATGGTTTTGTTTTGAATTTTTTTTGCAAGAAACAAATTCTTTTGAATTCTTTTGACCATGCAATGTATAAAGTGTAAAATATTGTAGTAATTCATTATATATAAATGATTATGGTGTGTTTAATCTTTTTTCATTAATTACTACATATTTTCTACACTCACAGTGTTTGCCAGCTCTCTATATAATCAACTTAAATTAGTTAAATCCATCATGCAATGCATTTCATTCCAATTTTTTATGATAAACTAATAGATAATTGACTAAATAAACATCTTGCAAAGTTTCAATAAAAATTTCCAAGTTTTTCTTACAATTTCCGTGATTTTTATTCAATTTTTATTCAGATATCGATAATATCCCGATATTTCCATTGAAATTTTCGTGTTTTTGGCCTACCATATTTCCGATATCACCGATATTTTAGACCTTGGTTATGATATTGAATTTGAAGTTTGGCATTGAAAAGTTTTATGCAATTCCTCGAACTTCTTCTTGTATTGTACACCGCTGTTATATAACTATTGTTTTGCTCTTGTGCTTCATTGTTTTTGGGAGATTAGCGTAAATGTTAGATTTGCGTGCTGATTATCTCTGTTTTCCATATCTTGTTTTCTCAAACAATCTCAAGCACAAATAGTTTACCGTCTACCCAGGCACTCTGATTTGTAGCTAGATGAGCAAAACAGCATCTATGTATTTTTCAGAGGAGAATCTTAAAGAAATTGAGTTGTAAATGAATGAAGTTTATAGCAGATTCCTCTATACCACAATCACAAAATAGATGAGCAAAACAGATGCCATCTACAATCTGCTAAAAGAATTGTTTTGCCTGATCTGTATGTTGATCACTAAGTTTAGAAATTAACTGCACTAACAGAATCTCAACCCTCTAAGTATTTGCCACCACCATGAGTTCTTTAGTGTAATTTATACATGAATGCTGGTACAAAAGTTGAGCCCAACAACTAAATAATGTTGTGCAGCATACGAAAAAAGTAGTCTCCCGTGTTTGTGATATGTACTCAGTCCCCGTGGATGGTATAACGCTCCCATTTCTTCGTTGGATCATATATCTGCCATTAAAATGGACAAAACGGGTGAGTAAGGAAAACTGAAGGAATCATTACACAATTGCACTTCATAAGCACCACAAATGCCTAATACAGTAGAGATAAGCTGACATAGTCTAATTGTTGTCGCACCCAATGTGTTGAGTATTGGCCTAAAAATACGGAAATATTGATATTGGAAAGCTTGGAGCATAACTTTGAATGAAACATCATGTCAGGTTTGTTTAATCAATTATCAACTATTTTGATTAAAGAATTCGGTAAACTTTGACGCATAAAAGGTGAATATACCATGCACCAACAACAGTGTACCAAAAAACTGCTCCATTCTTATTGAAAGTTGATTGAATATACCTCCAAAGTTATGTATAATGATTTAATACAGTTATTTATGCAGAAACAACGTAGTACCACGTAGAGTTCCTAGGAGGTTCAAACACTTAATCTCGCACATATCTCATTCACCGATTAGTATATGAAATCATCTAAAAAAATTCATTCCTTACTTTATATAAATTTATAAAACAATCATTACAAAATAACAATATTAATAAATTAAGTAATTAGCAAATCATAAGTTAACAATACTAACGTTACTTTAAGAGATTAAGTAATCAACAATGATACACTAACAAAATAATGCATATAAAAACAAAAACCAAAAAACGAACATCACATATTTCTATGGAAAAAGAGAAGCATCAAATACCACCTGCTATTCTAAGTTTGTTTTTGGCTATTAAGTATAATAAACATCTTCTATATACTCAGATGAAGTAGCCATGATGGTAGGCAATCATCCCATTGAAAGAGAGAAGTTAGGGTTTTGAAACCCCAACCCTACTCAAACTTATTTAGCTCACATGCTGGTGCACACAAAATATCATCCCACTAAAAACCAAGGATTTATCAGCGAAACTCAGACATTGGTCACACTATATATTCAGAAATTGTGTACTCAAGAGCACTGTAGTTAATATTTCAAGAAACCCTCAGTTGAATGACAATCAGTATGACACACTATCAAGCCTGACTGGAGTGACATGTGAAAGGACCGCTATGTGGTTACTTAGAAATTTTTATTAAATATACCTATTATATATAACAAAAATATGTATAGACCGAGACAGTACCTCCCATCTAGAAGCAGGGAAGATATGCTTATTCTTCTCATACCAATGCCTCTCAACAACTTTCCCAGCATGAGACTGCCACAAAAATAAAATCAGAGTATTAAGAACATCGTTAGCCATGACATTACCAGAAATAGAAACCCGAATGACATGCTCAAGCCTACAGTCGGTTTCTTATGATAATATGTAGCATGTCTCAAGCCTACAGTCTGTTTCTTGTGATGATATGCAGCATGTATCTTCCAGATAAAAGGTATAATACTTGAATGCAGCGAAGTTCAAAGCCGATGTCAGTAATTTGATAATAGATTCTACAGCAGGAAATTTCTGTTCACTAAAATAAAATGGCTCATCAAGTAAGGTCAACATATTAAGGGTGATTAAAATCTTAATTGCTAACAATTTCCCACCTCTTTCGGTCTGTATCACTGCTTTTTGTTTTTGGAGGGGAGGGATGGGTGTGAGTAAGTCAAAAAACTTTATGGGATATAGAATGAGTCATGAGGCCCTGGGCTTCTTTATGACCATTTGTTTCTGCAGTTTTCGGAGACATTCCTTTTAATATTCTTCATTTGGATTTTAGGGAAACTGTGAGTTGATCTTAGTTCTAGTCATTTGTAGTTAGACCACAAGCAGAGGGGTTTTTCTTTTTCTTTTTTATTTCACCAGTTTGGCCTAGATTGTAGACTGAGCAGGAAATTTTTTTCTAACTTTGGACATTTAACATTAAAGTTGTTGTGCTCTATCAAAATAATAACATATTTCCACAGCAAATAATCCCAAGTTGGAGATCCTGAAGTTGTAATTGAAAAGTGGCACACGTTGAAGCTTTACGATATAATTTAAATCAACAAAAAAAAGAGATAATTTCAATGCTCAAGTAATAGAAAATTCCTGATGAATTAAACAGAAGACAGTACCTGTATGCTTCATAGTTTATTTCTCTTTCAACGCATTAATATAGATTACCCAGATAAATGAAATCATAACTTGAGGTAGAGTTTGCTTATGTTCTATTCATAGTTTCTGAAGCTTCTTAAATAATACAGAATTAGAGACAGCCAAGATTAGCTTAAAGAAACATTATCCAAGCTTTCGAACCAGCATCTAACGTTTAGAAGATGTCCAGCACAGACTCCGCATCCACCATTGAAAGCAGAGACTTGATCTCAATACATTGGAAGCATTTAATGCAGTATATCTTCAAGTTAACTTTAGACTACTTATACTTCTGTTTCATTTTCAGTTTCAGAAACTTCTTACATGATGCAGGATAAGAGAAAAATATTGGAATGGACACAGCCAAGGTTAAATTATGGACCTATTCATAGCTGTCTAACTAGAATTCAACATTGCTAAGGTGCCCAGAATAGATTCTGCATTTACAACTGAAATAATGGGATACACTAAATACATTTCAAGTTCAGAGTACATTGAAAGAGCATTCAACACATTCCACCATGAAATTAACTTTAGCTTGTTTATGCTTGTGTGTGTCATTTTTTCAGTTATTTATTTATTTATCTTTTTTTCCTATGTAATACAGGATTAGAAACTAATAATGGAACGAGAATGTACCTCATCCTTCTCTATCGTAGCATCAGCAATTGTTCGCACATCCTCATGCACATCAAAATGAAAAAGCTACGCAAAATACAACAGAATATAGTAATGAGTAGCCATCAATGAACACAGCCTACAATAAAAATTCAAACATATTTAGCCTTAATGCAAGTCATTCCCAGGAAGGGAAGAACAAGAACAAGAACAAGAAATATTACCGGTCCACTTTTGCCCCTGGCCTTGTTTACAATTAGCTCATAGAAACTATGCTGCTGTACTTCCACAAGCATGAGACAAGTGAGGAGAAATCCGTTAGCATATATTCAGCAGAGCTTCTAAGAGAACAAGTATTTCTATCAAATTCTTCTTACATGTGGAATGATAAGATCTTCTTTTACATATAGCAAATTCTCCACTGAGGTGGTTCGCACCTCTCAAAACTCAGGTGCAAGTTGTTGTTGAACAGCCCGAAGAAAATCTCCTATTTTATCACCCTTTCTTACCTGAAATGTTACAAAAAGAATATGAAATTAAATAGAAAAATCAATAATTTCAAGATTAAAAGAGAAACCATAAAGAGATAACAAAAGCACTTTGAGTATGCTTTACTTGCCTGGAGCACTTTTCTATGCCCTGTTCCATCCCAATAGCTGTAAGTAATTTGAAGTGGTTCATCTGAAATCCACAGTACAAGTTTCTTTCAAAACTTCTTACTTCGAATGGGAGGGAAAAAAAGACACAATGAGATAAAAGAATTACTTCGTATCTTATCCTGCTCAACAAGCCACTGTTTCCGCAACCTTTCACGCTCAGCTTGTTCCTCTGCCTCCCGCTCACTGAAATAAATTCATAGCACCTCCTAAGTTCCAATGTTAGACCCAAAAGAACCAAATACAGCGAGGGTTAGAAATGTTTGTGCATGAGAGCAAGAGAGATGGATAGATATGACACCTATCTGGCAGAAAGCTAGTTTCCACTGTAGGATCTTTCCCAAGTCTACCACACCAGACTCTTGTAGCCTCTGAGCTTTCTGTATAAAGCACAATCAAAATGAAAGAACAAAGAAGTAGGAATAAGTTTCTAATGGGCATCCATAAAAACACTACGAGAATACTGTTGAGTGACCACTAAAATGTCAGGTATCTGGATTTAAAATATACACCCATCAAACAAATTAGAATGGAAACTTTCATACACAGAAGTTGCAACAGATAAATTAGTCCAGATCTACACCTAATATTCATCAGGGGTGAATAAGTCACATAAAATGCTGAAAAGAAATGCAAAATCAATCTACGAGAACTTTAGTGATATAGTGCTCATCAAAGATTAGTTTAATATTCAGCATACACACAGATGGCTGAGAGCAACTTGAGGCACTGCATAACCAGAATTCTTTTTAACCTCTTAGAGAGAAGTGCTTACTATTTTCTCCATCTTCATCTTCACTTCCATCCTCAATGTCTTCTGCAAAGGACAATCGAGAACTCCCCTTTATCTTCCTCTTCTTACGCTTTTGTAATTGAAGTTCCTCCTCCCTAAATTATGAAAGGAAAGAAAAGAAAAGAAACATATTTAGACTGTTGTAAACACTGACAAATATGAACACTTTAAGATGTTCATAACTCAAACAGTAACAGAGTCCTCGGTTATGAAACTCACTCTTGCTGAAGCTTCTGAAGTTTCTCCTTCTCTTCCTCCTCAATTTTGTTTCGAATATTTACTCTCTACAACAGAAATTGACATTATAAACACGCTTTTTAACCATCTTATGCTTCCATTAGTATAAGTAAATTTAAAAGAAAAAAATGCCAGTGCTTTTAGCATTTACCTTCTCAACATATTGCTCCCTTGTAACCAAACCAACGGTTTCCTTCTTAAATGCTGTCTCAAGAATCTGAAATACTCATTCAAGAAAATTACCAATCAACAACAATAGTTCTGTCTATATAAAACTTGTTATCTTTATATATTTTAACGCACCTACTGGTACCACAGAGATAGAACAAGGAAAAAGAAATTGAATGAATAGTTGCACATTTTTCAAGCTTTCTTCCATTTGTAAAATAGAGGTACACAAAACCAACTTTAAAAAAACCCCTCAGATTGATGAAGCTGAAGTACATGCGAATGGGGAACTTCTTTTTTTTTTTGGTCTGAATGACGAGGTGGTCCTAGATGGTCCCAACTATGGGGAACTTCAAAAGTTAGGTTTCAAAGACAAACCTCAGAAGTACTTGACCCAAATTGGAGGAGACCTGGCTGGCCTTTTTCAGAGGTTGACTTGGTTTTGAGCTCTTGAATTTTTTGGCGCTCAGCTTCTCTTTGCTTTTCGAGTCTTCGGATCCTCACGGCATCTTGGGCTGTGCCCACATATCCATCTCCCATGCCCGACATCTTTTCCTTTCTCTATGTTCACCTCCAAGCCCTCCTTCTCTTGTCCTACACTTCGAACTGATAGAAGACTTTCAAGATCAATAATCTCAATCAAAATGGTTCTCTTCAATAAAACAACTCCTACCCATATAACTATTAGACATCTGACATGTTGTACAAATATTTTTATAATTATTTTAATAACTAAAAAACCAAAATGCCATCAAAATTTCATCAGTGCCGTTGGGGTTTTCTTTTCTCCTTTTCGTTTTCTTTGGAATTTCCCAATCCGTTTCGTTAGGGCAAGAATGCAAAATTTATTAAGCGCACAAGATGAGAGACTCAACATCCCTAATTGCTACAAATTTGTGTGGAAAGTGTTCAATAAGACTGAAAAAAAATGTACAATCTCTGAAACAATCCAGTAAAGAATTATATAACCATAAACAAGGAAACTGGATTGCAAGTGAAAAAACTCGAGCAAAACGAACATAAATTAAATCGTAAATTAAAAAAATCAAAAATCAAAAGAAGATTAAATACCTGGGTGGGATTGGGAAAGAAGAAGATACGGAATTGAGGAAGAAGAAGACAAACCGATTACAGGGGAAAGGAATGAAGAAGTGAAAAGCTTGGGAGGACCCTAGCCTCCTTTATTTAAACGGTGTGTTCTAGTCTTAGAACACCTCTTTCTCCTTGCATGTTCTATAATCAGCTGGGCTTTATGATAATCGGCGAATTTTTTTATTATTTTAATTTTCTCAAATGGGCCAATATATTTGAAGATTATCCGATACATAAAAACTCTTTTATAATATCTATATATCTATATATATATATAAAGCAAAACACAGAGAATGGTAAAACATTCAAAATGTCAAAAATATCATTGGTTAATGCAAACATTAAGAATTGAAATTATTAATTAAATAATATGATAAACTCACACTTTTTCATATTTAAAAAATTAAAATTAGAAGAAAAATAATGGATCATATTTTTATGGAACACAACTATCCATTATCTTTTTTCATTTTAAAATAAATTTAAAATTAATAAAAAATAGCCACTCGTAGATGTGAAAGCGCGTGCGAGGCTAGTATTTTTAAATTGTTATATAACTAAGGGGAAATTATAGAAAAATAAGAGGAATAGAAAGACAAGAGAATTTGTTCTCTAAACTTGTTATCTTCTTCTTTGATAATCACCTATTTATAGGCTTACAATGATAGGAAGCTAACCCTCAAATTATGAGTTAAAGGCTACTAATTACATAGGTTAAAATATATCAAAAGGTGGAGGTAATGGATGTAATGGTGGTCATCCACATTCTATGTATTTATAACACTTCCCCTTGAATGTCCACCAGACATGGAGTATGCCTCGTTAAAAACTTTGCCAATAAAACCCAATGGGACAAAAATTGGTCGAAGGGAAAACAGTACATACCATATATAACATACAATTATGTGTATAGAACATGACATGCGTGTGACACTCCTAAAAACCTTCCCAAGAAAAACTAGTGATACAAAAACCTAGACGAAGGAAAAAGAGTACAATGTGTGAAGATCTTATGAATGACATGCTCCCCCTCATGCTAACAAAATATCTTTAAGCCATATTGTTGACCATCTTTCTAATGTCGTGTTGGCACCTTCCGCTGAATCAATCTTGCAATATTATTGGATACTCCCCTTGAAGAATTACTCCCGCTGATGTCTTTATACTTCTTTGATGATCCAACACAAATGATATTGATATCACATCCAACCTTCATGGAGTGATCTTTGGTAATGCTTGTATAAACCTGTTGTTGTAGCATCATTAGATGATCCATGTGTGTCGTCATTCATCTAATCCATGTTGAGATTAGAGTACTAAAAAAATATCTAGGCTATTTTCATAAACCTTTTACTGTATATCATAAACCTTTTACTGGATACAATGGCTTGAATAATTTCATATGCTCTCTAATATCAAAAACAATAAACTTATATTTATAAGGATAAGAGCATTGAAGCTTTATATGGTACAATAAGTCATTCATACATATTATTGTATGTTTTGAGAACAATTGCATATGATATTCTTCATGGGTTCTTCTTCATAAGTCTTTAAATATTTTTCAGAACTTTAAACATTTGAATGCGTTGCAACGTCTTTGAATTTGAATTCAATCAAGGTATTCACTGAGGAAATTTATTCATTTCAAGACGATTGAGTACTTGTACTGAGCTTCAGGCTTTTCACACATTCAAGATTTCTTTGTGCAATTTATATATTGCATGACACATTATATCTCTTAGGACTTGTTCCTTTGTATTTTTCTGGTAATTGCATCTGGCGAGATGTTTCAAACACTTCAAGAGTTCCAACAAAATTCTTCATATATATACTATAATGATGGTAAACCCATTTCCAGATTTTGGATTATTTATATAACCATTGACTAACATCAAAAGACCCCCTCAAGGTTTGGGGTCATTCTTAATATGGGTTATCGGGTTTTAATTTCATCATTTTACACCCCATAGTTTTCACATTTGGCCAATCTACATTGTCCGTCAAGTTCATCGTTAGATTTTCTGCTAAATAGGTAACGTGTCTATTGTGGTACCCACTTTGATGTTGATGTGTAAACAAAAATTAAAAAAAAATCTTTAAAAAAATTATTAAATTATATTTTTTTAAATAGAAAAAAATATTCCCCATTCTCTCTCACTCTCTCTCTCCCTGCCAGAACTTGAAAACCCCACACCCACCTATCCAACCTACCTCCCTCCCTTTCTCGCTCTGGCTCTCTCTCCCTCCCTTTCCCTCCCTCTCTCTACTTCGGTGATGGAGAATGGAAGCCGCTGTTGATTTCCTTTTGTGCGTTGGTGATGAGCTTGGAGAGGCAATAGGAGGGGATGGCGGCGAGGATAAAGATGGCAGCGTGCTGACGTTCGGATTAGGGAAGTCGAGATCCCATCTTTGTTTCTTCAGATTTTGATTTCTTCATTTGATAATCAGAACGATCTTGGACTTTTCAACTTAAAATTGATATTGGGAAAAGGTATTTGGTTTCAAATTTGATAGTGAAATTGGCTATAAAGCATTAAGATCCCATTGGTAGGATTTTGGTTAATTTTGATTCTGGGTATAGTAGGTTTAGGAGTTCTCTAAATTAGGGTTTAATGTTTTGTCAATTGGGGATTAGGCTCACTGTGAATAATGGGTTGATTTCTTTAGGTGGAACCAAAGAGAATGCCGTTGCCTGATTACATGGAGAAGGTTCAGAAAGATGCTAATGCTAATGCTAATATGAGAGCGGTCCTTGTGGATTGGTTGGTGGAGATTACAGAGGAATATAAGCTCCTGCCATACAGTCTTCATCTCTCTGTTTGTTATATCGATAAGTATCTATCGATCAATGTGGTCAATAAGCAGAAGCTTCAGCTACTAGGAGTTGCTTCAATGTTCATTGCATCGTAAGCTCACAAATCTTTGAATATGTCGTCTGATTGGTACAATTGTTTTTCTTCTGATGATGATGTGAAGTTACTATAAATATTATTCTTACATTTTCACGATTTCTTAATTTATAGGAAATATGAAGAGATTACTCCTCCAAATGTGGATGAGCTATGTGACATAGCAGAAAATGGGACCAAGAACAAAACTCTAGGACTCTCCAAAATCTCCCAAACCCCAAATATTTCGTCACTCCAAAATCTCCTTTTGTGGCCTTTGCTCTGCGCCCACTTTTTTGTCTTCCTCCATTTCTTCTCCTTCAAGCTTTGTACTCTTCCACAACCCGAAAACCCATAATACTAAGCATGCCCACATGTCTCTAGAACGACCCGAATCCAGATCCTCTCTTACGAACCTGACCAAGACACAGAAACAGTGAGAGGAAGAGAATGAGATAGTGAGTCGGAGAGGGGGCGGATATGTGGGTGGGGTTTTTATGGCTTCAATGGCGGTTGGGTGGGGAGGTGATCAGAGATGGGTCGGAGATGTGGGGAATAATTTTTTTTTTTTCTGTTTTAAAAAATCTAATTTAATAATATTTTAAATTTTATTTATTTATTTTTGTTTACACATTTGCATCAAAGTGGGTACCACAATTGCCGCATCATCAATTTAACAGAAAATCTAATGGTGAACTTGACGGACAGTGTAAATTGGCCGAATTTGAAAACTATGGGGTGTAAAATGATGAAATTAAAACTCAATGACCCATATTAAGAATGACCCCATACCTTGAGGGGGACTTGTGATGTTAGTCCTATATCCATTTTTATAAGAGATATTTTAACAACCCGGTCATAAATTAATAGTTAAATATTAAATTATTCAAGAAAAAGACAATTTTACCCTGGGAATATTTAAATGATTTTAGTATTGACATTTTTGTCCGGGAAGATTATGGTGAAATTGTAACATCTTCCGTTTCGAAAAAGTAATAAAATAATTAAAATAAGAGGAAATAAATTTACATGATAAAATAAATTGAAATAAACAATAAAATGATTTGAGTTAATTAAGGTTTTTGAAAATTTGTGGTGGGCTCAAATTCGAGTTATAGCGAGAGAGATACGATCAAAATTCATGTAGGGGCAAAATTGTAATTTTTCAAACATTGATTTTTTAAAAACCCTTCTCTCTCTTTCTCTCTCTCTCTCTCTCACCCCCGTCGCACATAGAGCCCCCTCCCCCGACTTGTTTTTGCAACCACTGCCTCCGGCCACTAGAGGCCACGACACCTGGAGCCAAACGAACCGCTCGCCTTGCCGTCACACCCCAATCCCTTTCCTCCGCAAAATCGGAAGAAAATCGCGTTGGTTTTGACAAAAAATTCTAGCCGCTCGTTCTCCCTCCTTCAACCACCGTTTCCGGCGAGTGAGGTATGGTTACCTCACCTATTTTCCGAGCTCTAGCTGATGGAAGTGTAGGATTTGATCAATTTCTAGCATAGATACCTCGATTTGTAACTTAGGTTTGGGCTGGTTTTCAATTTGAAATTCCGGCCACTCCGGTCATTTTTGGGGTAGGTCCAAGAACAAAAATGACTCCAATCGATGTCTTGAACCTAGGGTAGGAATCTTGGCCGGCAGTCTGGAGATTTTCCGCGTTGGAAATTTATCTAAGCACCCACACGCAGCCCACAGTCCAGCACATGGGCCATGTGGTGGTCCAGCATTAAATCATAAAATGATCCTTGTGTTGTCACGAGCGCGTAGATGTGCTCAGATGTCAATTCGGATATCGTTTGAACCTTCGAACGGATTACACATATTACGCGTTATCTTCGGGTTCGAGAGGTTTAACTGCTGGATCATCTCCAACTTATTATATGTTGATCTAGGTACTCCTAGGATTATGTAGGTTTTCGCGGATTGTGAATCGGAGTCCGGATATTTGAATTCAATAATTCGAAGTTTAATTAAACGATAATCGTCTTCATTCGTACGATCGTGATCAATCCGACGGTTTGATTTGGACCAAAATTGTAGGACGTGCTTAGTAAACCTTGTGGAACTCATAGGAACTTCCGACTTGTAAAACGGAGGTCGTGGGCCTTCGGGGCCTGGATGATCGAGTTAGGGAGTTTGACCCTCTATTGACCGTGAGTCTTCCCGAGGTAGTCCCACCCCTCGAATACTGTTAGAATAACTATATTGACGAATCTTGACCGTTATTTGAGTTATGTTGATTTTATGGGTTTATGAGATTATTTAAATTGTTTTATATTGTGGGGTTATCGGATGTTAACTATTAGGGGTGGGCACGATACGGGATGACACGGGATGGAGGTCATCCCGTGTAAATCCCGAATAGGAGAATCGGGACGGTATGACACGGGATGAGAGATTTTCAAAACACGTTCAAACCATACCGGCTCTAATCGGGATTGGGATGGTTCGATATCAAAACTGATACCGTTCACCTTAGGCTAAAATGTTGATTTTTTTTCTTCAGTTTTTGCAGCTGCCAAATAACTTCAGCTTTTGCAGCTGCCAAATACTTCTGGATCCGAATCAACTAGAGTTGGTGATGACGGAGTTGAGGACGAAGATGCATCTGTGATTGCATTCACAGGTAAGAAGAAGTCTTCCAAAAAGAAAGATAATAGTGTTATTACTCATCGGAGTGAAGAAACTAAGGTTGGGGCTGAAAATAAGAATGTAGTTGAACCAGAACAACCAAGTAAGGAAACTAGTAAAATTGAAGATGACGATGCTAAAGTTAACAAGAGTAAAGAGGTTCCAGAAACTTCAAAAAGTAAGAAAAAGAAGAAGAAAAATGGAAGGACTGCCTGGGGAAGAGGATGATTTGGATATGATTCTTGCTGAGCTAGGTGAGGGGTCTTTTGCATCTAAACCTCCTGCTGCTCCCATGCAAGGGGAGAAAGTTGAGATTCAACCTGATATAGGCGCCCGGTTTAATGGTCCAGGTGAAAAGGAAGGTGAAGAAGAGACTGTGGAGTCTCCTGCAGTGAAGAAGAAGAAAAAGAAGAACGGAGAGATGGGGGAGAGTTGAGAGAGAAAGAAAGAAAAGAAGAAGAGAGGAAGAAGGAAAAAGAATAAAGAAAGAGAGAGAGAGAGAGAAAGGAAAAAAGAATTAAAAAAGAGAGGGAGGATAATAAAAAAGAGAAAGACGAGAAAATAAGAAAAGAAAGGGAGGGGGAAATAATATTTTAATATTTATTATTTAATATTAATTAGTTACTGTACGGTACGGTATGACACCAAACGGGATCACATATCTGATATCGGTGTTGGTGCCAAACAGGAACGGGATGACACGGTTTCATCCCGTTTAAGCATCAACACCAAATGGGATGGCACGAAATTGACACGGTTTGGCACCCTTTCGGGAATGACTTCGGTATTTCGGTTTTGAGCATCGGAGTCAAGCTTCCTTTGTAAACCAGGAACCTGTAAAGCAAGCTCATTGTTAGGACTAATCTCATAGATACCAGCCTTACCTCTTGTATCTTTGTGTTGAGCATTGGATCCCAACATCTCAAATATGTCATATGACTCTTGAGCATTCTTTTTCTTTAAAGCTCCACATGCAGCATTATTGACAGTAGATTGACAAGTTTCGGTTAGTCCATCATAGAAAATTTGCATTTGCAAGTATAGAGGTAACCCATGATGTGGACATTGCATTAGAGTTCCTTTGAAACGCTCCCAGCATTCGTTGAATGGTTCTCCATCATGTTGTGAGAAGTTGAAAATCTTGGACATCAAGGTGGCTGTCTTTTGGGCGGAGAAAAACTTCTCCAAGAACTTCTTAGCAACAGCATCCCAAGTGGTTAGTGATCCAGGGGCTAACGACATCAACCAAGTCTTTGCTCTATCCTTCAAAGTGTAAGGGAATACCTCATCCTCAGATTTGCTTCAGATACATCCTTCAAAGGCAAAGTACAAACAACAGTATAAAATTCTTTAATGTGAGCCAAAGGATCTTCATTAGGTAAACCATAAAAAGAAGGAAGCATTTGAAAGTGAGAAGATTTAAGTTCATAGTTTCTAGCTTCTGTGGACAACAAGATGCATGAAGGTGAATTTGGTATGATTGGTTGAGCAAGATCCTCCAAAGCACGTTGGTCATTAGCTGCCATCTTTTCTTCTTCCTCTTCTTCTTCTTGATCTGAGTTAAAGATGTTGAACAGAGAGTACTCTTCTGAGCTTGCTGAATTGGAGGTTTCGGCTTCTAAGGGATTGAGAATGGATTCAATGGCTGCCTCCCTTGCTTTAACAAGCCTTTGTTCAAGTTGAGCCAGTGATGGTTGTTGTGTACCACGGATTGGTTGGATCCTAATGGTTCCGGATTGAGAGTGTTTCTTGACCGCTGATACAACTTGTTCAAGCAATGGTTTGCTCGACATGCAATACCTGAAAACAAAGAAAAACTAAAGAAAGTAAGCAATAGTAACAAGACTCTTAATCAAGTCCCCGCAACGGCGCCATTTTCTTGTTGGACAGATTTTACTCTATCTATTTCTCGCAAGTGCACGAACCAATTATAGTATAGGAATGCAAGCACGAGGTCGTTCCAGAGAGACTTGGATGAAAGACACTTAATACTACTACTTAGACTCACAAGTAACCCTAAGACTAAACAGAATTTAAATGAAGTTGTTTTGAGTTTGTTGGAATGAAACTGCAAAAAGGGAATGCAAAGTAGCAAGTGACCAGCAAGTAGATGTTTTAGAAAGTTGAGAGACAAAGGAGACAAGCACTAGGGTTTCAACTTCACCATGACAATCCAATTTCAAGCTACAAGTTAACAATCACCTAAGTTGATTACAATTTCTGGAGTTCGTTCTTTCTTATGTATGATTATCCATATGGTGTTTGGTTTTAATCAAGTACTCAGAAAACACAACTTAGCTATGGTGTTTAGTCTAAGTTATGAATCTGAATCCATTAAGCTTAAGAAGAACACAAAGGAACCAAGTACACATTTAAACATGGTGTTTATCCTAAATGCATTACTCACTCATTCACTAATCGGTTCAAGAGTCATATGGTGTTTATGTAAACTTGAACTAGATAACCAACATACATGTGTTCATAGTGGCCAGTTATTTAAACATGCATAAAGATTCAACTAAGAACAAGTGAATGAGACCAGAAAATTAGAAGTAATCAACAAAGGGTAACATTAACTTGAAAACATGAAATTGTCTTGTCAGGTTACATTGAAACCCTAGTTATGGTGATTAGTTACACTCCATTAATGGAAAATACATTTGAATCATAAATAACATGGAGAGAGTAAGAAAAACCCGTGAAGAACAAATTATGTTGTTGAAGAGCTTCTCACAACTTCCACCATGTATGCTGCAACGAGAGATGAAGAGTGGTGTAGATGGTGTGGATTGTGTTTGGGAATTGATGGGATGGTGGAGGATGGAGTGATCTGGGAGAGTGTATGAAGCTGTGGTTGATGAAGGTTTGAGAGGGGATGGTACTGGGATGAGTGGTCTGTGAGGAATTGGAAGAGAGGGATTGTGAATTCCAGGATTTTGTGTGTGTTATGAATGTGGAATGGAAGTGATATTTATAGGGAGAAGGAAAGGGGATATCTTTATTAATTATGGCTAATGCATACAACACTTGTATTAGAAAATCAGAAATGGTTGTTGCACTTCACCAATAAATCCCACCAGCAGCCCTAGCTCATCATCATGTCAGCATGACCAAGCTTCCAACCAGAAACAATAGCTCATGCCTAGCTCACCATGACCAAGCATCCAATGAGCTCATCTCGCAAGTCAGCATGATGAACAATCTCGGATGAACAAGAAGATAAGTCCAAAATCAATTTCTAACTCAGTCTCCAGTTTTTGCACGTTTTTGCTCCATTTTGCTTCAAATGCCTCAAGTGGTACCTAGAGCCCAATGACTGAATAACTGTTAAGCTCATAATTTCATACATATACGCACCCTATTTACTTACTCATTTTGCTTAGTTTCTTAGAATTTTGAGTTATTTTGCCTCTCTTTGTGTGTTTTGTAGGCCAATAGAGCAAGAGAGCATAATTCATGCAATTAAAGCATGTTAAGGCCAATGAAGCAATATGCTGCAAAAACGTGCAAGAGCTGGAGACTGAGGTAGATGTTCATTTCAGCGTTATCTTCTTCATCCAAGCTTGGATTGGGCCAATACTTGTGTGGTTGGATCAGAGACATTCTGAACTTCACAATGGACATCTTAAAGTTGTCATTTGATTCAGCCAAGCCCAATTCGTAAGCCCATGAAAATACACATCATGCTGACATAAGGATGAGCTGATGGATGCTTGGTCATGGTGAGCTAGGCATGAGGTATTGGTTTCCTGGATGGATGCTTGGTCATGCTGACATAATGATGAGCTATGGCTGCTGGTGGGATTTATTGGTGAAGTGCAACAACCATTTCTGATTATCTAATGCAAGTGTGTTAGGTGAAATTTGTGTGGTTGGTGAATTTAATTGTATAATCTGATTCACCTAACCCTTGTGCCTATAAATAGGGAGTCTCTAGAGAGCTTAGGGAGCCAGAATTTCATTCCATAATTTACACTTCCATTGTACACAAAGAGAGGGAAAGTTGAGAGTCACAAAGGGAGAGAAGGGAGAAGGCAGCAGCTGGGAGGCTTTGGCCTCCTAGCAGCCATGGAGATGAATCTTTTCAATCTCTAGCATGCTGCCCTTATCTTCTTCTCTCTCCCTTTGTCTTTTATTTTCTTCTTGTATTTCCTATGTTTACTTTGTTTTTCTGTTATTAGTTGTAATAAACATCTTGCTAGTCTTGTATCATGGTTTGAGTTTATAAAGTTTGATTTCATTCACGAATTCTTCTTCACTAATTTAATGGAGCTGTTTTTGCATCCTTTGATTGATCACCTGAGGTTTTATGCATTTTGCTCTTGTTGGGAAGGTTTGGGGATCATCTTCATTCCATCCATTAGCAACTCATGTGATTTGGTTTCTAGGTCTCCTAATGTAAACACCATGCTTGGGGTCCTTGTGATGTTCAATGCAATTTGATCCAAACACCATGGACTTATTTGTGAGCATCTTCATGAGTGAATCAATTTGTTTACTTGCTGCCATAACATGATTAGAACAATTAGGGTGGATTCTAAAACAACACCATCTTGTCTTAGTTACTTTCTTTCTTCTTGTTTTGTTTCTCTTGTTTCTATTTCTGTTTTGTGTAGGAAAACTGAGTTGGATCATTCAATCACCAATCCCTGTGGAATCGACCTCGCACTTACATATGCTAAACTACCAACGGCTCGTGCACTTGCGAGTATCACAAGTTGAGGATGTAGCTGAATCCATTTTGGTGCAGCTAAATCTACGCAACAATAACAAACACAAAATGGATAAAAAGCACAAGTTTTATTTAAAAACATAACCAAACAATAGGGTAGATTGATACAAAATGATTTCAGAATTATGCATTGATCAATACCCCAAACCTATATTTTGCTGGTCCTCAAGCAAAACTAAAACTTCAACATCACAAAACAACACACAAAACGAAACTTATTACACCATTTTTGTAGATGACACGATTGCATTGAGCATATGCAATAAGCCTTTGAACCTCTAGGTGTCCCTAGTAGGAGGAGTTGTGTCTCCTGAGGGTTTACAGTGATGACTCCCACAAACATCAACAAATTCTGCAAGACAACTAATAGTTAAAGAATCACTTTTAAACAAACTAAGGAAAACCAATGAATGCACAATCACACTTTCAAAACTAATGGTATGCCACTTCAGATCTTCACACCAGGGTGTATAGTGTATTGCCACTGCAAAAAAAATTCCAGGATTGAAGTCACTATACTCAAATACATAGATAGAAATCGCCTCAACTCTAGGTCTCACGGGTATCGCTGAAATCTTCACAAAGAACCTAGGGTTTAGTTTCTCAACAAGCATATGTGAGTGACGTTATGTAAAGGGAAGCAAGATTTCACATATGAAATAATCATAAAACAAAAGCACGATTTCTGGAAATAAGATCTCATGAAAGGAAATCAAATGCTAAGAACATAGAAAGAATACATTGCATACCAGGCACTCATGAACTGGACTTCCCCAAAGATCAGTTAGGTCTTAATCAAGCTTGTAATGTCAGGCTGAGGGAAGGGGTTATGAAAAGAAGGGAAATGAAAACTAAGAACTCAAGAACATGCCAAGAGTGCTCCTTCTTGCTGCAAGGTAAATGGCTACATTATGTGAATCTTCAAGGCAATGACTTGTGCTCCATTGAACTGAATTTGAACTTTGATCAAGAACTGGCCCTCTTTTGCTTTGTTAATTTTTTTTTTTTAAACGAATTTGGCCCTCTTTTGCTTTTCTCCTTGAATTGCACTAACACACTGATTCTCTCCATTTTCTTGGTATAACGCCCATCCTTGCTTCTTTATTTTGTTGAGATCTTGACATGTTCTCCAGTTATAGGGTATGGCTAAACAAGGGATGGTATCTTAGATTAAGATACAAGGGTAGGAGTAATGTGGGTGATGAAAGAAAGGCTTAAGTGTTTGGATGCAAAATTGGGTAAAGGAAGCACACAACAGGGAGGGATATCAAAGCCTTTTAGTGACTTAAACACACATAGCCTACATCATATCAATGGGTACATCCTTTCCACAAATGTCAGCAAGCAACATAGTATCTGCAAAAGATCAAATAGTTCTTAGTATTCGATGAATATAATGAGATCAAGATAAAGGAATCTGGGAAGTTGTAAGAGTAGAAACAAATAAAACCCTCTCAAGGAATGGAATAGGCTCAAATTAGCTCACTAGGGTAGTCTCCACAATTCTTCTAAAGATATCTGAGTATGGCATCTTCTGGACCGAAATTTTAATTGCATGACAGTGTGTATGGTAGAAATTCTGATGCAAACACTTCAGTGGCAACACACTAGCAAAGAATTAGTGATAATGACATTGCATATACATCTTCATTAGTAAGCAAAAAGAAATCTTTCACTAAGACTCAGAAATTCAACAACAAACTCAAAAATTCAACAAGTTTCATCCCACACCCAAACCTGAATGAAACATTGTCCTCAATGTTTTAAAAGAAAGGAAAAAAAATGCAAAAACATACTAGACATAAAATGCACGAAAAGGAAACAACTCTAACTAAAATAAAAACAACATAACCTGGTATTGCAAGCAGTTAGGGTGTGGTGAACTCAAGGGAGTCCACAGCTTGTGTTTCCACAACATCATCCAAGTATTGTTTCAATCGCTGCCCATTCACCTTGAAAGTTGTCCTGTCCCCTTAGGTTCTCAATCTCAACAGCTCCATGAGGGAAAACTTGAAGCACCTTGAATGGCCCCAGCCATCTAGATTTCAATTTACCTAGAAAGAGACGCAAACGTGAGTCATATAACAAAACTTTCATACCTGTTTTGAATTCTTTCCTAGAGGATGGCCTTGTCATGATAGCGTTTGGTCCTCTCTTTGTAGATTTTTGCATTCTCATAAGCTTCGTTCCTTAGCTCCTCCAATTCATTGATCTGCAATTTTCTAACATTCCCAGCTTCCTTGAGATCAAAATTGAACTTTTTAATTGCCCAATATGCTCTGTGCTCAAGTTCCATTGGTAGGTGACAAGCCTTTCCAAACACAAGTCGATAAGGGCTCATCCCAATCGGGGTCTTATAGCTGTCCTATATGCCCAAAGTGCATCATTGAGTCGCAGTGCCCAACCTTTTCCAGTCGGATTGAAGTTTCTCCAAATATTCTTGATCTCTCTATTGCTGATCTCAACTTGTCCAGGAAGTTTGGGGATGATATGGAGTTGACACTCTATGTGTGATATTGTACTTTCTCATTAAGGCCTCAAATGGTTTGTTACAGAAGTGGCTGCCACCATCACTAATGACAGCCCTAGGAGTTCCAAACCTAGTGAAAATCACATCTCTCAGGAATTTCAGGACAACTCTATGATCATTAGTCCTTGTAGCCAATGCCTCCACCCATTTGGATACATAATCTACAGCAACAAGAATGTAAGTATAACCCAAAAGAGGAAGGAAAAGGTCCCATGAAATCTATACCCCCTATGTCAAACAGCTCCACCACCAAAATGTTGTTCAGTGGCATCATATTGCTCCGGCTTATGTTTCCCATTCTTTGACACCTATCACATTTAGAACAGAAATAAAATGCATCTTTAAAAGAGAGGGCCAAAAGAAACCAGATTGAAGAACCTTAGCTGCTGTTTTCTTGGCACCAAAATGACCTCCACATGCAAATTCATGACTAAACTTCAGGATGCTTTGCCGCTCATTGTTGGGATACACCTCCTTATGATTTGGTCGGGGCCATATTTGAACGAATATGGATCATCCCAGAAGTAATGTTTGGCTTGTGGCAAGGAACTTCTTTCTTTCCTGAAAAGTTAGATCATCTCTCAAAACACCACTAGCAAGATAATTAACAAGATCAACATACCATGGTTCTTGATCATGAATGGCCAATAGCTGTTCATTGGAAAGATTCATTGAGGGGAGGACATCCTCAAACTTGTGGTTACCATCGATGAGACGAGAGAGATGATCAACAACAACATTCTCACACCCTTTCTTATCTCCCGGATTTCTAAATCAAATTCTTGCAAAGCAATACCCATCGAAGCAAGCGTGGCTTAGCATCCTTCTTGGTTAACAAGTACCTAAGTGCTGTATGGTCAGAATATACAATCACTTTAGAACCAACAAGATATGAACGAAACTTCTCTAAAGCAAAAATTACAGCAAGCAACTCCTTTTTAGTTGTTGAGTAATTGAGCTGAGCATCATTTAATGTTCGGCTTGCGTAATAGATGACATGAGGGAGCTTATTCACTCTTTGACCTAAAACTGCACCAAGAGCATAGTCAGAAGCATCACACATTAATTCGAAAGGTAAAGACCAATCTGGTGCCTTGATAATTGGAGTTGATGTTAGTTCAAGTTTCAAAGAGTTAAATGCATCTAAACAATCTTTATCAAAGTTGAAAACAGAATCTTTAGCCAAAAGATTGCATAGAGGACGAGTGATTTTGGAGAAATCTCTAATAAAAACGACGATAAAAACCTGCATGCCTGAGAAACTCCTCACACCTTTCACTGAAGTAGGGGGTGGTAGATTAGAAATCAAATCAATCTTTGCTTTGTCTACCTCAATACCTTTGCTGGAAATGGCATGGCCTAACACAATACCTTGCTTCACCATGAAGTGACATTTCTCCAAATTCAAAATTCAGATTAGTTTCCTGACATCTTTTAAGCACTAATGACAAGTGGTTAAGACAATCATCAAAAGAGGATCCAAAAACTGAAAAGTCATCCATAAATACCTCAATGAACCTCTCTATCATGTCTGAAAAGATAGCCATCATGCATCGTTGGAAGGTAGCTGCGCATTGCATAAACCAAATGGCATTCGTCTATACGCAAAGGTTCCAAAGGGGCACGTGAATGTTGTCTTCTCTTGATCCTCAGGGGCTATTGCAATTTGATTGTAACCTGAAAAACCATCAAGGAAACAATAATGTGAGTGACCAGCTAGCCTTTCAAGCATTTGATCAATAAAAGGCAAAGGAAAGTGATCCTTTCTAGTGGCAGTGTTTAGCTTCCGAGAATCAATGCACACTCTCCATCCTGTGATTGGTCTTGTTGGCACCAGCTCATTGTCCTCATTCTTGACCACTGTGATGCCTGACTTCTTTGGGACAACTTGGATATGACTCACCCATTTGCTATCTAAGATAGGATAAATGATTCCTACATCAAGTAATTTGAGTATTTCAGTTCTTACAACATCCTTCATATGTGGGTTGAGTCTCCTCTGGGGCTCACGAGTTGGCTTGGCATCCTCCATCAAAATTCGATGCATGCACATTGCAGGGCTTATTCCCTTGATATCTGCAATGGTCCATCCGATGGCATTCTTGTGCTCTCTCAAACTGTGATCAACTTATCCTCTTCTAATGGTGAAAGGTCAGAAGCTATAATGATGGGAAGGGTTTCTGTCTCACCAAGATAAACATATTTAAGGTGTTGTGGAAGAGGTTTTAGCTCAAGTTTAGGTGGCTTGACAATGGAGGGAACTAGTTTAGTGGTGGAGGTTTAAGAGGCTCAACAATGGGTGAAATGGAAGAATTGAATGGTTTCAAAACCTCAAGGGCAGCTGCCACTTCAATGAACTCATTTTTATTCAGAGATCACCTAAAGGTTGTGTCAACACAATTTCTAAAGCATCATCTGATTGTGCCTGCACAAATTTGGACAAAACCAGGGAATCCAAACTATCAATTGAAAAGCAATCAAGTGAATTAGAAGGATGAGTTAAGGATTCAAACACTTTGAATTCTATGGTTTGGCCAAGGACTGTCATTTTCAGAATGCCATTTTTCACATCAATAAGAGTGTTTGCTGTGGCCATGAATGGTCTTCCAAGCAAGATAGGCAGCTCACGGTCATGAATGGGTGCATCTTCCATGTCTAACACTACAAAATCAGCAGGCAATATTAGCTTATCAACTTGAACCAAAATATCTTCAACTATACCTCTAGGATATTTCACGAGCGATCAGCAAGTTGTAAGCTCGAGTGTGGTGGATTTTAGCCTTCCCAAACCTAGTTGCAGGTACACTGAATAAGGCATTAGATTGATACTTGCACCTAAATCCAACATGGCTTTCTCCACTCGTTTATCTCCAATGGTTATGCCGATGGTAAACCCCTGATCCTTGAGCTTAGGAGGAAGTTTTCTTTGAAGGACAGCACTCACATTTTCAGACACCAACACCTTCTCATGAGGGCTATACCTTCTCTTGTGTGAGTTCAACTCCTTAAAAAATTTAGCATAAGTTGGCATATTCCTGATCATATCAAGTAAAGGCAAGTTAACATTGACTTTACTAAGTATATCATAAATTTCAGGAAATGACTTATCCTGTTGCTTTTGGCAAGACGTCCAGGGAAAGGAATTGGTGGCACATAAGGGTTCTCGGCCTTGTGCAATGTAGGTGAACTTGTTGACGTGCCAATGAGAATTTCTTCTTTTGGTGTCGTCTCTTCCTTGTCTTCATCACCTGCATTCACAACATCATGATTAGTAACTTCTTTGCCAACTTTATTATCAATAACCTTACCACTTCTAGAACTGAGATTGCTTTAGCTTGCTCATGATGGTTGGGATTCACATTTGGCTTGGTGAGGGAACTTTCCAGGTTTCTTTGGTTCAAACTATCTGCAATTTGCCCTAATTGAATTTCCATTTTGGTCAAGGCGGAGAATGTTGTTGAAGAGCACCATTAGTAGTTTGCTGGAATTGCAAAGTATTTTGAGCCAACAACTTAACTTGTGTCCTCCAATGAACTTGGTTTTGGTTGGAATGATGAACTCGCTTGATTTTGATTTTGATTGTTGCTCCAAGAGAAATTTGGGTGATTCCTCCAACCAGGATTATAAAGTGTTCGAGAAGGGATCATTTCTTGGCCTTTGGTTGTAAGAATTCATCATGTGGGCTTGTTCTTGGACAAACTCAGGATAAGCATTACTAGCTGAACACATGTGAGTTGGGTGTCCTTGAACATTGCAAATAGCACAAACTTCAACTTGAGGCGCTTTAGGTACCATATTGAGCACAGAGTCAAGCTTCCTTTGTAAACCAGGAACCTGTAAAGCAAGCTCATTGTTAGAACTAATCTCATAGATACCAGCCTTACCTCTTGTATCTTTGTGTTGAGCATTGGATCCCAACATCTCAAATATGTCATATGACTCTTGAGCATTCTTTCTTTAAAGCTCCACCTGCAGCATTATCGACAGTAGATTGACAAGTTTCGATTAGTCCATCATAGAAAATTTGCATTTGCAAGTATAGAGGTAACCCATGATGTGGACATTGCATTAGAGTTCCTTTGAAACGCTCCCAGCATTGCGCCTGAATGGTTCTCCATCATGTTGTGAGAAGTTGAAAATCTTGGACCTCAAGGTGGCTGTCTTTTGGGCGGAGAAAAACTTCTCCAAGAACTTCTTAGCAACAGCATCCGAAGTGGTTAGTGATCCAGGGGCTAACGACATCAACCAAGTCTTTGCTCTATCCTTCAAAGTGTAAGGGAAAACCCTCATCCTCAGAGGTTTGCTTCAGATACATCCTTCAAAGGCAAAGTACAAACAACAGGATAAAATTCTTTAATGTGAGTCAAAGGATCTTCATTAGGTAAACCATAAAAGAAGGAAGCATTTGAAAGTGAGAAGATTTAAGTTCATAGTTTCTAGCTTCTGTGGACAGCAAGATGCATGAAGGTGAATTTGGTATGATCTGGTTGAGCAAGATCCTCCAAAGCACGTTGGTCATTAGCTCCCATCTTTTCTTCTTCCTCTTCTTCTTCTTGATCTGAGTTAAAGATGTTGAAGAGAGTACTCTTCTGAGCTTGCTGAATTGGAGGTTTCGGCTTCTAAGGGATTGAGAATGGATTCAATGGCTGCCTCCCTTGCTTTAACAAGCCTTTGTTCAAGTCTAGCCAGTGATGGTTGTTGTGTACCACGGATTGGTTGGATCCTGAATGGTTCCGGATTTGAGAGTGTTCTTGACCGCCTCATACAACTTGTTCAAGCAATGGTTTGCTCTACATGCAATACCTGAAAACAAAGAAAAACTAAAGAAAGTAAGCAATAGTAACAAGACTCTTAATCAAGTCCCCGGCCTGCGGCGCCATTTTCTTGTTGGACAGATTTTACTCTATCTATTTCTCGCAAGTGCACGAACCAATTATAGTATAGGAATGCAAGCACGAGGTCGTTCCAGAGAGACTTGGATGAAAGACACTTAATACTACTACTTAGACTCACAAGTAACCCTAAGACTAAACAGAATTTAATGAAGTTGTTTTGAGTTTGTTGGAATGAAACTGCAAAAAGGGAATGCAAAGTAGCAAGTGACCAGCAAGTAGATGTTTTAGAAAGTTGAGAGACAAAGGAGACAAGCACTAGGGTTTCAACTTCACCATGACAATCCAATTTCAAGCTACAAGTTAACAATCACCTAAGTTGATTACAATTTCTGGAGTTTGTTCTTTCTTATGTATGATTATCCATATGGTGTTTGGTTTTAATCAAGTACTTAGAAAACACAACTTAGCTATGGTGTTTAGTCTAAGTTATGAATCTGAATCCATTAAGCTTAAGAAGAACACAAAGGAACCAAGTACACATTTAAACATGGTGTTTATCCTAAATGCATTACTCACTCATTCACTAATCGGTTCAAGAGTCATATGGTGTTTATGTAAACTTGAACTAGATAACCAACATACATGTGTTCATAGTGGCCAGTTATTTAAACATGCATAAAGATTCAACTAAGAACAAGTGAATGAGACCAGAAAATTAGAAGTAATCAACAAAGGGTAACATTAACTTGAAAACATGAAATTGCCTTGTCAGGTTACATTGAAACCCTAGTTATGGTGATTAGTTACACTCCATTAATGGAAAATACATTTGAATCATAAATAACATGGAGAGAGTAAGAAAAACCCGTGAAGAACAAATTATGTTGTTGAAGAGCTTCTCACAACTTCCACCATGTATGCTGCAACCAGGATGAAGAGTGGTGTAGATGGTGTGGATTGTGTTTGGGAATTGATGGGATGGTGGAGGATGGAGTGATCTTGGAGAGTGTATGAGGCTGTGGTTGATGAAGGTTTGAGAGGGGATGGTGCTGGGATGAGTGGTCTGCTAGGAATTGGAAGAGAGGGATTGTGAATTCCAGGATTTTGTGTGTGTTATGAATGTGGAATGGAAGTGATATTTATAGGGAGAAGGAAAGGGATATCTGAATTAATTATGGCTAATGCATACAACACTTGTACTAGAAAATCAGAAATGGTTGTTGCACTTCACCAATAAATCCCACCAGCAGCCCTAGCTCATCATCATGTTAGCATGACCAAGCTTCCAACCAGAAACAATAGCTCATGCCTAGCTCACCATGACCAAGCATCCAATGAACTCATCTGCAAGTCAGCTGTGATGAACAACTTCTTGGGCTTACGAATTGGGCCTGGCTGAATCAAATGACGACTTTGAGATGTCCATTGTGAAGTTCAGAATGTCTCTGATCCAACCACACAAGTATTGGCCCAATCCAAGTCCCGATGAAGAGAGATAAGTCCAAAATGAATTTGTAACTCAGTTTCCAGCTTTTGCACGTTTTGCTCCATTTTGCTTCAAATGCCTCAAGTGGTACCTAGAGCTCAATGAACTGAATAACAAACACAAAATGGATTAAAGCACAAGTTTTATTTTAAAACATAACCAAACAATAGGGTAGATTTATACAAAATGATTCAGAATTATGCATTGATTAGTCATTTATGATAATGCCCACGACTTTCGGGGACACCTAAACCGTGTAGTGAGAGGATATGTATTCTGGCTTCTACTACATGTCCCCCAAATTCTGCGAGGAATGCGGCTTAGGCTAACTAATAGTCCCCTGAGTCTTGCGAGGAAGGCGGCTCGGGTTAACTTTGTGTTCCTAAGGCTTGCGAGGAATGCAGATTGGATTGACTTTGTGTTTTCAAGGCCTCGAGGATATAATAGACAAATATTTGGAATCTGACTGAATATTCTAGAATTGATGGAATAGTTAAGGAAAGGTTAAAAGTGTCTTTGGAGTTTGTTTGGTTATTTTGATATATACATATATATAGTTTAAGCTAGTATTATATAAATCAATTTATGAATTAGAGGAAGTTCAGTGAGTGGCTCATTTATGTTCTAGAGTATCAAATGGTTTGAGAATTGGGAAAGTTGGAAAGTGTACTCTAGAGTTTGTGAATAAGATTGAGCATATCACTAATATGAGAACTCGGATTGATTTGTAATCACAATAGAAATAATAAATGACATGATATACAAGGGCAATAGTAAAAGAGGAAGAACTACGTGTGGCTCTATCCTTAATAAGGGTACGTAGGCAGCCTAGGGTCCCACCCAGGTGCAGCTGCGAGCAAAAGATATTTAGGGAACTTTAATTTAGTCGTTGGTTGTTAAGTGTGGTTGGGGTCAAGATAGTTTTGAAACTTATTTTTGGACTGTTGTATGATTTGGGGGCCAAGTGCTTAAATTCTTGTGATTGTGTTGGGTTGTTAAACATCGTACAATCGGAAATTTGAGAAGTTATTTTATGTTAACTATAGTGGATATGCACGATTTAGTTTGAGTTCATTGATTGCTCTGTTAAATATCATTATCCGATTTAAAAGTTTTATTGGTGGTTTTGTTTAGAATTATTGAAGGCCAGATGCTTAGTTGTAAAATGTTTGAAGGTTAACTTGTGCATGCTGCTAGTTGTGGATATTAATTGTATTTTAACAAGTTGAATTTTTTGGGAAAAGTCCAAGTTACAGGGAGACTCTGCGATTTTTGGCATAAGTCAAACCCTAAAAGAAATTGTGGTTTTTTATTAGAAGAACATTTTGGTCAAGTGTACTTGGCGGCCACTCGTCGGTTCATTTTTACACATGATTTATCATGTTATTCACCTAACATTTTGAGTTAGTTCTTGAACATTTTGTAGCTTGTTTTTTTTGTGTTTTCATAGATTTTACCTTGGTTAGAATGAAAATGAAATCAAAGTGCTTTATTGGTTATAAATTCTGTTTTTGTTCATTTTAGTAAGTCAACTTCTTGGCCTTGGATCAGTATGCTTGGGTGCTCCAATGAGGTGAACCTCTTCATGAAACTTGTTCCAATGGATATTTACTACAATATATCCAAATTTGAGCTCCACTGGACAAGTATAGCCTTTCCATCTGATCCAGCATGTTACCACAGCTCTAAAATCTGTTTTGGGCCAACTTTCACCTCCACTTGATGGCATCTTATTTCTACTTGTTACCATGCTATTTGGTAACAATAAATTACTTTTATTAAGTGGGATTTTCTGAGACAAAGAGCATATTTGTGAAGACAAAGATACATCATGGCAAAGGGGACAAGGAAGAGACAAATGTTAAAGTGCCATGTTGGAAAGGAGAGGGAGAAGAGTAAAGAATGATGAGAGGCATTTTGCTTCAGCCTTTGAACGTGGGAATTGAATTGGCAGATCACTTTGGAGCTGGAGATTAGGTTTTAAGTTAGAGAGAGAGCTTGACAAGGCAAAAGGCTTTGGCAAAAGAATGTGCATACATGTGAAGCAACAAGAAAGGAAAGAAAAGTAATGAAGTCAATTCCAGTCTATGTTCGGCAGTCAGCTTGCAAGTCCCAAAACGTACACTTGTACTACTCAGATGGGAATACATTCTTCATAAAGGTTGTTCCAATGGGTGTCTGTTATGACATATCCAAATTTTAGCCCCATTGGATACATATTGTAACCTCAGGCCTTCCTACACCAAGCCTGGTTCAGAAGAATCCGTTTTTTTCAGCAACCAAAAGAAAACCACATGGGTTGGCAGCAAAACTGAACACATTTGAATACCCATGTGAAGAAAGCTTGAGGTGCAGCATCAAAAGAAGTTGGGATGGAATCCATTCCAACCACACTAACATGGGCAAGTGGAAGTGAGAGCTATGCATTGTATTAAAAGATGAAGGATGGTGTTGGTATTCATCATGATATTCCTCCCTCTTAGCCCTATAAATAGAGAAATCTTCAAGTTTCAAAACACACCCTCAAGGGGGGGAGCTCTCAAACACTTCTCTAGAGCTCCCCTCTCTTCTCTCCCTCAAATTCTCTTAGTTTCTCTTTCTAGTTTTCAATTGTTGTAATGAAATCTTTGTGCTGAAATTCTCCTTAAGTTTTTCTTAGTTGCACTTTACTTTTCATTGTTATGTAAATTCTTTTCTTTCGTTTCAAGTTTGATTAGTTTCGAAGTTTCAATTATGGTTTTTGTTCTTATTCATTATGCTTATAAGTTAATATGCTAGTTTGAATGATTGATCACCATTTAGGCTTGCATGTTAGCTATTTTGGTTTGAATTAAGAGTAGACATCATGCTTTAATTTAAATTGAACTATGAATAGGAAGAGTATGTATGGACATTCGACAATAGGGATTAGAACATGCTTGGTTGTTTAAATTGTTCTTCTATGCTTAATGG
Source organism: Prunus fruticosa (assembly GCA_018703695.1). Taxonomy (NCBI): domain Eukaryota; kingdom Viridiplantae; phylum Streptophyta; class Magnoliopsida; order Rosales; family Rosaceae; genus Prunus; species Prunus fruticosa. The sequence goes on along the minus strand of CM031923.1, from coordinate 412,658 downwards.
GTTCCTAATGCTTAATTTTAGGTTAGACAACAAATGATCAAATTAGGGAATTAGGAACACAAGGTTAGGACCAAACACCATGGCTTAATCATACTTTAGCTAGAATCAATCCGTTAATCTAATTGAACTTGGGAACTTATCTGCTCTGAGTTATTTTCTTTTTTCTCTCCTTTCTTGTTTTATTTATTTTCTTTCTTGTTTTTTTATTTTTGTGTAGGAAAACTGAATTGGGCTATTCAATCACCAATCCCTGTGGGAATCCACCTTCGCACTTGTATATGCTATACTACCGAACGGCTCGTGCACTTGTGAGTATCACAAGTTGAGGATGCAGCTTAATTTTACGCAACAAATTTACACATGATTCATCATGTTATTTACCTAACATTTTGAGTTAGTTCTTTACATTTTGTAGCTTGTTTTTTTTTTTTTTTTGTGTTTTCATAGATTTTACCTTAGTTAGAATGAAAATGAAATCAAAGTGCTTTATTAGTTATAAATTCTGTTTTTATTCATTTTTGTAGGTCAACTTCTTGGCCTTGGACCAGCATGCTCCGGTTGCTAGATGAGATGAAGATCTTCATGAAACCTGTTCCAATGGATGTTGACTACAATATATCCAAATTTGAGCTCCATTGGACAAATATAGCCTTTCCATATGATCCAGCATGTTACCACAGCTCTAGTATCACAAGTCGAGGATGAGCTGAATCCATTTTGGTGCAGTTGAATCGACGCAACAAGTTTACACATGATTTATCATGTTATTCACCTAACATTTTGAGTTAGTTTTTGACATTTTGTAGCTTGTTTTTTTTTTTTTTTTGGTGTTTTCATAGATTTTACCTTAGTTAGAATGAAAATGAAATCAAAGTGCTTTATTGGTTATAAATTCTATTTTTGTTCATTTTCGTAGGTCAACTTCTTGCCTTGACCAGCATGCTCGGGTGCTCGGAATAAGGTGAAGATCTTCATGAAACGTGTTCCAATGGATGTTGACTACAACATATCCAAATTTGAGATACATTGGATAAATATAGCCTTTCCATCTGATCCATCATGTTACCATAGCTCTAAAATCTGCCTTAGGCCAGCTTTCACCTCCACTTGATGGCATCTTATTTCTCACTTGTTATCATGCCATTTGGTAACAATAAATACTTTTTATTAAGTGGGATTTTCTGAGACAAAGAGCATATTTGTGAAGACAAAGATACATTATGGCAAAGGGGACAAGGAAGAGACAAAGGTTAAAGTGCCATGTTGGAAAGGAGAGGGAGAAGAATGAGGAATGATGAGAGGCATTTTCTTCAGCCTTTGAACGTCGGAATTGAATTTGCAGATCACTTTGGAGCTGGAGATTAGGTTTTAAGTTAGAGAGAGCTTGACAAGGCAAAAGGCTTTGGCAAAAGAATGTGCATACATGTGAAGCAACAAGAAAGGAAAGAAAAGTAATGAAGTCAATTCCAGTCTATGTTCGGCAGTCAGCTGCAAGTCCCAAAACGTACACTTGTAACTCAGATGGGAATACATTCTTCATAAAGGTTGTTCCAATGGGTGTCTGTTATGACATATCCAAATTTTAGCCCCATTGGATACATATTGTAACCTAGGCCTTCCTACACCAAGACTGGTTCAGAAGAATCATTTCAGCAACCAAAAGAAAACCACATGGGTTGGCAGCAAAAGGAAGCAAAATTGAACACATTTGAATACCCATGTGAAGAAAGCTTGAGGTGCAGCAGCAAAAGAATATGGGATGGAATTGATTCCAACCACACTAACATGGGCAAGTGGAAGTGAGAGTTATGGATTGTATTAAAAGAGGAATGGTGATGTTGGATTTCATCATGATGTTCCTCCCACTTAGCCCTATAAATAGAGAAGTCTTCAAGCTTCAAAAAACATTCCTAAGGGGGGGAGCTCTCAAACTTCTCTATTTATAAGGTTAAGAGGGGAGGAACATCATGATGAAATCCAACACTACCATTCATCTTTTAATACAATCTATAACTCTCACTTCCACTTGCCCATGTTAGTGTGGTTGGAATCAATTCCATTCAACTTCTTTTACTGTTGCACCTCAAGCTTTCTTCACATGGGTATTCAAAGGTGTTTAGTTTTAGCTGCCTTTGCTGCCAACCCATGTGGTTTTCTTTTGGTTGCTGAAAAAAATGATTCTTCTAAACCAGGCTTGGTGTAGGAAGGCCCGAGGTTACAATATGTATCCAATGGGGACTAAAATTAGATATGCCATAATAGACACCCATTGGAACAACTTTTATGAAGAATGTATTCCCATCTGAGTAGTACAAGTGTACGTTTTGGGACTTGCAAGCTGACTGTCGAACATAGACTGGAATTGACTTCATTACTTTTCTTCTCCTTTCTTGTTGCTTGACATGTATGCACATTCTTTTGCCAAAGCCTTTTGCCTTGTCAAGCTCTCTCTCTAACTTAAAACCTAATCTCCAGCTCCAAGTGATCTGCCAATTCAATTCCCACGTTCAAAGGCTGAAGCAAAATGCCTCTCATCATTCCTCGATTCTTCTCTCTCCTTTCCAACATGGCACTTTAACCTTTGTCTCTTCCTTGTCCCCTTTGCCATGATGTATCTTTGTCTTCACAAATATGCTCTTTGTCTCAGAAAATCCCACTCAATAAAGTAATTTATTGTTACCAAATGGCATGGTAACAAGTAGAAATAAGATGTCATCAAGTGGAGGTGAAAGCTGGCCCAAGATAGATTTTAGAGCTGTGGTAACATGCTGGATCAGATGGAAAGGCTATACTTGTCCAATGGATCTCAAATTTGGATATGTTGTAGTCAACATCCATTGGAACAAGTTTCATGAAGATTTCCACCTTATCCGAGCACCCGAGTACTGCTGATCCAAGGCCAAGAAGTTGATCTACGAAAATGAACAAAAACATAATATAACCAATAAAGCACTTTTATTTCATTTCCATTCTAACCAAGGTAAAATCTATGAAAACACAACAAAAAAAAGCTACAAAATGTCAAGAACTAACACAAAATGTTAGGTGAATAACATGATAAATCATGTGTAAAAATGAACCGAACCAACTTCTCAAACTTATCTTTTGCTAGTCCTTGAGCAAAACAACACAAAACAAAGTTAAAAACAAAACAAGAAGTTAACTAAACCACTTCCATAGGTAACTCGATTGCATTGAGCATATTCAACAAGCCTTTAAACCTCTAGGCATCCCTAGTAGGAGGAGTTGTGTCTAATGAGCACATAGTTATCACATTTTTTCATCCCTACATTATATTTGTTAGTAACTGATTTTATTAAATTTGGTTTTCTTATGTGTGTTTATCTCTTTGTAGCTAGACTATGAGGTTCTTTGGCTGTGTACATGCCCACACCATGTGAAAGAGCAAGAAAAGAAAAGCATGAAGTGGATGAAGCAACAAACAGGACTTGCCTGGAAGTAAACAATTGTTGTTTGGATGGTGGCTTAGAAGATTTGGAATCATGGACTATTAAAATTATGAGTGCAGCAAGTGAAATGAAGGATGAGGATAGGAAGTGCCGCACTTGCCAAAGAAGAATTATCAAAAGGAGACTTGGTGGCATTAAACAATTTGTAGTTGGGAATGACCAAATGAATGATGAAGAATTAGTGTCAAACAAACCAAATAAATAGGCAAAAAGAATGGGAAAAGAATGGCATGGTGGGATAATAGTTTATTCAAGGCATGTTGCAATCGATTGCAACATGAACTTTCTCCCAATTCCTATAAATAAAGAAGTCCTCGAAGCTTTGAGGACACCAAGCTCCACAACTCTTGAGCTTCCTCTCTTCCCTTCATCTTTCTAAGTTTTAATTTTTGTTATTTTTGTTTTTCGTTACTGCATTTTTTATGTTGTAAAGGCTTATGCATTTGTTAATATAGGGATTTGATTTTAATATCTTTTAGTATTACTAATAAGTAATAACCCAGTGTTCCTTGTTTGTATACATAGAAGAGAATGGAAAAGATTGAGCAGATCTAGAAGCTCAATCAGAGGTTCAGTTCAAGAGGATTATAAAGAATTATGACGCTGTGATAAGACAAGAAACAAAGATATATATGAAAAAGTTCTGGTCTGAATTAATGCTTTCACAACTAATTGTTTGATAAATATATTTTATAAACTTGTAATTTTATTGGGTTGAGGAATGGCATTTAGGTTTTGTGAATTAGCAAACATGTTTCTCTCAGGAATTAGAGAGAAACATGTTTGTTAATTGATAGAAACATTATCAGTAAAAGTTTTGTTATTTCAATTGTAAACCTTGGTCGTGAACAATGCTCTGTTCTATTTCTCTGATATTATGATGTACTTCTCTGGGTTTATATGTGCTCTGTGTTTTTGGCATGTTATAATATTATAGATTACTTTGTTGATATTTTAGATGTGTCAGCATCCGTTTTCCTAGGTAGTTAATTAAGGGTTGGAGTTTTCTAATTTATATTTGCAGTTTGAGGTTTCAATCTTTGGGCTTTGATTTTGCTAATTTTCAACTTGTCAATTTTATTTGGACAAAGCATATGTAGAAAAAGCTAAGCATTTTATAACACTTTTGGAAAAAGTTGCTAATTTGGTTTAATCATCAGATTTGGAATAATTATATATCTCTCTTTGCTCTTAAGTATTGTTCGTTATTGTTTTCTCAAAAGTTTGAATGAAAGGGGGAAGTGGATTCGAGAATTTAACGAATGCAAATGCTGACAATCATATAGATAAAGGAACTATTATCAATGTCCCTTAAATATATTTAGTGTACATGTTACAATTAGAGATTATTTAGGGGCAGCTATTATCTCTGTTATATCTTTTATTTATTGTTTCGTTGCAGCATATTGTTGTTGATGCTAAACACTAACTTTTAGTTTCATTGTACATTTAAAATTTGACATATCATGTATAATTAGAAAGCCGAGAGAGTTTGTCATGGAAGAAACTCCACCAAATTCATGTATTCTCTTCTTGCAGGTCTGTCTATTTAAACACCCTTATCTGATAATACATTGTTAAAAAGAAAATTTATGATATAAATATTTAACCATTATCTTACCCATCCTGAATAGCACTGTTCTTGGTTTTATTTCACAATTCTAAGATTTTTCCATAGAAGCAAGTGTATGTACCATCATACATGCCATACATGCCATAATTTTTCCTATTGAATTATGCTTAGTCCTGGTTTCATGTACATCAATTAGTTTTTTTTCATGCGTATTTGTTTCTTGTAGAATTTTACTTTCCCTTCCCCTCACTCATCTTTCTTTGCTGCACCACTCAACAACCAGTAACCACCTATGCCAAAATGTACATATGTGTCTCTATTGATTCTTTCTAGATTCATAGCTTTTGAGTTTCCTAGTTTTGCAGCCCCACCTCTGCCATAAAATAATTTTAATTATTTAGGGTTTGAGTTTTCTGATTTCTATTTTAATTTTTAGGTTTTAATTTCTTACTATGATCTGTACATGTTTTCATATTTTTAATTTCTACTTGGACCAAGAATTTGTAGACAAGGTGAGGATTCATATGATATCGTCAGCTCCTTGTGATCCTCATCTTGCAGCTCAGGTTTCTTCTCCATCAATTGTAGATTGTTTTGCACTTAAATTTTCTCCTGTAATTGAAGAACTAAATTTTCCTAAGTGATGTTATCTTATCGTACTTGCAGCGAGTTTATAAAATCATTAGTTGATGATGTGGTTTAAATTTTAGTTTGGCTGCTACGTGGATTGGGCCAGAAATCAAGACTTAACTTGTAGTGGACTTTACTTAGAGATGTTATGCGGAAAAGTAAAGCTTAGAACTAGTTGCTCAATATCAGAAAGCTTGGGTCATTTTAGTACATTTAGTTTTAAATGTATTCATATTAATTTTCAATACTATTTTAATTGTATTATTCTAGTGGAATGTACACATTTGTATTTGTTTTTTTTTATGTATTTCTATTTAATGTTAAATTCTATCTTGACAGCTTCGATGTCACGAAGCCTTTTTTTTTTTTGTTTAATATATTAATTTTTTCTTTCTTGACGGCTAAAGTCCGTCAAGTAAGTTCCTTAAAATGGACATTAGTTGACAGTTAGGAAGCATCAAGGATTACAATAAGTTGACACTTTTTATTTGTCGCGAAAACCATTTCTTGGACAAAAATCGTCAAGTATGTGGGTACCCTTTCCTTACACGTATTCCTTCGCGTTTTGAAGCGTCACGAATCTATTTACTTGACACTTTTTAACCGTCGAGTAAAGGCAGTTTTTCTTGTAGTGGTTCATCCCCAATTTGGAGCTCTATTTGGGGTCAACCACCATAAGGCTCCCATAAAATAAATTCTCCTTAAAAAAAAAAAAAAGCATCTCCAATGGTGCAAATTCCAGGCTTTAAAACTTGAAGCCCAACGGGGAGCACTAACTAAATCTATATGCTTGGTTGAAGCCTTTGAAACCCAGTTAGGACCCTCAAGGAGAAAAGCTGCAGCTCACATATTTGTCTCTCACTTGCCTTGCGACTGTGAAAGCCATACTTGCCTTTTTTTTCTTCTGTCGACAACATGCTTGCCACTCATGTTGACCCATTTTTCCAAAAGTTGTGGAACCAATGGCTATAAACGGCTATATTCTTTATTTATTTATTTATTTAAATAGATTTGCAACTCAATTCTTCCTATAAATATCCACACATCTCTCATAATTTTTACACACCACAACATCTTTATCACTCTTGATCAATTTGTCAAATTTTTTCACTCACTAAATTATTTATTTTTTTGTTAATCTCTTTTCCACCAATGGTCGAAGGTTCCTAAGCAAAAAAGATGCAATAACTCCATCGATGAAGATGTAACTCTATGTTGAGCTTTGATAATTATTAGTGAAGATCCAATTATTGGCAATTGTCAATCAAGTGGAACGATGTGGAATTGGATAAGGGATCAATTCATACAATTTCATCTCGATGCCCAAAGTTAGGTCAACAAAGAGATTAAAATTGCGTTGACGAACATCTCCCAAATGTGCAACAAATTCTTCTAGTGTCTTACTCAAGTGGCAAGGTTAAACAAGAGTGACCAAAATAAAATGGACAATGTGAGTTTTATAATTTATTAATTTATTTTGCTAACTTAATATTTTGTCAAGTAATTTAAATTCTTGCATATAATATGTGTAGATTATTGATGAAAACGATTTTTTTTTTCAAGAGGACCAAGAAAGCATTCCCTCCTTGACCACTGTTGAATGTTGTCCAACATGCTCATATGGCAACCCTCAAGAGTTATGGCCAGTTTGGCATTTCTGTGCTTGGAAAAATAATTCAGTTTTAAGATTTGCTGTGAGAGAAATCAGCTTGAGAAAGCAGCTTGGCGCTTTGGTAAACTTTTTGTTAAAAGTGTTGTTTGTACAATAATCAGTTTTTGAGTGTTTGGTAAATTTTTGGTGAAAGTGTTGTGAACTGTGTATAATGACTAAAAAGGGCATTATGTTGGTAAAAAGAAAAGCACCTCCACTTTATCTTTTTTTTTTGGTATTAAATATGTTTTCCATGACACCCTCACTTTATTTTAATTATAAAAATAAATAAAGTTTCCATTAAAAATAAATATATTGTAAAAAATATGGTCATAACAAAAATTAAGCTAGTTATAAACAAGCAATCATATACATTTCTAGGTAGATGAACTCATTAAACTTGCGGCTATATGATTTCTCAATGTCTCCATTTCTTGTGTTGCAGGACCATCTTCTTGTTATGCATCAACCTCTATCTCAATCTCTTCACCTTGAATACCATTTAGGTCATCTTCACTTTCATCAAAATGACAATCACGTTTGGCATGTCTTCTTATATAGTTATGAAGTGTCATGGTTGCAATAACGATTTTTACTTGTTTTGCAAAAGGATAACTAGGCATGTCTCGTAAAAACTCCATCTCTTTTTCCATACTCCAAAAGTGCGTTCAATAACACTTCTAAGGGAAGAGTGTGCATGATTGAATACTTCTTATGACCCATCGGTTGAACGCGTACGAAAATCTGGAAGATGATATCTTTCACCTTTATATTGTCCTAAGAAGCCTCTCATTTGTGGGTATTCCCGCATCAACTAGATAATATTTTCCTAAAGAATAAATTTAATTGATTATTAACAATGTAAAAAACTAAATATAAATTATATGAATTTTTTCTTTAGATAGAAATAGTACTATTTGGAGGTTTAGGAAAATTCAAACTCTGATCACATGAAGGCCGATAGAAATATCCTTGTGTTATGGGCCGTGCCTTCCCATCCGGCACATGCAAATATAAATTGCATGTCAAAATTGCATGCAGCCATCACATTTTGGGTAGGTATCCCTTTTCTACCAATAATGGTATTTGATTAGAAGGAGATACTATAGCTTGCACATGAACACCATCTATAGCACCAATACAATCCTATAAGTGATAAAAAGACAAATATAATATTAATTATAACATAATAAAACAAAAACAAATATTTAAGAGTAGCAGATGCAATAGTTATAGGGCTGCCATGGGTTCGTGTCGTGTCAGTTCTGTGTCGTGTCAAACTTTTAAACGTGTCAGAAACTCCAACCCAAACACGACCCATTTATTAATCGTGTCAGGAAATGCAAACCCAAACGCAACCTGCTTATAAACGGGTTTACCATCGACACGACCCTGCTCATGACCTTCGTCACTACACAGGTTGGGTTAGGTCATAAACAGGTAACCTACCTGTCAAATAACCCTGTTCACTAACTTGCTTGGGTTAGGTCATAAACAGGTAACCTACCTGTCCCTTAATGACCCTTTTAATAACCCTTTGCTTCAAATTTAAATTCTAACAACCATCTCAAATATTCTGCCAAATCAAACATTCCAAAATGACAATAAAATTAAAAACTTCAAAATCCCTCTAAAATCCAAATCAAACATAAACAAAAAAAACTTTGATTAAATTACAACATAAAATACAACATCACATTCCCAACTCAAATATTCAACCACCATTGTTAATGATGGTACTAGACACTCGCCCAAGATTGTGAGGGATTATGTCAAACGGACTAATATCCTCAGTAAGCCTACTTCCAAGTTGGGTTCTAAAGTGGAATTTTTCTGCAATTCAAACCATAGGACTTTAGATGATGATAAAAAGAAACTAATACAATGAATAAGATTATGGGAAATATACCTTGGTCACCAAATAACCAATCTCGTGTACAAATTAGTGCCTCAACATTTTCAGGTTTGAGAGCACTATCACCCAATCAAGCACTCTACCACCAACACTAAATGATGCCTCCCGATGCGATTAATTGAGATATTGGAATAGATAGTACATCACGAGCCAAAATGGATAGTTCAGGATATCGAAATTGGTTTGCTTTCCAAAAATCTAGAACATTCAAATTTATCTTCCTGCCCACTCTTAGGTTCATCCAAATACAATTGCAACTTGCCACTTTTGGGAAGAAATGGTAAACTCCTCACTTTCAAATGTATCAAATTCCTAACAATATGGCAACATTATCAATATCAGCCCATAGTGAAATGTAAACTGAAATTTTATGTATTATGAACAAATAAATAGCTTTTTTACCTTCATAACATCCATGCATTCCTTAGAAATCATGTCATCAACATGAGAAGGAACACCATTTGAGGTATTTGATGTACCAGCGAATTATTCAGACGTAGAATGTGTTTGCATGTATAAATCAAAGAGTGTATACAACATATCACGAACTTTGGCCATTTCTTGGGAATTTGAACCATACAACCTTTTATAACAAAATTCCACAAACTGCATTTTATATCTAGGATCCAATATTACAGCAATTGCAAGGATCAAACTATACTCTTTCCAATACTTATCAAACTTTTCCATCATTTGAGTTGCCATAGACTCATGAAATTATCTCAATCAATCTTAGCCTTTCTCAAAGTATCTTCCACCACAAACACTTGAGGAAAATACAGATTTGCAGTAGTGTACTTAGTCCCAGAAAACAAGCAAGTCACATCATAAAACACCTTAAGAAACTTGTTAAGTTTTTCTAATTTTTGCCACTCATCTTCTAAGAGAGATGCTTGTAATTAGAATCACTAATTGCAAATGCAAATGCCCGTTGATAGTAAAGTGCACTATCAATCATAAGAAATGTGGAGTTCCATCTAGTGGGTACATCTACGCAAGCCTCTTTTACAATCTAAAGAAACTTGGGCAGCATAATCTAAGATCGCCTTCCCTCCCTTGTGAACCTCTAACATACTTAATACTTCCCTAATTTTCCCCACAGAATCATGAATGTGTTTCAAGCCATCTTGCACTATCAAATTCAGGATGTGAGCACAACATCGAACATGAAAAAATATACCATTCATTAATAGTGCATTCTTCAAGTTGAGCTTCCCCTTTAACAACATAACAAAACTATCATTTGAAGATGCATTGTCCAAAGTCATAGAAAAAAGTTTCTTTTCCACCCCCCAATAAGTCAACAACGGATAGATTTTCTCACACAATGCAACACCACTATGAGGAGGAGGCATAAACATTGAAATTCAAAATTCTTTTTTGCAATTTCCAATTAGCATCAACAAATGTACCAAAAGAGAAAGATAACCATCTGGTTATAGAAGTCCACAAATCAGATGTCAAACAAACTCTTCCAGGGATTTAGCCCAAGTTCCTTAAGCTTACCCTTTTCTCAATTGTACATACTCAACACATCATCCCTTGCAGGATTTTTACGAATTAATTTAATATAAAGCACAAATGTAATTGAACACTTCCCCTAATTCCAACATACTCAACAAATTGAAAGGGCAAATCATGCATGATAATTGCCATAACTAGTAATTCACGAAATTTATTAGGATCAAACTTGGCAGACCTTTCTACTCATGATAGCCCCTTCAGAGATTAGATATTAATAACTTGGCCAAATCGCGATATCGTACAATTTCAAACAAGAATTAAGATGACGCTTTCAAATTACAGGACCATATTTACTATCACAGCGGTATTTATGACCACATTTCATGCACTTTGCATAAACCTTATTATTTGGATCGATAGGAAGAATTTCAAGTTTGGCCCGTACATGTGATGTGAGTTTACGCCTCTTACCAAACCATGATTTGTACAACGTGGCACTCTTATTGTTAGCCTATCTGATTCTTGCACATTCACTTGAGCCGTTCCATGTTGGAACACGTCACTCCCATCTTCAAAAATATTCAATCGTATAAAATATAATAACACATCACTTGTAGCTGCTCCATCGTTAAGGCTCCAGCCTCTAACCTTTGATTCAACCTGTAATCTGGAAAGGTTCTGCGAGAGGTTTGAGAACTAAGTGATGGCCTAGAGTATTCTACCTTCTTGGGATTCTGAGGTTGGGTTCTTACCTACTTGGAGGAGTATTGATGAAGCTGCAGCAACAGAGATGAGTGCAAGCCCAGGCGTATGGTGGTGAAGGGATGCGGCGGGAGGGAGAGAGATGGTGAGGGAGATGAGGAGAGGGAGAGAGAAAGAAGGAGATGACGGCAAATGGGTTTAATCAAAAGTGATAGAGAAAGTTTTAGCTTATATATGTGGGTTGACCTAGGGTTAAATCGGGTTATTGGGTTGTACTTGTAAGGTAAATGGGTTTGGTACTATATAGATTACCTTATTTCCTTCTAAAATAGCCTGTAAATGTCTTTGTCCTTTTACTTTAATTTATTTTTTATTACTCCATTTACTTAACTTTACAATGTAAATAAGGAAGTACCCCCCATTGGATTCAAATAAAAATACTAGAAAATCAAATTCCCACCAAATCAAAATATGAAAAATCAGTTTTAGTGCAAAATCATTTAGGCTAAAAATGAATCGCTCATTAAGTCAATATATACTTCATACTAAAATCCCATAAAATCAAGTTTTCTTATTTGATGTCTAAGGAATAAAAACCGCCAAAAATTACTGAGAAAACTGCATTATTTTGAAAAATGATTTCCAGCTTAGTCATATTTATATTGGAAAGTGCATTATACAAATTTATAATGCATACGAAATTTCTTTGGGATTAGAGTTTAGGGTTTAGGATTTAGGATTAGAGTTTAGGGATTATGGTTTAATAGTTCAATGTTTATAATTAGTAATTAATAATTTTAAAAATTAGGATTTAGTAACTCAGAACTAATAATTAATATTAAAAATTAGGTTTTATTAGGGTTTAGAGTTTGAGGGTTTAGGGTTTAGAGATTAGAGTTTAGGGATTAGGGTTTAGAGTTTAGGGATTAGGGTTTGGTAGTTTAGGGATTAGGGATTAAAACGTTAAACCCTAAAAAATGTACACATAATTAAATGAGAAAATAAGGAATAATTACTATAGATAATTTATGAAAAAATAAATAATTAAGCTTGCCCAACGAACTTAAAGACATTATAAATATCAAATGTTGTAACATATACGCAATAAGTTATTAACACCAAGACTGGATAAGGAGCAAGGAGAGTGTGGAATTGACTTGGGTTCCAAACCCATCGGGTGTGCTTAGGTTTACCCTCTTTAATTCTACGGGTTGGCAGGCATTAAACGGGGTGACGCAGACCCATGCACACGACCCATTGCTCACAAACGGAATAAAAAGGCACCGAAACGGGTTGGTGCGGTCTACCCGAAAATTACCCATTAATAATCGTGCCGTGTTCGAGTGCACAGTTTTAAAGTGCGGATCGAGAGTCGTGTACCGGGGGTTCCGAGTCGGAAATTGACACCCCTAATAGTTACCTTGAAATGAGGCATATATCTAGAATCCTGGAGGATTTCCTTTAGTGTTGGTAAACGTATTTTCCAATGGTTTAATTACATCCACAGCCAGTCGAAACATACGACATCAAAGCAAGACAATGCAAAATATCCTGCTGAAAGTCTTACCAGACAGTTGAGAATGAACTCTGTGCTTGCCTATTTGTAGAAACTCATGCGCTAGATGTTCAAGAATATCTTGACATCTAAACCACACACATTCAACTTGAACCCTTTAATCCATAATTATTTTGCAATTCATCACACAATCTTATAAATAGATCTTTGTCCATCCTAAACATATTATGGCAACGACTTTCCTTTCCCCTTAGAATTCTCATCAACCAAATATTTCCCTGGAGGTATGATGGTCATTCATACATGGGTTTTTTTTTAATTAATATATTTCACGTAATAAGCTCATTAAGACGAGGTCTACGCATATAATTTGGTTGATCTCCTCTCTCATCTTTGGAATTGACATGTTCTAAAGTAGCCCTAAATATGTTTATTTCCTTCAAAAGTCATTTTCATTGTGCATGCATGTTTATATAACATAAAATATAATTTAAAGAAATAAAATATCACTCACAAATTCAAATAAAAAATATCATCCAACATTAATTAAATATCAATTGGAATTTTTTGAAAAAAAAGATCATCTAACACAAAAAGTTAAGACACAAAAACAAAACATAAATCAAAGTCACCAAACTAGCAAATTCTATCCTTCAGCTTAACTATGATTAAGAACTTGAAGATTGAGGTTAGGATCTTCCATGATAAACAAACATCTCTCTTCTCTTGAGCACACAAACACTTAACGACAAACCACCACAACTTGTGACCAACGCTCTGCCCCAGGTAAGTTGCAAACATTTTTCATCACTTCAGGAAAACTAGTCCCTTGTGAAAACGTATTAGCCATTGATCCAGGACTCCCCACCAATAAGTTCATAATTCCACACATTTGCATGCCTTCGTTACTAGTAATTTTGTTTAGTTTCTCTTTATTTCAAGTCACTTACCTATGTTTGTGTGTGTTATGTAGGTTAAGGCAAAACAAGTACAATCACTTCTAGACTCCATGCATATTAAGGGCTGATTGGGTACATAGTAGAGGAATCCATTGAAGCAAAATGGTGCAAAAACGTGCAAAACTTGGAGATTGAGTTAGAAGTTCATTTCGGGCTTATCTTCTTCATCCGAGCTTGGATTGGGCCAGACTTGTGTGGTTGGATCAAGACATTTTGTAAACTTCACAATGGACATCTTAAAGTTGTCATTTGATTCAGCCAAGCCTAATTCCAAGCCTTGAAGCCGCACATCATGCTGACCTAAGGATGAGCTGATGGATGTTTGTTACTTTAGCATAATGACTCAGCTATGGCTGCGGTGGGATTTGTTGGTGAAGTACAACAACCATTTCTAATTATCTAATGCAAGTGTGTTAGGTCATTGCTATATTAAATTTTGATTTCTCACTTCCCTCCCCCTATAGATACCACATCCATTCCACATTCATGAGGCAACAAATCCTGATTCACAACCCCATAAGATCATATCCTTAGATTCACAATCCCCTCTCTACATATTCAGACTCCATACACACATTCAATATCACCACAAAGTGAGGAGAGAGCTAGCTGCAAATGAGGGAGAGCTTGAGCTGTCCCTGGAATGACCCCCGCCCTCACCAACTAGTTCTTCTCTTCTCTTTAATCTATCTATGATTTATTTCCCTATTCTTAGTCATGTGTAACTAATCCATTTAGTTAGGGCTTAGTATGAAGCCCTAGTCATGAAATATTCAATGTTACTGATGATTTCATAGTCTTAATTGATTTCCTTGCTTTCATTGCCAAGTTGTTAATCTCCAGCTTTATTATGTGCTTGCATGGATGTTTTCTTAGTTGCTAAGCTAGGATTTTATGCATCTAGCACAGGTTGGGAAGGGGTTTATCACCAATTCTACTCTCCTTTCACAAGCAAATTATGAATGGCCTAGACCATTCAGGCCACAAGTTCACAGGAACATAGACCATGTTTGAGACAGGACTGCTGATGATCTATACTCCAGGACTAGAGACTCCTGGAATGTTTTATTTGAAAGGCAAGACAGGTTTAATGCAGATGAGAGATGATGGGTGCAGAAGCAGTGCACATTTATACCTGACTGAGGAGTAAATCATTACCTCTACTATACAGAGGCTGGGTATGCTGATAACTGATTGTCAGGAAGCTTCAGTCAATCAATTGATTTCATAACTTGGATAGAAGACTTAGTGGTAGATTCCAAGGCTTTAACACTTCTCAATCATTGTTTCACAACTGCCGCACGCCTATTGTTACTTCCTACTTCCATTTCATTATCTTATTTTCATTCTCTCAAGAACAAATCTCTATTCGAGTGCGTGTGTGGTGCTAGGATTCTCTGACCTTGCCATTGTCAGGTTGTTTGTTTGTTCCTTTTCGCTTTGTCCATTATTCTAAGTAATTTAACTTCGCAACTAAGTTACCATTTTTCTTGTGGATCGACCTCGTATTACATAAGCTATACTACAAACGGTTCGCTACTTGCGAGAATTAAGTTCAGTTTTTAATAAGTCTTATTTAGTTGTTAAGAAGAGGCTCTACACCTACTCTCAACCACCTCAACAGGTTTATTGTGTGAGAATTCTGGAATACTACCCATTCCCCCCTCATTTACCTTTCTTCTCATTATTATCTTGAATTTCAAGTGATATATTGTTCTCTTTTTCAAGCATTGTTCTGTAGTGTGAGTCGGTTCAATTCACAGTACCATCGATTGACTCGCGGACTTTTAGTGGATCGACATCATTATCACTTTCAACCGGAAGTACACCGAGAACTGAAGTGCCAAGAATGCTGACCCGGCTGTGACGTTCAAAAACATCATATCTAACTTCTCCTCCAT